>CAWUFW010010412.1:292500-698414 GCA_963921515.1 Calotriton arnoldi | reverse complement strand
AAGCTTTACGTATTGCTACCACTTTGCTTCGTTCTGCACTTCTCTTACATCATTCAGCACCCCTCTTACCTCTTTCTGCACCTCTGTTGGTTCTTTCTGCACCCCTCTTGCCTCTTTCTGCACCCCTCTTTCCTCTTTCTGCACTTCTCTTGCCTCTTTCTGCACTTCTCTTGCCTCTTTCTGCACCTCTTTTGACTCTTTCTGCACTACTGTTGCCTCTTTCTGCACCTCTCTTGCTTCTTTCTGCACCTCCTTTGCTTCTTTCTGCACCTCTCTTGCTTCTTTCTGCATCCCTCTTGCCTCTTTCTGCATCATCTGTTGGTGCTTTCTGCACTTCTCTTGCTTCTTTCTGCACCTCTCTTGCTTCTTTCTGCACCTCATCTTGCCTCTTTCTGCACCCCTCTTGCCTCTTTCTGCACCTCCCTTGCCTCATTCTGCAGTTCTCCTGCCTCTTTCTGTACCCTCTTGCCTCTTTCTGCACCTCTGTTGGTTCCTTCTGCACTTCTCTTGCTTTTTCTGCATCTCTCTTGTTTCTTTCTGCACCCCTCTTGCCTCTTTCTGCACCCCTCTTTCTCGAACCTCTCTTGCCTATATCTGCAACTCTCTTGCCTCTTTCTGCAGTTCTCTTGCCTCCTTTCTGCACCTCTGTTGCTTCTTTCTGCACTTCTCTTGCCTCTTTCAGCACCCCTCTTGCCTGTTTCTGCACCTCTCTTGCCTCTTTCTGCACTTCTCTTGCCTCTTTCTGCACCTCTCTGGCCTCTTTCTGCACTTCTCTATGCTTCTTTCTGCACCTCTCTTGCTTCTTTCTGCACCTCTCTTGCCTCTTTCATGCACCACTCTTGCCTCTTTCTGCCCCTCTGTTGCTTCTTTCAGTACTTCTCTTGCTTCTTTCTGCACCTCTCTTGCCTCTTTCTGCACTTCCTTTGCCTCTTTCTGCACCCTTCTTCCCTCTTTCTGCACCTCTCTTGCCTGTTTCTGCATCTCTCTTGCCTCTTTCTGCACTCGTTTGCCTCTTTCTGCACCTCTGTTGCTTCTTTCTGCACTTCTCTTGCCTCTTTCTGCACCCTCTTGCCTCTTTCTGCACCTCTGTTGCTTCCTTCTGCACTTCTCTTGCTTCTTTCTGCACCTCTCTTGCTTCTTTCTGCACCCCTCTTGCCTCTTTCTGCACCTCTTCTTCCTTCTTTGCTGCACCTCTATTGCCTCATTCTGCACCTCTCTTGCCTCTTTCTGTAGTTCTCTTGCCTCTTTCTGCACCACTCTTTGCTTCTTTCTGCACTTCTCTTACATCATTCATGCACCCCTCTTACCTCTTTCTGCACCTCTGTTGGTTCTTTCTGCACCTCTGTTGCTTCTTTCTGCACCCCTCATCCCTCTTTCTGCACCTCTCTTCCCTTCTTTCTGCACTCCTGTTGCCTCTTTCTGCACCTCTCTTGCCTCTTTCTGCACCTCTCTTGCCTCTTTCTGCACTTCTCTTGCCTCTTTCTGCACCTCACTTGTTTCTTTCTGCACTTCCCTTGCTTCTTTCTGCACCTCTCTTGCTTCTTTCTGCACCACTCTTGCCTCTTTCTTCACCTCTGTTGCTTCTTACTGCACATCTCTTGCTTCTTTCTGCACCTCTCTTGCTTCTTTCTGCACCCATCTTGCCTCTTTCTGCACCCCTCTCCCTCTTTCTGCACCTCTCTTGCCTCTTTCTGCAGTTCTCTTGCCTCTTTCTGCACCCTCTTGCCTCTTTCTGCACCTTCGTTGGTTCCTTCTGCACTTCTCTTGCTTTTTCCGCATCTCTCTTGTTTTTTTGTGCACCTCTCTTCCCTCTTTCTGCACCCCTCTTTCCTCTTTCTGAACCTCTCTTGCCTATATCTGCAACTCTCTTGCCTCTTTCTGCAGTTCTCTTGCCTCCTTTTGCACCTCTATTGCTTCTTTCTGCACTTCTCTTGCCTCTTTCAGCACCCCTCTTGCCTGTTTCTGCACCTCACTTGCCTCTTTCTGCACTTCTCTTGCCTCTTTCTGCACCTCACTGGCCTCTCTCTGCACTTCTCATGCTTTTTTCTGCACCTCTCTTGTTTCTTTCTGCAACTCTCTTGTCTCTTTCATCACTACTCTTGCTTATTTCTACACCTCTGTTGCTTCTTGCAGCACTTCTTTTGTGTCTATCTGCACTTCTCTTGCCTGTTTCTGCAATTCCTTTGCCTCTTTCTGCACCCTTCTTCCCTCTTTTTGCACCTCTCCTGCATGTTTCTGCATCTCTCTTGCCTCTTTCTGCACCTCTCTTACCTCTTTCTGCACCTCTGTTGCTTCTTTCTGCACTTCTCTTGCCTCTTTCTGCACCCGCTTGCCTCTTTCTGCACCTCTGTTGCTTCCTTCTGCTAATTCTCTTGCTTCTTTCTGCACCTCTCTTGCTTCTTTCTGCACCCCTCTTGCCTCTTTCTGCACCCTTCTTCCCTCTTTGTATACCTCTATTTCCTCTTTGTGCACCTCTCTTGCCTCTTTCTGTAGTTCTCTTGCCTCTTTCTGCACCTCTGTTGCTTCTTTCTGCACTTCTCTTGCCTCTTTGTGCACCCCTTGTGCCTCTTTGTGCACCTCTGTTGCTTCTTTCTGCTACTTCTCTTGCTTCTTTCTGCACCTCTCTTGCTTCTTTCTGCACCTCTCTTGCCTCTTTCTGCACCTCTTCTTCCTTCTTTCTGCACCTCTATTGCCTCTTTCTGCATCTCTCTTGCCTCTTTCTGCACCTCTCTTGCCTCTTTCTGCACCTCTGTTGCTGCTTTCGGCACCTCTCCTGCCTCTTTCTGCACTTCTCTTGCCTCTTTCTGCACCTCTGTTGCTTCTTTCTGCACTTCTCTTGCTTCTTTCTGCACCTCTCTTGCTTCTTTCTGCACCCCTCATGCCTCTTTCTGCACCCTTCTTCCCTCTTTGTGCACCTCTCTTGCCTCTTTCTGCACCTCTCTTGCCTCTTTCTGCAGTTCTCTTGCCTCTTTCTGCACCTCTGTTGCTTCTTTCTGCACTTCTCTTGCTTCTTTCAGCACCCCTCTTGCCTCTTTCTGCACCTCTGTTGGTTCTTTCTGCACTGCTCTTGCTTATTTCTGCACCTCTCTTGCAAATTTCTGCACCCCTCTTGCACTCTTTCTGCACCCCTCTTCCCTCTTTCTGCACCTCTGCTTGCCTCTGTCTCCTCTCTCTTCCCTCTTTCTGCACCTCTCTTGCCTGTTTCTGCACCTCTCTTGCCTCTTTCTGCAACTCTCTTGCCTCTTTCTGCACCTCTGTTGCTTCTTTCTGCACTTCTCTTGCCTCTTTCTGCACCCCTCTTGCCTCTTTCTGCACCTCTGTTGCTTCTTTCTGTACTTCTCTTGCTTCTTTCTGCACCTCTCTTGCTTCTTTCTGCACCCCTCTTGCCTCTTTCTGCACCCCTCTTCCCTCTTTGTGCACCTCTATTACCCCTTTCTGCACCTCTCTTGCCTCTTTCTGTAGCTCTCTTGCCTCTTTCTGCACCTCTGTTGCTTCTTTCTGCACTTCTCTTACCTCTTTCAGCACCTCTCTTGCCTCTTTCTGTACCTCTGTTGCTTCTTTCTGCACTTCTCTTGCTTCTTTCTGCACCCCTCTTGCTTCTTTCTGCACCCCTCTTGCCTTTTTCTGCACCTCTCTTGCCTCTTTCTGCACTCTTGTTCCTCTTTCTGCAGTTCTCTTGCCTCATTCTGCACCTCTGTTGCCTCTTTCTGCACTCCTCTTGCCTCTTTCTGCACCTCTCTAGCCTGTTTCTGCACCTCACTTGCCTCTTTCTGCACGTCTCTTTCCTCTTTCTGCACCTCACTTTGCTTCTTTCTGCACTTCTCTTGCTTCTTTCTGCACTTCTCTTGCCTCTTTCTGCACCCCGCTTGCCTCTTTCTGCACCTCTGTTGCTTCTTTCTGCACCTCTCTTACTTCTTTCTGCACCCCTCTTGCTTCTTCCTGCACCCCTCTTGACTCTTTCTGAACCCCTCTCCCTCTTTCTGCACCGCTCTTGCCTCTTTCTGCACCTCTCTTGCCTCTTTCTGCAGTTCTCTTGCCTCTTTCTGCACCTCTTTTGCTTCTTTCTGCACTTCTCTTGCCTCTTTCAGCACCCCTCTTGCCTCTTTCTGCACCTCTGTTGGTCTCTTTCTGCACTTCTCTGGCTTCTTTCTGCACCTCTCTTGCTACATTTCTGCACCTCTCTTGCCTCTTTCTGCACCTCTCTTGCCTCTGTCTGCATCTCTGTTCCCTCTATCTGCACCTCTCTTGCCTGCTTTCAGCACCTCTCTTGCCTCTTTCTGCACTTCTCTTGCCTCTTTCTGCACCTCTCTGCTTCTTTCTGCAGTTCTCTTGCTTCTTTATGCACCTCACTTGTTTCTTTCTGCACTTCTCTTGCTTCTTTCTGCACCTCTCTTGCTTCTTTCTGCACCTCTCTTGCTTCTTTCTGCACCTCTCTTGCTTCTTTCTGCACACCTCTTGCCTCTTTCTGCAACCCTCTTCCCTCTTTCTGCACCTCTCTTGCCTCTTTCTGCAATTCTCTTGCATCTTTCTGCACCCCTCTTGCCTCTTTCTGCACCTCTTCTTGCCTCTTTCTGCACCTCTGTATCCTTTTTCTGCACCTCTTGTGCCTCTTTCTGTACCTCTCAAACCTCTTTCTGCACTTCTCTTGCCTCTTTCTGCACCTCTGTTGCTTCTTTCTGCACTTCTTTTGCTTCTTTCTGCATGTCTCTTGCTTCTTTCTGCACGTCTCTTGCTTCTTTCTGCACCCCTATTCCCTCTTTCCACACCTCTCTTGCCTCTTTCTGCACTTCTCTAGCCTCTTTCTGCACCACTCTTGCCTCTATCTGCACCTTCGTTGGTTCATTCTGCACTTCTCTTGCTTTTTCTGCATCCCTCTTGTTTCTTTCTGCAACCCTCTTGCCTCTTTCTGCACCCCTCTTTCTGAACCTCTCTTGCCTGTTTCTGCAACTCTCTTGCCTCCTTCTGCACCTCTGTTGCTTCTTTCTGCACTTCTCTTGCATCTTTCAGCACCCCTCTTGCCTGTTTCTGCACCTCTCTTGCCTCTTTCTGTACCCCTCTTCCTTCTTTCTGCACCTCTCCTGCCTGTTTCTGCACCTCTCTTGCCTCTTTCTGCACTTCTCTTGCCTCTTTCTGTACCTCTGTTGCTTCTTTCTGCACTTCTCTTGCCTCTTTCTGCACCTCCTTCCCTCTTTCTGCACCTCTGTTGCTTCTTTCTGTACTTCTCTTGCTTCTTTCTGCACCTCTCTTGCTTCTTTCTACACCCCTCCTGCCTTTTTTTGCACTCTTTGTGCACCTCTCTTTCCTCTTTGTGCACCTCTCTTTCCTCTTTCTGCAGTAGTTTTGCCTCTTTATGCACCACTTTTGCTTCTTTCTGCACTTCCCTTACATCTTTCAGCACCCCTATTGCTTCTTTCTGCACCTCTGTTGGTTCTTTCAGCACTGATCTTGCTTCTTTCTGCACCTCTCTTGCAAATTTCTGCACCGCTCTTGCCTTTTTCTGCACCCCTCTTCCCTCTTTCTGCACCTCTCCTGCCTCTGTCTGCACCTCTGTTCCCTCTTTCTGCACATCTTTTGCCTGTTTCAGCAATTCTCTTGCCTCATTCTGAAGATCTCTTGCCTCTTTCTGCACCTCTGTTGCTTCTTTTTGCAGTTCTCTTGCCTCTTTCTGTACCCCTCTTGCTCTTTCTGCACCTCTTCCTCTTCTGCACCTCTGTTGCCTGTTTCTGCACCTCTCTTGCCTCTTTCTGTCACCTCTCTTGCCTCTTTCTGCACCTCTCTTGCCTCTTTCTGCACCCTTCTTCCCTCTTTCTGCACCTCTCTTGCCTCTTTCTGTACTTCTCTTGCCTCTTTCTGCACCTCTCTTGCTTCTTTCTGCACTTCTCTTGCATCTTTCTGCACTCCTCTTGCCTCTTTCTGCACCTCTCTTGCTTCTTTCTGCACTTCTCTTGCCCCTTTCTGCACTTCTCCTCCCTCTTTCTGCACCCCTCTTCCCTCTTTCTGCACATCTGTTGCCTGTTTCTGCACCTCTCTTGCCTCTTTCTGCACCTTTGTTGATTCTTTCTGCACTTCTCTTGCTTCTTTCTGCACCTCTCTTGCTTCTTTCTGCACTTCTCTTGCTTCTTTCTGCACCTCTCTTGCCTCTTTCTGCACCTCTCTTGCCTCTTTCTGCACCTCTGTTGCTTCTTACTGCACGTCTCTTGCTTCTTTCTGCAGTTCTCTTGCCTCTTTCTGCACCTCTCTTGCCTCTTTCTGCACCTCTCTTGCCTCTTTCTGCACTTCTCTTGCCTCTTTCTGCACCCCTCTTGCCTCTTTCTGCACCTCTCGTTGCTTCCTTCTGCACTTCTCTTGCTTCTTTCTGCACCTCTCTTGCTTTTTCTGCACCTCTCTTCCCTCTTTCTGCACCCCTCTTTCCTCTTTCTGAACCTCTCTTGCCTCTTTCTGCAACTCTCTTGCCTCTTTCTGCAGTTCTCTTGCCTCTTTCTGCACCTCTATTGCTTCTTTCTGCACTTCTCTTGCCTCTTTCATGCACCCCTCTTGCCTGTTTCTGCACCTCACTTGCCTCTTTCTGCACTTCTCTTGCTTCTTTCTGCACCTCTTTTGCCTCTTTCTGCACCTCTGTTGCTTCTTACTGCACATCTCTTGCTTCTTTCTGCAACTCTCTTGTCTCTTTCATCACTACTCTTGCTTATTTCTACACCTCTGTTGCTTCTTGCAGCACTTCTTTTGTGTCTATCTGCACTTCTCTTGCCTGTTTCTGCAATTCCTCTTGCCTCTTTCTGCACCCTTCTTCCCTCTTTCTGCACCTCTCCTGCCTGTTTCTGCATCTCTCTTGCCTCTTTCTGCACCTCTCTTACCTCTTTCTGCACCTCTGTTGCTTCTTTCTGCACTTCTCTTGCCTCTTTCTGCACCTCGCTTGCCTCTTTCTGCACCTCTGTTGCTTCCTTCTCTACTTCTCTTGCTTCTTTCTGCACCTCTCTTGCTTCTTTCTGCACCCTTCTTCCCTCTTTCTGCACCTCTATTGCCTCATTCTGCACCTCTCTTGCCTCTTTCTGTAGTTCTCTTGCCTCTTTCTGCACCTCTTTTGCTTCTTTCTGCACTTCTCTTACATCTTTCAGCACCCCTCTTGCCTCTTTCTGCACCTCTGTTGGTTCTTTCTGCACTGCTCTTGCTTCTTTCTGCACCTCTCTTGCCTCTTTCTGCACGTTTCTTGCCTCTTTCTGCAGTTCTCTTGCTTCTTTCTGCACTTCTCTTGCTTCTTTCTGCACTTCTCTTGCCTCTTTCTGCACCCCTCTTGCCTCTTTCTGCACCTCTGTTGCTTCTTTCTGCACCTCTCTTGCTTCTTTCTGCACCTCTCTTGCTTCTTTCTGCACCCCTCTTGCCTCTTTCTGCACCCCTCTTCCCTCTTTCTGCACCTCTCTTGCCTCTTTCTGCACTTCTCTTGCCTCTTTCTGCACCCCTCTTGCCTCTTTCTGCACCTCTGTTGCTTCTTTCTGCACTTCTCTTGCTTCTTTCTGCACCTCTCTTGCTTCTTTCTGCACCTCTCTTGCCTCTTTCTGCACCTCTCTTGCCTCTTTCTGCACCTCTCTTGCCTCTTTCTGCACCCCTCTTGCCTCTTTCTGCAGTTCTCTTGCCTCTTTCTGCACCTCTGTTGCTTCTTTCTGCACTTCTCTTGCCTCTTTCAGCACCCCTCTTGCCTCTTTCTGCACCTCTCTTGCCTCTTTCTGCACCTCTCTTGCCTCTTTCTGCACCTCTCTTGCCTCTTTCTGCACTTCTCTTGCTTCTTTCTGCACCTCTCTTGCTTCTTTCTGCACACTCTCTTGTCTCTTTCATCACTACTCTTGCTTCTTTCTGCACCTCTCTTGCTTCTTGCAGCACTTCTTTTGCCTCTTTCTGCACTTCTCTTGCCTGTTTCTGCACCTCTCTTGCCTCTTTCTGCACCCTCTTCCCTCTTTCTGCACCTCTCTTGCCTGTTTCCGCAATTCTCTTGCCTCTTTCTGCACCTCTCTTGCCTCTTTCTGCACCTCTGTTGCTTCTTTCTGCACTTCTCTTGCCTCTTTCTGCACCCCTCTTGCCTCTTTCTGCACCTCTGTTGCTTCCTTCTGCTACTTCTCTTGCCTCTTTCTGCACCTCTCTTGCTTCTTTCTGCACCCCTCTTGCCTCTTTCTGCACCTCTCTTGCCTCTTTCTGCACCTCTCTTGCCTCTTTCTGCAGTTCTCTTGCCTCTTTCTGCACCTCTTTTGCTTCTTTCTGCACTTCTCTTGCATCTTTCAGCACCCCTCTTGACTTTTTCTTCACCTCTGTTGCTTCTTTCTGCACTTCTCTTGCTTCTTTCTGCACCTCTCTTGCCCCTTTCTGCATCCCTGTTGCTTCTTTCTGCACCTTTCTTGCTTCTTTCTGCACCTCTCTTGCTTCTTTCTGCACCTCTCTTGCTTCTTTCTGCACCCCTTTTGCCTCTTTCTGCACCTCTGTTGCTTCTTACTGCACATCTCTTGCTTCTTTATGCACCTCTCTTGCTTCTTTCTGCACCCATCTTGCCTCTTTCTGCACCCCTCTCCCCTCTTTCTGCACCTCTCTTGCCTCTTTCTGCAGTTCTCTTGCCTCTTTCTGCACCCCTCTTGCCTCTTTCTGCACCTTTGTTGGTTCCTTCTGCACTTCTCTTGCTTTTTTCCGCATCTCTCTTGTTTTTTTGTGCACCCCTCTTCCCTCTTTCTGCACCCCTCATTCCTCTTTCTGAACCTCTCTTGCCTATATCTGCAACTCTCTTGCCTCTTTCTGCAGTTCTCTTGCCTCCTTTTGCACCTCTATTGCTTCTTTCTGCACTTCTCTTGGCTCTTTCAGCACCCGTCTTGCCTGTTTCTGCACCTCACTTGCCTCTTTCTGTACTTCTCTTGCCTCTTTCTGCACCTCACTGGCCTCTCTCTGCACTTCTCATGCTTTTTTCTGCACCTCTCTTGTTTCTTTCTGCAGCTCTCTTGTCTCTTTCATCACTACTCTTGCTTATTTCTACACCTCTGTTGCTTCTTGCAGCACTTCTTTTGTGCATTTTGCACTTCTATTGCCTGTTTCTGCAATTCCTTTGCCTGTTTCTGCACCCTTCTTCCCTCTTTCTGCACCTCTCCTGCCTGTTTCCGCATCTCTCTTGCCTCTTTCTGCACCTCTCTTACCTCTTTCTGCACCTCTGTTGCTTCTTTCTGCACTTCTCTTGCCTCTTTCTGCACCCCGCTTGCCTCTTTCTGCACCTCTGTTGCTTCCTTCTCTACTTCTCTTGCTTCTTTCTGCACCTCTCTTGCTTCTTTCTGCACCCCTCTTGCCTCTTTCTGCACCCTTCTTCCCTCTTTGTATACCTCTATTGCCTCATTCTGCACCTCTCTTGCCTCTTTCTGTAGTTCTCTTGCCTCTTTCTGCACCTCTTTTGCTTCTTTCTGCACTTCTCTTACATCTTTCAGCACCCCTCTTGCCTCTTTCTGCACCTCTGTTGGTTCTTTCTGCACTGCCCTTGCTTATTTCTGCACCTCTCTTGCAAATTTCTGCACCCCTCTTGCCTCTTTCTGCACCCCTCTTCTCTCTTTCTGCACCCCTCTTCCCTCTTTCTGCACCTCTCTTGCCTCTGTCTCCTTCTCTCTTCCCTCTTTCTGCACCTCTCCTGCCTGTTTCCACATCTCTCTTGCCTCTTTCTGCACCTCTCTTACCTCTTTCTGCACCTCTGTAGCTTCTTTCTGCACTTCTCTTGACTCTTTCTGAACCCCGCTTGCCTCTTTCTGCACCTCTGTTGCTTCCTTCTGTACTTCTCTTGCTTCCTTCTGTGCCTCTCTTGCTTCTTTCTGCACCCCTCTTGCCTCTTTCTGCACCCTTCTTCCCTCTTTGTGCACCTCTATTGCCTCTTTCTGCACCTCTCTTGCCTCTTTCTGTAGTTCTCTTGCCTCTTTCTGCACCTCTTTTGCTTCTTTCTGCACTTTTCTTACATCTTTCAGCACCCCTCTTGCCTCTTTCTGCACCCCTCTTGCCTCTTTCTGCACCCTTCTTCCCTCTTTGTGCACCTCTATTGCCTCTTTCTGCACCTCTCTTGCCTCTTTCTGTAGTTCTCATGCCTCTTTCTACACCACTTTTGCTTCTTTCTGCACTTCTCTTACATCATTCAGCACCCCTCTTACCTCTTTCTGCACCTCTGTTGGTTCTTTCTGCACCTCTGTTGGTTCTTTCTGCACCCCTCATCCCTCTTTCTGCACCCCTCTTCCCTTTTTCTGCACTCCTGTTGCCTGTTTCTGCACCTCTTGCCTCTTTCTGCACCTCTCTTGCCTCTTTCTGCATTTCTCTTCCCTCTTTCTGCACCTCACTTGTTTCTTTCTGCACTTCCCTTGCTTCTTTCTGCACCTCTCTTGCTTCTTTCTGCACCCCTTTTGCCTCTTTCTGCACCTCTGTTGCTTCTTACTGCACATCTCTTGCTTCTTTCTGCACCTCTCTTGCTTCTTTCTGCACCCATCTTGCCTCTTTCTGCACCCCTCTCCCCTCTTTCTGCACCTCTCTTGCCTCTTTCTGCAGTTCTCTTGCCTCTTTCTGCACCCCTCTTGCCTCTTTCTGCACCTTTGTTGGTTCCGTCTGCACTTCTCTTGCTTTTTCCCGCATCTCTCTTGTTTTTTTGAGCACCCCTCTTCCCTCTTTCTGCACCCCTCTTTCCGAACCTCTCTTGCCTATATCTGCAACTCTCTTGCCTCTTTCTGCAGTTCTCTTGCCTCCTTTTGCACCTCTATTGCTTTTTTCTGCACTTCTCTTGCCTCTTTCAGCACCCCTCTTGCCTGTTTCTGCACCTCACTTGCCTCTTTCTGCACTTCTCTTGCCTCTTTCTGCACCTCACTGGCCTCTCTCTGCACTTCTCATGCTTTTTTCTGCACCTCTCTTGTTTCTTTCTGCAACTCTCTTGTCTCTTTCATCACTACTCTTGCTTATTTCTACCCCTCTGTTGCTTCTTGCAGGACTTCTTTTGTGTCTATCTGCACTTCTCTTGCCTGTTTCTGCAATTCCTTTGCCTCTTTCTGCACCCTTCTTCCCTCTTTCTGCACCTCTCCTGCCTGTTTCCGCATCTCTCTTGCCTCTTTCTGCACCTCGTTTACCTCTTTCTGCACCTCTGTTGCTTCTTTCTGCACTTCTCTTGCCTCTTTCTGCACCCCACTTGCCTCTTTCTGCACCTCTGTTGCTTCCTTCTGTACTTCTCTTGCTTCTTTCTGCACTTCTCTTGCTTCTTTCTGCACCCCTCTTGCTTCTTTCTGCACCCTTCATCCTTCTTTGTGCACCTCTATTGCCTCATTCTGCACCTCTCTTGCCTCTTTCTGTAGTTCTCTTGCCTCTTTCTACACCACTTTTGCTTCTTTCTGCACTTCTCTTACATCATTCAGCACCCCTCTTACCTCTTTCTGCACCTCTGATGGTTCTTTCTGCACCTCTGTTGGTTCTTTCTGCACCCCTCATCCCTCTTTCTGCACCCCTATTCCCTTTTTCTGCACTCCTGTTGCCTGTTTCTGCACCTCTCTTGCCTCTTTCTGCACCTCTCTTGCCTCTTTCTGCATTTCTCTTCCCTCTTTCTGCACCTCACTTGTTTCTTTCTGCACTTCCCTTGCTTCTTTCTGCACCTCTCTTGCTTCTTTCTGCACCCCTTTTGCCTCTTTCTGCACCTCTGTTGCTTCTTACTGCACATCTCTTGCTTCTTTCTGCACCTCTCTTGCTTCTTTCTGCACCCATCTTGCCTCTTTCTGCACCCCTCTCCCCTCTTTCTGCACCTCTCTTGCCTCTTTCTGCAGTTCTCTTGCCTCTTTCTGCACCCCTCTTGCCTCTTTCTGCACCTTCGTTGGTTCCTTCTGCACTTCTGTTGCTTTTTTCCGCATCTCTCTTGTTTTTTTGTGCACCCCTCTTCCCTCTTTCTGCACCCCTCTTTCCTCTTTCTGAACCTCTCTTGCCTATATCTGCAACTCTCTTGCCTCTTTCTGCAGTTCTCTTGCCTCCTTTTGCATCTCTATTGCTTCTTTCTGCACTTCTCTTGCCTCTTTCAGCACCCCTCTTGCCTGTTTCTGCACCTCACTTGCCTCTTTCTGCACTTCTCTTGCCTCTTTCTGCACCTCACTGGCCTCTCTCTGCACTTCTCATGCTTTTTTCTGCACCTCTCTTGTTTCTTTCTGCAACTCTCTTGTCTCTTTCATCACTATTCTTGCTTATTTCTATACCTCTGTTGCTTCTTGCAGCACTTCTTTTGTGTCTATCTGCACTTCTCTTGCCTGTTTCTGCAATTCCTTTGCCTCTTTCTGCACCCTTCTTCCCTCTTTCTGCACCTCTCCTGCCTGTTTCCGCATCTCTCTTGCCTCTTTCTGCACCTCTCTTACCTCTTTCTGCACCTCTGTTGCTTCTTTCTGCACTTCTCTTGCCTCTTTCTGCACCCCGCTTGCCTCTTTCTGCACCTCTGTTGCTTCCTTCTCTACTTCTCTTGCTTCTTTCTGCACCTCTCTTGCTTCTTTCTGTACCCCTCTTGCCTCTTTCTGCACCCTTCATCCCTCTTTGTGCACCTCTATTGCCTCATTCTGCACCTCTCTTGCCTCTTTCTGTAGTTCTCTTGCCTCTTTCTGCACCTCTTTTGCTTCTTTCTGCACTTCTCTTACATCTTTCAGCACCCCTCTTGCCTCTTTCTGCACCTCTGTTGGTTCTTTCTGCACTGCCCTTGCTTATTTCTGCACCTCTCTTGCAAATTTCTGCACCCCTCTTGCCTCTTTCTGCACCCCTCTTCCCTCTTTCTGCACCTTGCTTGCCTCTGTCTCCTTCTCTCTTCCCTCTTTCTGCACCTCTCCTGCCTGTTTCCGCATCTCTCTTGCCTCTTTCTGCAACTCTCTTACCTCTTTCTGCACCTCTGTAGCTTCTTTCTGCACTTCTCTTGACTCTTTCTGAACCCCGCTTGCCTCTTTCTGCACCTCTGTTGCTTCCTTCTGTACTTCTCTTGCTTCTTTCTGCACCTCTCTTGCTTCTTTCTGCACCTCTCTTGCCTCTTTCTGCACCCTTCTTCCCTCTTTGTGCACCTCTATTGCCTCTTTCTGCACCTCTCTTGCCTCTTTCTGCAGTTCTCTTGCCTCTTTCTGCACCTCTTTTGCTTCTTTCTGCACTTCTCTTACATCTTTCAGCACCCCTCTTGCCTCTTTCTGTACCTCTGTTGCTTCTTTCTGCAGTTCTCTTGCTTCTTTCTGCACCCCTCTTGCTTCTTTCTGCACCCCTCTTCCCTTTTTTCTGTACCTCTCTTGCTTCTTTATGTACCCTTGTTCCCTCTTTCTGCAGTTCTCTTGCCTCATTCTGCACATCTGTTGCTTCTTTCTGCATTCCTCTTGCCTCTTTCTGTACCCTCTAGCCTGTTTCTGCACCTCACTTGCCTCTTTCTGCACTTCTCTTGCTTCTTTCAGCACTTCTCTTGCCTCTTTCTGCACCCCGCTTGCCTCTTTCTGCACCTCTGTTGCTTCCTTCTGTACTTCTCTTACTTCTTTCAGTACCTCTCTTGCTTCTTTCTGCACCCCTTTTTCCTCTTTCTGCACCCTTCTTCCCTCTTTGTGCACCGCTCTTGCCTCTTTGTGCACCTCTCCTGCCTCTTTCTGTCGTTCTCTTGCCTCTTTCTGCACCACTTTTGCTTCTTTCTGCACTTCTCTTACATCTTTCAGCACCCCTCTTGCCTCTTTCTGCACCTCTGTTGGTTCTTTCTGCACTGCTCTGGCTTCTTTCTGCACCTCTCTTGCAAATTTCTGCACCCCTCTTGCCTCTTTCTGCACCTCTCTTGCCTCTGTCTGCATCTCTGTTCCCTCTATCTGCACCTCTTTTGCCTGCTTCAGCAATTCTCTTGCCTCATTCTGAAGTTCTCTTGCCTCTTTCTGCACCTCTGTTGCTTCTTTCTGCAGTTCTCTTGCCTCTTTATGCACCTCACTTGCTTCTTTCTGTACTTCCCTTGCTTCTTTCTGCACCTCTCTTGCTTCTTTCTGCACCCTTTTGCCTCTTTCTGCACCTCTGTTGCTTCTTTCTGCACTCCTCTTGCTTTTTTCTGCACCTCTCTTGCTTCTTTCTGCACACCTCTTGCCTCTTTCTGCACCCCTCTTCCCTCTTTCTGCACTTCTCTTGCCTCTTTCTGCAATTCTCTTGCATCTTTCTGCACCCCTCTTCCCTCTTTCTGCACCCACTTCTTCCCTCTTTCTGCACCTCTGTAGCCTGTTTCTGCACCTCTTGTGCCTCTTTCTGTACCTCTCAAACCTCTTTCTGCACTTTTCTTGCCTCTTTCTGCACCTCTGTTGCTTCTTTCTGCACTTCTTTTGCTTCTTTCTGCATGTCTCTTGCTTCTTTCTGCACTCTCTTGCTTCTTTCTGCACCTATTCCCTCTTTCCACACCTCTCTTGCCTCTTTCTGCACTTCTCTAGCCTCTTTCTGCACCACTCTTGCCTCTATCTGCACCTTCGTTGGTTCATTCTGCACTTCTCTTGCTTTTTCTGCATCCCTCTTGTTTCTTTCTGCAACCCTCTTGCCTCTTTCTGCACCCCTCTTTTCTGAACCTCTCTTGCCTGTTTCTGCAACTCTCTTGCCTCCTTCTGCACCTCTGTTGCTTCTTTCTGCACTTCTCTTGCCTCTTTCAGCACCCCTCTTGCCTGTTTCTGCACTTCTCTTGCCTCTTTCTGTACCCCTCTTCCTTCTTTCTGCACCTCTCCTGCCTGTTTCTGCACCTCTCTTGCCTCTTTCTGCGCTTCTCTTGCCTCTTTCTGTACCTCTGTTGCTTCTTTCTGCACTTCTCTTGCCTCTTTCTGCACCCCTTCCCTCTTTCTGCACCTCTGTTGCTTCTTTCTGTACTTCTCTTGCTTCTTTCTGCACCTCTCTTGCTTCTTTCTACACCCCTCCTGCCTTTTTTGCACCCTTCTTCCCTCTTTGTGCACCTCTCTTTCCTCTTTCTGCACCTCTCTTGCCTGTTTCTGCAGTAGTTTTGCCTCTTTATGCACCACTTTTGCTTCTTTCTGCACTTCCCTTACATCTTTCAGCACCCCTATTGCTTCTTTCTGCACCTCTGTTGGTTCTTTCAGCACTGATCTTGCTTCTTTCTGCACCTCTCTTGCAAATTTCTGCACCGCTCTTGCCTTTTTCTGCACCACTCTTCCCTCTTTCTGCACCTCTCCTGCCTCTGTCTGCACCTCTGTTCCCTCTTTCTGCACATCTTTTGCCTGTTTCAGCAATTCTCTTGCCTCATTCTGAAGATCTCTTGCCTCTTTCTGCACCTCTGTTGCTTCTTTTTGCAGTTCTCTTGCCTCTTTCTGCACCCCTCTTGCTCTTTCTGCACCCTTCTTTCTGCACCTCTGTTGCCTGTTTCTGCACCTCTCTTGCCTCTTTCTGTACCTCTCTTGCCTCTTTCTGCACCCCTCTTGCCTCTTTCTGCACCCTTCTTCCCTCTTTCTGCACCTCTCTTGCCTCTTTCTGCAGTTCTCATGCCTCTTTCTACACCACTTTTGCTTCTTTCTGCACTTCTCTTACATCATTCAGCACCCCTCTTACCTCTTTCTGCACCTCTGTTGGTTCTTTCTGCACCTCTGTTGGTTCTTTCTGCACCCCTCATCCCTCTTTCTGCACCCCTCTTCACTTTTTCTGCACTTCTGTTGCCTGTTTCTGCACCTCTCTTGCCTCTTTCTGCACCTCTCTTGCCTCTTTCTGCACTTCTCTTCCCTCTTTCTGCACCTCACTTGTTTCTTTCTGCACTTCCCTTGCTTCTTTCTGCACCTCTCTTGCTTCTTTCTGCACCTCTTTTGCCTCTTTCTGCACCTCTGTTGCTTCTTACTGCACATCTCTTGCTTCTTTCTGCAACTCTCTTGTCTCTTTCATCACTACTCTTGCCTCTTTCTGCACCTCTGTTGCTTCTTTCTGCACTTCTCTTGTGTCTATCTGCACTTCTCTTGCCTGTTTCTGCACTCTCTTGCCTCTTTCTGCACCCTTCTTGCCTCTTTCTGCACCTCTCCTGCCTGTTTCCGCATCTCTCTTGCCTCTTTCTGCACCTCTCTTACCTCTTTCTGCACCTCTGTTGCTTCTTTCTGCACTTCTCTTGCCTCTTTCTGCACCCCGCTTGCCTCTTTCTGCACCTCTGTTGCTTCCTTCTCTACTTCTCTTGCTTCTTTCTGCACCTCTCTTGCTTCTTTCTGCACCCTTCTTCCCTCTTTGTGCACCTCTATTGCCTCATTCTGCACCTCTCTTGCCTCTTTCTGTAGTTCTCTTGCCTCTTTCTGCACCTCTCTGGCCTCTTTCTGCACTTCTCATGCATCTTTCTGCACCTCTCTTGTCTCTTTCTGCACCTCTGTTGGTTCTTTCATGCACTGCTCTTGCTTATTTCTGCACCTCTCTTGCATATTTCTGCACACCTCTTTGCCTCTTTCTGCACTTCTCTTGCCTCTTTCTGCACCCTCTTCCTCTTTCTGCACCTCTCTTGCCTCTGTCTCCTCTCTCTTCCCTCTTTCTGCACCTCTCCTGCCTGTTTCCGCATCTCTCTTGCCTCTTTCTGCACCTCTCTTACCTCTTTCTGCACCTCTGTTGCTTCTTTCTGCACTTCTCTTGCCTCTTTCTGAACCCCGCTTGCCTCTTTCTGCACCTCTGTTGCTTCCTTCTGTACTTCTCTTGCTTCTTTCTGCGCCTCTCTTGCTTCTTTCTGCACCCTCTTGCCTCTTTCTGCACCCTTCTTCCCTCTTTGTGCACCTCTATTGCCTCTTTCTGCACCTCTCTTGCCTCTTTCTGTAGTTCTCTTGCCTCTTTCTGCACCTCTTTTGCTTCTTTCTGCACTTCTCTTACATCTTTCAGCACCCCTCTTGCCTCTTTCTGCACCTCTGTTGGTTCTTTCTGCACTGCCCTTGCTTATTTCTGCACCTCTCTTGCCTCTTTCTGCACTTCTTTTCCCTCTTTCTGCACCTCACTTGCCTCTTTCTGCACCTCTCTTGCCTCTTTCTGCACCTCTCTTGCCTCTGTCTGCACTTCTCTCTTCCTTCTTTCTGCACCTCTCTTGCCTGTTTCTGCACCTCTCTTGCCTCTTTCTGCACCTCTCTTGCCTCTTTCTGCACCTCTGTTGCTTCTTTCTGCACTTCTCTTGACTCTTTCTGCACCCCTCTTGCCTCTTTCTGCACCTCTGTTGCTTCCTTCTGTACTTCTCTTGCTTCTTTCTGTACCTCTCTTGCTTCTTTCTGCACCCCTCTTGCCTCTTTCTGCACCCCTATTTCCTCTTTCTGCACCTCTGTTGCCTCTTTCTGCACCTCTCTTGCCTCTTTCTGTAGTTCTCTTGCCTCTTTCTGCACCTCTTTTGCTTCTTTCTGCACTTCTCTTGCCTCTTTCTGCACCCCTCTTGCCTCTTTCTGCACCTCTGTTGGTTCTTTCTGCACTGCTCTTGCTTCTTTCTGCACCTCTCTTGCATCTTTCTGCACCTCTCTTGCCTCTTTCTGCACCTCTCTTCCCTCTTTCTGCACCCCTCTTGCCTCTTTCTGCACCTCTCTTGCCTCTGTCTGCCTTCTCTCTTCCCTCTTTCTGCACCTCTCCTGCCTGTTTCCGCATCTCTCTTGCCTCTTTCTGCACCTCTCTTACCTCTTTCTGCACCTCTGTTGCTTCTTTCTGCACTTCTCTTGCCTCTTTCTGCACCCCACTTGCCTCTTTCTGCACCTCTGTTGCTTCCTTCTGTACTTCTCTTGCTTCTTTCTGCACCTCTCTTGCTTCTTTCTGCACCCCTCTTGCCTCTTTCTGCACCCTTCTTCCCTCTTTGTGCACCTCTATTGCCTCTTTCTGCACCTCTCTTGCCTCTTTCTGTAGTTCTCTTGCCTCTTTCTGCACCTCTTTTGCTTCTTTCTGCACTTCTCTTACATCTTTCAGCACCCCTCTTGCCTCTTTCTGCACCTCTCTTGCTTCTTTCTGCACTCTTCTTCCCTCTTTGTGCACCTCTATTGCCTCTTTTTGCACCTCTCTTGCCTCTTTCAGCACCCCTCTTGCCTCTTTCTGCACCCATCTTGCCTCTTTCTGCACCCTTCTTGCCTCTTTCTGCACCTCTATTGCCTCTTTCTGCACCTCTATTGCCTCTTTCTGCACCTCTCTTGCCTCTTTCTGTAGTTCTCATGCCTCTTTCTACACCACTTTTGCTTCTTTCTGCACTTCTCTTACATCATTCAGCACCCCTCTTACCTCTTTCTGCACCTCTGTTGGTTCTTTCTGCACCTCTGTTGGTTCTTTCTGCACCCCTCTTGCCTCTTTCTGCAACCCTCTTCCCTTTTTCTGTACCTCTCTTCCCTCTTTTTGTACCCCTGTTCCCTCTGTCTGGACCTCTACTGCCTGTTTCTGTACCTCTCCTGTCTCTTTCTGCACTTCTCTTGCCTCTTTCTGCACCTCTGTTGCTTCTTTCTGCACTTCTCTTGCCTCTTTCATGCACCCCTCTTGCCTCTTTCTGCACCTCTGTTGGTTCTTTCTGCACTGCTCTTGCTTGTTTCGGCACCTCTCGCAAATTTCTGCACCCCTCTTGTCTCTTTCTGCACCCCTCTTCCCTCTTTCTGTACCTCTCTTGCCTCTGTCTGCACCCCTGTTCCCTCTTTCTGCACCTCTTTTGCCTGTTTCTGCAACTCTCTTGCCTCTTTCTGCAGTTCTCTTGCCTCCTTCTGCACCTCTGTTGCTTCTTTCTGCACTTCTCTTGCTTCTTTCTGTTCCTCGCTGTAGGAGAGTAGGATCTGCCTCTTATGTTGCCCCCACTTTTTCCTCTGATGTTAGCACTGGTTTCTGGCTATAGTCTGGCTGGGTCCCTGCCAATCAGGGCCCCAGCCTCTCTGTTCTCTCTAAACGACATGGAGTGCACTCTAGGTGCACTAGTGATTGGATACTGTGGTGCCTTATGAGTCCCTAGTATATGGTACCTTAGGTGCCAAGGGCATAGGTACTTCACAGGCCTACCAGGGGCTGCAGCATGTGTTATGCCACCCCTGGGAAGCAGTCTAAATCTGACACCACAGGCCTGCTACTGCAGCCTGGGTGAGGTGGTGCTAGCACCCCTCACTGAGATATAGGTTTCCTATATCTCTCCTGCACACACATATAAACCTATCAGTCACCCCTAAGGCAGGCCCTATCAATCCTGAGGGCAGGGTGCTTGGCTTCTATGTGAGGGGGTGCCTCTGCCTGAGCAGGGCCCCTCTGCAGCTCTCAGAGTCTATTCTCTGGTGCTGTTTGTGGATGCGGTTAAACCATATACTCTTAAGTGCATTATATCCTCGCGGTAAATGCTAACTTTGGAATGGCTGCATCAAAACATGTCGTGTTTGGTGTCAAACATCTTGGAATACTACCCCCTGCCAATCTTGGCGGCGGGGTAGCATTCCACCCTTCTAGAGGATAAGACATGTAGCTGCTGTGGAAACGCGGTAGAATCCTAAAGAGCCCTGGCATCACAAAATGGATGCCACCAGTCACAGACACTGGGCTGCCCTCCTGCTGATGACCAAAACTCGCAGTGGAGGAAGCCCAACAATAGGCATCCTGTCACAGGGAGGTGTAACCACCTCCCAGACAGGGTTTAGTGTATTGGGGCAGGGTGGGTGCACTCTTAGAGTGCTTTGAAGTCCTGCACTGGGGGAGCAGAAGGCTCCTCTGTGCATATGCCAGTTCAAACCAGCTCAGGGGCTACCTGCCCCTGCTCTGGTGCGAAACTGGACAAAGGGAAGTGGGTGTAGCCACCCCTCCCTTGACCCTCCCATAGGTGGGGTCATAGAGCTAGTCCATCCCCTCTTTTAGTATAAGAGGGGGAACCTTGCCATTGCAAAGCAGATAACCCCTGGACGACGCTCTACAGAAGAATCCTGGCCCTTCGACGTTCCACTACCTTTGGAAGACAGAAGAATCTCCTTGGAGTCAAGGAGTGACTCCCCTGCTTGGCAGGCACCAAAATGACAACGACGGTCGCAAACTACGCCGCTCCCGCCGAAGTCCGAAGTCCCTGCAGCCCAAGAAGTGGATTTCCTGACTTCTCCAAGGCCATCGTGAGTCCCCAGCAAAGCTGAGGCAAGTGGACCCCACGAGTGACGAGGAACCGCGACCCCTGGGTACCGTGCACTATTGTCGAGTGCAACCCCTTCACAACGTTCCACGAACTTGTGCTTTGGACCACGTGTGGTCCCGACCTCCAGCAGGAATCCCTCCAAAGATCAGAGGCCTACACCGTCCCGAGTGACCGTGGGCCCCTGTTGAGTGATTCCGCCCGAGGTGTCTTCGCGATCCCTTGCCAGCCGGCTCGTGGGTCCCCAGAAGACTTCTTAAAGAAACCAAAGGGCTCCCCTGGTTGCTCCAGGCCTGCCCTGACTTACCCTCGCTGGGTGAGTCCCTCAGACCTTGCTGGTCTGCGCCATCGACTTTTCTTCATCTCCCCGAGACTTGCTGCTGCCAAGGCTTGTTGGCTCCAATCGAGTTGCCGACACCGCAGTCAGCTGCAGACGTCGAGGACACACTGAATCCAGCTCCTGGTCATCGTCGACACCTCCTGGACCACGTGGCTGAAGAGTCAAGGCACCCGCAACCGACCTGAATCAACCGACGACGGTGGGCATCCATCTTCCTGCCCTGGGTCACTGCCAAGTGACTTTGAACACTGTCCCCTCTGCTTTCAGGTCATCCTTCTTCAGAATCCAGGCTTGGATTCCACCGGACACTTCTTCAGCTCCCGCAAGCAGCAAGTCTTCTTTGTTCGCCATTGAAAACGACGCCGCGACCCGACACCAAAGGACACCTATGCACCCGGCTTCCCTGGGTGAGGTAACTCCAGCACTACGGTGCTCCTGTGGGTGTGGGCCCTAGAACTACTTACCCTGTAAGTGACTTGCTTGTAGGTTCTCCCGAAGTATCCTAAAACTCTTTATTTCCAACCGCGACTTGCCCCATTGAAGTCAACGGCGATCCGCGCCTGTGTAACCACACTGCACGCGTCCCCGTGGGTCCTTTACTTACCTGCCTTGGGTGGTTTCGTGAGGCCCCAGCACTTCTGAAGGCCCTAGGCCTTGTCTCCCTGCAAGTCGTTGTCCCTAAGTCTCTTACTTAGTATATGGTCTGGTACGCCCCTAGGGCCCCAGCCATATTTTGTGCTTAACTTATTGTGAAACGTTGATTTGTGCATATGTTTGTCTTCTAATCTCATAAAGAGATTAGTAGAGAGTTATTTAGAAATAAATACATATATATTTGATATATATACCTGTGTGGTGTCTTTTCATTTGGTGATTCAAGAGATTATATGGTAAAACAAGCTGCTTTACATTCCTCCGAGACTTAGCCTGAAGGCTGCTCTCCACAGCTACCACTAGGATAGCTTTCTTTAAAAGGTTGTCTTAAACCTATCTACCATAAGAGTCGATTTGCCCTGGTGCAAGGTGTCCACTTTAATTAGTGAACAGCATATACCAGGCCAACTTCTCACATTGGTGGGCAGCGTGTGGGATTCCAGCTTGCCATTGTTTTACCAGAAAATCTCTATTTGAATTACTAACTGAAAACCATTATAGGTACTCAAGGTACATATAAAGTCAAGCTTAGTATCAATAAGTTCTACTGAACTTAGAGCTGTGTGCCAAGGGATAGCACACCCTTTCCACAGCTCAAGCTAGGATCAGTAGGCCACAAACTAGTGTAGGTAGTACAACACTGCACAACACTAGAATGTCCTTAAGGGGTGGACCCAGTGGATCCACTCAGCCTCAGTATAAGGACATGGCTTTCTCTGACTTGAGAGCCATGTGTGTTGACAGACACCTGAGGCTAGGACAGAGTCCCTCAACACTACACCTGATAGATCTGCTGACAGCAGATGACCTTAGATTGGCTCTAGGAGCTAAAGGGTTTGAATCAGTGGGTGGGTCAGTCATAGTATCTGGGTCAGATGATGAAAATCAGAATGACCAAGACTCTGTGATTGAAGGGCCAGGCTTCAAGGGGCCTGAAAAGGACAGAGGAATTCTCCCTAAGAGAACTGACAGAGAGGAGGAGAGGCACAGATCCCCTTCCAGGGAATCTGACCACTCTTATCACTCTGGCAGAGAATTTGTCCAGCAGAGGAGCTCATACTTTTCCTTAAGAGAGACCTCCTCTGAGAGAAGGTGCAAACTGCTCCAGTATGAGGAAGCCAAAGTGGCCCTCAGAACCAAGCAGTTGGCACTGGATAGGGAAGCCCTGGAGATCCAGAGAGCTTCTAGAAAAGAGGGGTTAGAACCCCTGGTGGCAGCAACAGTGTCCCTAGAGGCAGAGAATATATTCCTGACCATAGGAACCTGAGCAAGGTTGTTCCTCCCTACCAGAGTGGGGATGATATCCACAAGTGGATAACTGCTATGGAGAGGGCCTGTAGAGTACAGCAGGTCCCCCAAAAGCAGTGGGCAGCAATCTTGTGGCTCTCCTTTTCAGATAAAGGAAGAGACAAGCTCCTCACTGTTAGAGAGGAGGATGCTGATGATTATGAGGTCCTGAAGAGTGCACTGATAGATGGGTTTGGCTTAACCACTGAGCAGTACAGGTTGAAGTTCAGAGATACCCAGAAGGCACAGACTCAGGACTGGACTGACTTTGTTGATTGTGCAACCAAGGCTCTAGAGGGTTGGCTGGTTGGCAGTAGGGTTACTGATTTCAAGGGATTGTATAATCTGATGATGAGAGAACAGATCCTAAATAATTGCCAGAACCAGTTGTTGCATCAGTACCTGGTGGACTCTGATCTGACCTCTCCCCAAGAATTGGGAAAGAAGGCAGACAAATGGGTCAGAACCAGGGTGAGGCAGAAAACCCAGAACCAAGGGGGTGACACTAAGAAGCAAGATCCTAAAGGCTCTGAGAAAGGTGGGGATAAGTCAAAAGACCAGAAGTCTTCACAAGGGCCCCAAAAATCTGCATCTGGTGGGGAGTCACAGTCCAACAAGGGAAAAGGCCAAAAGAAGCCCTGGTGCAAATTCTGTAAACAGAAAGGGCACTGGACTTCTGATTGTACCAAGTCCAAAGACCAAACCACCACCACTCCTGCCCCTAAGGCAACTGTGCCCCCTAGCTCAGCTACTGGTGGAGGTGGTACGCAGAATAAGGGTGTAGTAGGGTTGACCCTGGGTTCTGAAGTGGATTCTGACCTAGTCAGAGTGACCACTCAGGCAATGCTGATTTGTGATGGAAACATTGATATGTCCTTCCTAGTAAGCCCCAGTAATCTGGGCAAGTACAAACAGCAGCCTTTGATAAATGGCAAACAGGCTTTGGCATTTAGGGACACAGGTGCTAGTGTCACCATGGTGGCAGAGGACCTAGTGGACCCTGGACAGATCATCCTGGGCGAAATGTACCAGGTGACCAATGCAAGCAATGTCCAGACCAACCATAGTCTGGCAGTTGTGAATTTCTCCTGGGGAGGGGTAACTGGCCTCAAAAGGTTGTAGTCAGTGCAGACCTCCCTGTAGAATGTCTGTTGGGCAATGATCTAGAGACTTCAGCCTGGTCTGAAGTAGAGTTATGGACTCATGCTGAGATGTTGGGCATCCCTGCAGAGGTATTTGCTGTGACCAGGTCACAAGCAAGAATGCATAACACTGAACCAGCTCTGGATCCTGGAACAATGGACCAGATGCTTCCCAAGAGGAGGAGCAGTAGGGTTAAGGCAGTGCCTTCCCTCTGTCTCAGATCAAAGATTCACTTCCAGAGGGAGGTGAAGCAGAACCTGAAGAAGGAACTGCCCCAGAGGGACTTGAACCTGACCAGGTTGAGTTCTTGGGGGCAGGGGCCCTTCTAGGGAAGATCTGAGTAAGGAGCAACAGTGCTGCCCCTCTCTTGAACCCCTCAGACAGCAGGCTGCTGCTGAGGCTGCTGGGAGTGCTAGTGGGTCCCATAAAGTTTATTGGGATGAGGGACTCCTATATTCTGAGGGTAGAGACCCAGCCCCTGGAGCCACCAGGAGGTTGGTAATACCTCAGAAGTTTAGGGGTTCCTCTTGACCTTAGCACATGATATCCCTTTAGCAGGTCACTTGGGCCAAAACAAGACCTGGGACAGGCTTGTTCCACATTTTCATTGGCCACATATGTCAGAGGACACAAAGGAGTTTTGTCGCTCCTGTGTCACTTGCCAAGCCAGTGGTAAGGCAGGTGGCACAACAAAGGCCCCCTGATACCACTACCTGTGGTGGGGTACCCTTTGAAAGGGTAGGGATTGACATTGTTGGTCCCCTTGACCCTCAGACTGCATCTGGGCACAGATTTATCCTGGTGGTAGTGGATCATGCCACCAGGTACCCAGAGGCAATTCCCTGAGGACCACCACAGCCCCTGTGGTGGCAAGAGCCCTCATTGGAGTTTTCTCCAGAGTGGGTTTCCCAAAGGAGGTCATTTCTGACAGAGGTACCAACTTCATGTCAGGATATCTGAAAGCAATGTGGAAGGAGTGTGGTGTAACTTATAAGTTCACCACCCCTATCACCCACAATGCAATGGTTTAGTTGAACGCTTCAACAAAACCTTGAAAGGAATGATTAAAGGACTCCCAGAGAAGCTTAGGCGGAAATGGGACCTTCTTCTTCCTTGCCTGTTGTTTGCATACAGAGAGGTTCCACAGAAGGGGGTTGGTTACAGCCCATTTGAGCTTCTGTTTGGGCATCCTGTGAGAGGTCCACTATGTTTGGTAAAAGAGGGCTGGGAGTTACCTCTCAAGCCCCCCAAACAAGATGTGATGGACTATGTACTTGGTCTCCGCTCCCGGATGGCAGAGTACATGAAAAAGGCAACCAAAACCTGGAGGCCAGCCAAGAATTGCAAAAAGCTTGGCATGACCAAAGGCTGTGCTGACTGTATACCAGCCAGGACAGAAAGTGTGGGTGTTGGAGCCTGTGGCCCCAGCAGCCCTCCAGGACAAGTGGAGTGGCCCCCATACAATAGTTGAACAGAAGGGAGAAGTCACCTATCTGGTGAATCTTGAACTCCCAGGAGCCCCTAAGGGTGCTTCATGTCAACAGATTAAAGCCATATGTTGACAGGGCTGACATGGGCTTGCTCATGGCAACTGATGAGGACCAGGAGGAGGAGAGTGACCCTCTCCCTGACCTGCTCTCTCAGAACCCTGATGATGGGTCAGTAGATGGTGTTGCTTTGGCAAGCAGCCTCACTGACCATCAGCAAACTGAGTGCAGACAAGTTCTGCAACAGTTTAGACATATGTTTAGCCTGACCCCTAGTCAGACTACCTGGTGCACCCATGAGGTGGACACTGGGGACAGTCTGCCTGTCAAGAATAAAATCTACAGGCAACCTGACCATGTCAGGGACTGTATCAGGACTGAAGTCCAGAAAATGTTGGAGTTAGGCGTGATTGAGCCTTCAGATAGCCCTTGGGCTAGCCCAGTAGTCCTGGTACCCAAGCCTCATACCCAGGGTGGTAAGAAAGAAATGAGGTTTTGTGTAGACTACAGAGGCCTCAATGCAGTCACTAGGACTGATGCCTATCCCATACCAAGGGCAGATGAGCTGATTGATACTTTGGCCTCAGCCAAGTATCTAAGCACATTTGACCTAACAGCTGGCTACTGGCAAATCAGATTAGCTGATGATGCAAAAGCCAAAACAGCATTTTCGACTCTCTGGTGGGCACTACCACTTTGTGGTGATGCCCTTTGGATTGAAAAATGCACCTGCCACTTTTCAGAGGTTGGTGAATAAAGTTCTGGCAGGGATGGAAACTTATTGCTCAGCTTATCTAGATGATATTGCTGTCTTTAGTTCCTCCTGGCAGGATCACCTGGTCCACCTCAGAAATGTTTTGGAGGCCCTGCAGAAAGCAGGCCTCACTATCAAGGCCACCAAGTGCCAGATAGGGCAGAGTCAGGTTGTGTACCTGGGCCACCTTGTAGGTGGAGGCCAGGTTCAGCCTTTACAGAGCAAAATCCAAACCATAATGGAATGGGTTGCTCCAACCACCCAGACACAGGTGAGAGCCTTCTTAGGCCTGACTGGGTACTATAGGAGGTTTGTCAAGGGATATGGATCTATAGTGACCCCCTTGAATGATCTGACCTCAAAGAGAATGCCAAAAGGTTCAGTGGACAGCTAGCTGTCAAAAGGCATTTGAAGACCTAAAGCAGGCCATGTGCACTGCCCCCATCTTACAGAGTCCAGACTACACCAAAAAGTTCATTGTCCAAACAGATGCTTCTGAGCTGGGTGTGGAGCTGTACTGTCTCAACTGAATGATGAAGGTCAAGACCAGCCAGTAGCTTTTATTAGCAGAAGGCTGACCCCTAGAGAGAAACGTTGGTCAGCTATAGAGAGGGAGGCCTTTGCTGTGGTATGGGCCCTGAAGAAGCTGAGGCCATACTTGTTTGGTACTCACTTCATAGTTCAGACTGACCACAAGCCCCTCCTATGGCTAAAGCAGATGAAAGGTGAAAACCCAAAACTTTTGAGGTGGTCCATTTCCCTACAGGGGATGGACTATACAGTGGAACATAGGCCTGGGACCCAACATGCCAATGCAGATGGACTCTCAAGGTATTTCCACTTTGAACACGAAGACTCAACTGGTCAAGGTTAGTTTAGTGTCCCTACGTTTGGGGGTTGTGTAGGAGAGTAGGATCTGCCTCTTATGTTGCCCCCACTTTTTCTCTGATGTTAGCACTGGTTTCTGGCTATAGTCTGGCTGGGTCCCTGCCAATCAGGGCCCCAGCCTCTCTGTTCTCTCTAACGACATGGAGTGCACTCTAGGTGCACTAGTGATTGGATACTGTGGTGCCTTATGAGTCCCTAGTATATGGTACCTTAGGTGCCAAGGGCATAGGTACTTCACAGGCCTACCAGGGGCTGCAGCATGTGTTATGCCACCCCTGGGAAGCAGTCTAAATCTGACACCACAGGCCTGCTACTGCAGCCTGGGTGAGGTGGTGCTAGCACTCCTCACTGAGATATAGGTTTCCTATATCTCTCCTGCACACACATATAAACCTATCAGTCACCCCTAAGGCAGGCCCTATCAATCCTGAGGGCAGGGTGCTTGGCTTCTATGTGAGGGGGTGCCTCTGCCTGAGCAGGGCCCTCTGCAGCTCTCAGAGTCTATTCTCTGGTGCTGTTTGTGGATGCGGTTAAACCATATACTCTTAAGTGCATTATATCCTCGCGGTAAATGCTAACTTTGGAATGGCTGCATCAAAACATGTCGTGTTTGGTGTCAAACATCTTGGAATACTACCCCCGCCAATCTTGGCGGCAGGGGTAGCATTCCACCCTTCTAGAGGGATAAGACATGTACCTGCTGTGGAAACGCGGTAGAATCCTAAAGAGCCCTGGCATCACAAAATGGATGCCACCAGTCACAGACACTGGGCTGCCCTCCTGCTGATGACCGAAACTCGCAGTGGAGGAAGCCCAACAATAGGCATCCTGTCACAGGGAGGTGTAACCACCTCCCAGACAGGGTTTAGTGTATTGGGGCTGGGTGGGTGCACTCTTAGAGTGCTTTGAAGTCCTGCACTGGGGGAGCAGAAGGCTCCTCTGTGCATATGCCAGTTCAAACCAGCTCAGGGGCTACCTGCCCCTGCTCTGGCGCGAAACTGGACAAAGGGAAGTGGGTGTAGCCACCCCTCCCTTGACCCTCCCATAGGTGGGGTCATAGAGCTAGTCCATCCCCTCTTTTAGTATAAGAGGGGAACCTTGCCATTGCAAAGCAGATAACCCCTGGACGACGCTCTACAGAAGAATCCTGGCCCTTCGACGTTCCACTACCTTTGGAAGACAGAAGAATCTCCTTGGAGTCAAGGAGTGACTCCCTGCTTGGCAGGCACCAAAAACGACAACGACGGTCGCAAACTACGCCGCTCCCGCCGGAGTCCGAAGTCCCTGCAGCCCAAGAAGTGGATTTCCTGACTTCTCCAAGGCCATCGTGAGTCCCCAGCGAAGCTGAGGCAAGTGGACCCCACGAGTGACGAGGAACCGCGACCCCTGGGTACCGTGCACTATTGTCGAGTGCAACCCCTTCACAACGTTCCACGAACTTGTGCTTTGGACCACGTGTGGTCCCGACCTCCAGCAGGAATCCTCCGAAGATCAGAGGCCTACACCGTCCCGAGTGACCGTGGGCCCCTGTTGAGTGATTCCGCCCGAGGTGTCTTCGCGATCCCTTGCCAGCCGGCTCGTGGGTCCCCAGAAGACTTCTTAAAGAAACCAAAGGGCTCCCTGGTTGCTCCAGGCCTGCCCTGACTTACCCTCGCTGGGTGAGTCCCTCAGACCTTGCTGGTCTGCGCCATCGACTTTTCTTCATCTCCCCGAGACTTGCTGCTGCCAAGGCTTGTTGGCTCCAATCGAGTTGCCGACACCGCAGTCAGCTGCAGACGTCGAGGGACACACCGAATCCAGCTCCTGGTTGTCGCCGACACCTCCTGGACCACGTGGCTGAAGAGTCAAGGCACCCGCAACCGACCTGAATCAACCGACGACGGTGGGCATCCATCTTCCTTGCCCCGGGTCACTGCCAAGTGACTTTGAACACTGTCCCCTCTGCTTTCAGGTCATCCTTCTTCAGAATCCAGGCTTGGATTCCACCGGACACTTCTTCAGCTCCCGCAAGCAGCAAGTCTTCTTTGTTCGCCATTGAAAACGACGCCGCGACCCGACACCAAAGGACACCTATGCACCCGGCTTCCTGGGTGAGGTAACTCCAGCACTACGGTGCTCCTGTGGGTGTGGGCCCTAGAACTACTTACCCTGTAAGTGACTTGCTTGTAGGTTCTCCCGAAGTATCCTAAAACTCTTTATTTCCAACCGCGACTTGCCCCATTGAAGTCAACGGCGATCCGCGCCTGTGTATCCACACTGCACGCGTCCCCCGTGGGTCCTTTACTTACCTGCCTTGGGTGGTTTCGTGAGGCCCCAGCACTTCTGAAGGCCCTAGGCCTTGTCTCCCTGCAAGTCGTTGTCCCTAAGTCTCTTACTTAGTATATGGTCTGGTACGCCCCTAGGGCCCCAGCCATATTTTGTGCTTAACTTATTGTGAAACGTTGATTTGTGCATATGTTTGTCTTCTAATCTCATAAAGAGATTAGTAGAGAGTTATTTAGAAATAAATACATATATATTTGATATATATACCTGTGTGGTGTCTTTTCATTTGGTGATTCAAGAGATTATATGGTAAAACAAGCTGCTTTACATTCCTCCGAGACTTAGCCTGAAGGCTGCTCTCCACAGCTACCACTAGGATAGCTTTCTTTAAAAGGTTGTCTTAAACCTATCTACCATAAGAGTCGATTTGCCCTGGTGCAAGGTGTCCACTTTAATTAGTGAACAGCATATACCAGGCCAACTTCTCACACTCGCTTGCCTCTTGCTGTACCCCTCTTCCCTGTTTTTGCACCTCTCTTGCCTCTTTCTGTACCTCTCTAGCCTCTTTCTGTACCTCGCTTGAATCTTTCTGCACTTCTCTTGCCTCTTTCTGCACTTCTCTTGCCTCTTTCTGCACCTCTGTTTCTTCTTTCTGCATTTCTCTTGCTTCTTTCTGCACCTCTCTTGCTACTTTCTGTACCCATGTTGCCTCTTTTTGTACTTGTCTTCCCTCTTCCTGTACCTCTCTTGCCTCTTTCTGTACCTCTCTTGCCTCTTTCCTTTCTGCACTTCTCTTGCCTCTTTTTGCACATTTGTTACTCTTTCTACACCTCTCTTGTTTTTTTCTGCACTTCTCTAGCTTTTTTCTGCACCTCTCTTGCTGCTTTCTATACCCTTCTTCCCTTTTTCTCCACCTCTCTTGCCTCTTTCTGCAGTTCTCTTGCCTCTTTCTGCAGTTCTCTTGCCTCTTTCTGCACCTCTTTTGTTTCTTTCTGTACTTCTCTTGCCTCTTTCTGCACCCCTCTTGCCTTTTTCTGCACTTCTCTTGCCTCTTTTTGCACATTTGTTACTCTTTCTGCACCTCTCTTGTTTTTTTCTGCACTTCTCTAGCTTCTTTCTCCACCTCTCTTGCCTCTTTCTGCACCTCTCTTGCCTCTTTCTGCAGTTCTCTTGCCTCTTTCTGCACCTCTTTTGCTTATTTCTGCACTTCTCCTGCCTCTTTCTGCACCCCTTTTGCCTCTTTCTGCACTTCACTTGCATCTTTCTGCACATTTATTACTCTTTCTGTACCTCTCTTGTTTTTTTCTGCACTTCTCTAGCTTCTTTCTGTACTTCTCTCTCCTCTTTCTGTACTCAAATGGGAAGTGCAAGCTGTCAAGTTAAAGGTCTGCGTGATCTCATGACTGAGGTATATGTCTACTTGTATATGTATTCTCACATGTGTTATGCATCTGAAGATGGTAGCTTAAAACACAGGTAGCTTCTCCTATAGGTGGTTAAATGTTCTCAGTTCTGCTCTGTCATTCAGTTGCATAGGCAGACATCTCTTATGTATATAGGTGTTATAGAGCCCCTCAAAAATACTATTGAATACCCATGTGCCCTGTATTATGAGCAGAAACAATACATACACCTTTTTGTACACACATTTCCAGAGTATGCTGTTTGAATCACATGTTTTCAAGAATTTGTATGCTTATTTTTATGTAACTTGTCACTAGGTAAAAGCAGAGCCACACGCGTGCATACCTTCACAAATTGATCAGACTTATATCAGTTATATGTGGGGGATTGCTGTTTTACATTTGGTATGCCTAACATTCTGAACAGTCGATGAATAGTGAACCTTCAAGAGAAAAGTGAGGTTTAAGACATCTTGTGAGATAGGATTAGTGATTGAGGCTACTTTGTATGAGTCTGTGGAAAGGTACAGTCTAAGTAGGCCTCTTTCCACCTCTGTTTATTCTTTCTGCACCTTTTTTTCCTTTTTCTGGATTTCTGCTGCCTCTTTCTGCATTTTTCTTGCCTCTTTCTGCACCTCTGTTGCTTCTTTCTGCCCTTCTCTTGCCTCTTTCTGCACCCTTCTTGCCTCTTTCTGCACCTCCTTTGGTTGTTTGTGCACTTCTTTTTCTTTTTTCTACATCTCTCTTGCTTCTTTCTGCACCCCTCCTGCCTCTTTCTGCACCCCTCTTTCCTCTTTCTGTACCTCTCTTGCCTGTTTCTGCACCTCTTTTGCTTCTTTCTGCATGTCTTTTGCCTCTTTCTGCACCCCTCTTGCCTATTTCTGCACCTCTGTTCGTTCTTTCTGCACTGTTCTTGCTTCTTTCTGCACCTCTCTTGCACATTTATGCACCCCTCTTCCCTTTTTCTGTACTTCTCTTGCCTCTTTATGCACCCTAGTTCCCTCTGTTTGCACCTCTCCTGCCTGTTTCTGCATCTCTCTTGTCTCTTTCATCACTCCTCTTGCTTCTTTCAACACCTCTGTTGCTTTTTTCGGCACTTCTCTTGCCTCTTTCTGCACCTCTCGTGCTTCTTTCTGCGCTACTCTTGCTTCTTTCTGCACTTCTCTTGCCTCCATCTGCACCTCTGTTGCTTCTTTCTGCACTTCTCTTGCCTCTTTCTGCACCCCTCTTGTCTGTTTCTGCACCTCACTTGCCTCTTTCTGCACCTCTCTTGCCTCTTTCTGCACTTCTCTTGCCTCTTTCTGGACCTCATTTTCTTTTAAACAGATTTTAATGTCAGGATATTTACATACATATATCGATTACACTACTGTTCTTTTTCTTTTTTCTGTTGTATTGATACTCTTTCTGCACCTCATGTGCCTCTTTCTGTACTTCTCTTGCTTTTTTCTGCATCCCCTTGCCTCTTTCTGCACCTCACTTGCCTCTTTCTGCACTTCTCTTGTGTCTTTCTGCAAGTCACTTGCCTCTTTCTGCACTTTTCTTGCTTTTTTCTGCACCTCTCTTGTTTCTCTCTGCAACTCTCTTGTCTCTTTTATCACTTCTCTTGCTTCTTTCTGCACCCCTTTTGCCTGTTTTTGCACCTCTCCTGCTTCTTTCTGCACCCCTATTGCCTCTTTCTGCACCCTACTTCCCTCTTTGTGTACCTCTCTTGCCTCTTTCTGCACCTCTCTTGCCTCTTTCTGCAGTTCTCTTACCTCTTTCTACACCCCTCTTGCCTCTTTCTGCAATTCAGTTGCCTCTTTCTGCACATTTATTACTCTTTCTGCACCTCTTTTGTTTTTTCTGCACTTCTCTAGCTTCTTTCTGTACTTCTCTCGCCTCTTTCTGTACTCAAATGGGAAGTGCAAGCTGTCAAGTTAAAGGTCTGCGTGATCTCATGACTGAGGTATATGTCTATTTCTATATGTATTCTCACATGTGGTATGCATCTGAAGATGGTAGCTTAAAACACAGGTAGCTTCTCCTATAGGTGGTTAAATGTTCTCAGTTCTGCTCTGTCATTCAGTTGCACAGGCAGACATCTCTTATGTATATAGGTGTTATAGAGCCCCTCAAAAATACTATTGAATACCCATGTGCCCTGTATTATGAGCAGAAACAAATACATACACCTTTTTGTACACACATTTCCAGAGTATGCTGTTTGAATCACGTTTTCAAGAATTTGTATGTTTATTTTTATGTAACTTGTCACTAGGTAAAAGCAGAGCCACACGCGTGCATACCTTCACAAACTTGGTCAGACTTATATCAGTTATATGTGGGGATTGCTGTTTTACATTTGGTATGCCTAACATTCTGAACAGTCGATGAATAGTGAACCTTCGAGAGAAAAGTGAGGTTTAAGACATCTTGTGAGAAGGATTAGTGATTAGGCTACTTTGTATGAGTCTGTGGAAAGGTACAGTCGAAGTAGGCCTCTCTCTCCACCTCTGTTGATTCTTTCTGCACTTCTCTTGCTTCTTTCTGCACCTTTATTTCCTCTTTCTGGATTTCTGCTGCCTCTTTCTGCATTTTTATTGCCTCTTTCTGCACCTCTGTTGCTTCTTTCTGCCCTTCTCTTGCCTCTTTCTGCACCCTTGTTGCCTCTTTCTGTACCTCCTTTGGTTGTTTGTGCACTTCTTTTTATTTTTTTCTGCATCTCTCTTGCTTCTTCCTGCACCCCTCCTGCCTCTTTCTACACCCCACTTTCCTCTTTCTGCACCTCTCTTGCCTGTTTCTATACCTCTTTTGCTTCTTTCTGCATGTCTTTTGCCTCTTTCTGCACCCCTCTTGCCTATTTCTGCACCTCTGTTCGTTCTTTCTGCACTGTTCTTGCTTCTTTCTGCACCTATCTTGCACATTTATGCAACCCTCTTCCCTTTTTATGTACTTCTCTTGCCTCTTTATGCACCCTAGTTCCCTCTGTTTGCACCTCTCCTGCCTGTTTCTGCATCTCTCTTGTCTCTTTCATCACTTCTCTTGCTTCTTTCAACACCGCTGTTACTTTTTTAGGCACTTCTCTTGCCTCTTTCTGCACCTTTCTTGCTTCTTTCTGCGCTACTCTTGCTTCTTTCTGCACTTCTTTTGCCTCCATCTGCACCTCTGTTGCTTCTTTCTGCACTTCTCTTGCCTCTTTCTGCACTCCTCTTGTCTGTTTCTGCACCTCACTTGCCTCTTTCTGCACCTCTCTTGCCTCTTTCTGCACTTCTCTTGCCTCTTTCTGGACCTCATTTTCTTTTAAACAGATTTTAATGTCAGGATATTTACATACATATATCGATTACACTACTGTTCTTTTTCTTTTTCTGTTGTATTGATACTCTGTCTGCACCTCATGTGCCTCTTTCTGCACTTCTCTTGCTTTTTTCTGCACCCTCTTGCCTCTTTCTGCACCTCTACTTGCCTCTTTCTGCACTTTTCTTGTCTCTTTCTGCAAGTCACTTGCCTCTTTCTGCACTTTTCTTGCTTTTTTCTGAACCTCTCTTGTTTCTCTCTGCAACTCTTTTGTCTCTTTTATTACTTCTCTTGCTTCTTTCTGCACCACTTTTGCCTGTTTTTGCACCTCTCTTGCTTCTTTCTGCACCCCTATTGCCTCTTTGTGTACCCTACTTCTCTCTTTGTGCACCTCTATTGCCTCTTTCTGCACCTCTCTTGCCTCTTTCTGCAGTTCTCTTACCTCTTTCTGCACCTCTTTTGCTTCTTTCTGCACCTCACTTGCCTCTTTCTGTACTTGTCCTTGATTTTTCTGCACCTCTCTTGTTTCTTTCTGTAACTTCTGCCACTTTCTGCACCTCTCTTTCTTCTTTCTGAACCTCTCTTGCCTGTTTCTGCAACTCTCTTGCTTCTTTCTGCAGTTCTCTTGCCTCCTTGTGCACCTCCTGTTGCTTCTTCTCCACTTCTCTTGCTTCTTTCTACATCCCTTTTACCTCTTTCTGTACCTCTGTTATTTCTTTAGGCACCTCTCTTGCTTCTTTGGGCACCTCTCTAACTTCTTTCTGCATCCCTCTTGCCTCTTTCTGCACCCTTCTTCTCTCTTTGTGTACCTCTCTTGTCGCTTTCTGCAGTTCTCTTGCCTCTTTCTGCAGTTCTCTTGTCTCTCTTCTGTACCTCTCTCTTGCTTCTTTCTGCATTTCTCTTGCCTCCTTCAGCACCTCTCATTGCTTCTTTCTGCAATTCTCTATCCTCTTTCTGCACCCTCTTGCCTGTTTCCACACCTCACTTGCCTCTTTCTGCACCTCTCTTGCCTCTTTCTGCACTTCTCTTGCCTCTTTCTGCACCTCACTTGCCTCTTTCTGCACATTTCTTGCTTTTTTCTGCACCTCTCTTGTTTCTTTCTACACCTCTGCTGCTTCTTTCAGCACTTCTCTTGCCTGTTTCTGCACATCTCTTGCCTCTTTTTGCACCCCTGGTGCCTCTTTCTACACCTCACTTGCTTCTTTCTGCACCCTTTTGCCTCTTTCTGCACCTCTCCTCCCTCTTTCTGTACCTCTATTGCCTCTTTCTGCACCCCTGTTCCCTCTTTTGCACCTCTCCTGCCTGTCTCTCGCACCTCTCCTGCCTCTTTCAGCACTTCTATTGCCTCTTTCTGCACCTCTGTTGCTTCTTTCTGCACTTCTCATTGCCACTTTCTGCACCCTCTTACATCTTTCTGCACCTCTGTTGCTTCTTTCTGCATTTCTCTTGCTTCTTTCTGCACCTCTATTGCTCTCTGTCTGCACCCCTCTTGCCTCTTTCTGCACCCTCTCTTCCTTCTTTGTGCACTCTCATGCCTCTTTCTGCACCTCTCTTGCCTCTTTCTGCAGTTCTCATGCCTCTTGCGGACCTCTTTGCTTCTTTCTGCACCTCTCTTGCCTCTTTCTGCAGTTCCTTGTGCCTCTTTCTGTACCTCTTTTACTTCTTTCTGCACCTCTCTTACCTGTTTCTGTACCTCACTTGCCTCTTTCTGTACTTTTCTTGCCTCTTTCTGCACTTCTCTTGCCTCTTTCTGCACCCCTCTTGCCTCTTTATGCACCTCTGTTGCTTCTTTCTACACTTCTCTTGCTTCTTTCTGCACCTCTTCTGCTTCTTTATGCACCCCTATTGCCTCTTTAGGCACCCTACTTCCTTCTTGTGCACCTCTCTTGCCTCTTTCTGCACCTCTCGCCTCTTTCTGCAGTCCTCTTTCTCTTTCTGTACCTCTTTTGCTTCTTTCTGTACCTCGCTTGCCTCTTTCTCTGCACTTCTCTTGCTCTTGCACCTCTCTTATTTCTTTCTGCAATTCTCTTGTCTCTTTCTGCACCCCTCTTTCTTCTTTCTGAACCTCTCTTGCCTGTTTCTGCAACTCTCTTGCCTCTTTCTGCAGTTCTCTTGCCTCCTTCTGCACCTCTGTTGCTTCTTTCTCCACATCTCTTGCCTCTTTCTGTACTTCTCTTGCTTTTTCTGCACCTCTCTTGTTTCTTTCTGCAATTCTATTCTCTTTCTGCACCCTGCTTTCTTGTTTACGAACCTCTCTTGCCTGTTTCTGCAACTCTCTTGCCTCTTTCTGCAGTTATCTTGCCTCTTTCTGCACCTCTCTTGCTTCTTTCTGCACTGCTCTTGCCTCTTTCTGCACCTCTTGCCTCTTTCTGCACCTCTCTTGCCTCTTTTTGAACATTTGTTACTCTTTCTGCACTCCTCTGTTCTTTTTTTCTGCACTTCTCTAGCTTCTTTCTGCACCTCTCTTGCCTCTTTCTGCACCTCTCTTTCCTCTTTCTGCAGTTGTCTTGCCTCTTTCTGCACTCTTTTGCTTCTTACTGCAGTTCTCTTGCCTCTTTCTACACCCTCTTGCCTCTTTCTGCACTTCACTTGCCTCTTTCTGCACATTTATTACTCTTTCTGCACCTCTCTTGTTTTTTCTGCACTTCTCTAGCTTCTTTTCTGTACTTCTCTGCCTCTTTCTGTACTCAAATGGGAAGTGCAAGCTGTCAAGTTAAGGTCTGCATGATCTCATGACTGAGGTATATGTCTACTCTGTATATGTATTCTCACATGTGTTATGCATCTGAAGATGGTAGCTTAAAACACAGGTAGCTTCTCCTATAGGTGGTTAAATGTTCTCAGTTCTGCTCTGTCATCTCAGCTGCACAGGCAGACATCTCTTATGAATATAGGTGTTATAGAGCCCTCAAAAATACTATTGAATACCCATGTGCCCTGTATTATGAGCAGAAACAAATACATACACCTTTTTGTACACACATTTCCAGAGTATGCTGTTTGAATCACATGTTTTCAAGAATTTGTATGTTTATTTTTATGTAACTTTTCACTAGGTAAAAGCAGAGCCACACGCGTGCATACCTTCTACAAACTTGGTCAGACTTATATCAGTTATATGTAGGGGATTGCTGTTTTACATTTGGTATGCCTAACATTCTGAACAGTCGATGAATAGTGAACCTTCGAGAGAAAAGTGAGGTTTAAGACATCTTGTGAGAAGGATTAGTGATGAGGCTACTTTGTATGAGTCTGTGAAAGGTACAGTCGAATGAGCCTCTCTCCACCTCTGCTGATTCTTTCTGCACTTCTCTTGCTTCTTTCTGCACCTTTTTCCTCTTTCTGGATTTCTGCTGCCTCTTTCTGCATTTTTCTTGCCTCTTTCTGCACCTCTGTTGCTTCTTTCTGCCCTTCTCTTGCCTCTTTCTGCACCCTTCTTGCCTCTCTGCACCTCCTTTGGTTGTTTGTTGCACTTCTTTTATTTTTTCTGCATCTCTCTTGCTTCTTCCTGCACCCTCCTGCCTCTTTCTGCACCCTCTATCCTCTTTCTGCACCTCTATTGCCTGTTTCTGCACCTCTTTTGCTTCTTTCTGCATGTCTTTGCCTCTTTCTGCACCCCTCTTGCCTATTTCTGCACCTCTGTTCATTCTTTCTGCACTGTTCTTGCTTCTTTCTGCACCTCTCTTGCACATTTATGCACCCCTCTTCCCTTTTCTGTACTTCTCTTGCCTCTTTATGCATTCTATAGTTCTCTTTGTTTGCACCTCTCCTTCCTGTTTCTGCATCTCTCTTGTCTCTTTCTACCACTTCTCTTGCTTCTTTCTACACCTCTGTTGCTTTTTCAGCACTTCTCTTGGCCTCTTTCTGCACTTCCCTTGCCTGTTTCTGCACTCTCTTGCCTCTTTCTGCACCTATGTTGCCTCTTTCTGCACCCCTGTTCCCTCTGTCTGCACCTCTCCTGCCTGTTTCTGCACCTCTCCTGCCTTTTTCTGCACTTCGCTTGCCTCTTTCTGCACCTCTGTTGCTTCTGTCTGCACCCCTCTTCCTCTTTCTGCACCCTTCTTCCTCTTTTGTGCACCTCTCATGCCTCTTTCTGCACCTCTCTTGCCTCTTTCTGCAGTTCCTCATGCCTCTTTATGGACCTCTGTTGCTTCTTTCTGCACCTCTCTTGCCTCTTTCTGCAGTTCTTGAGTCTCTTTCTGTACCTCTTTGCTTCTTTCTGCACTTCTCTTGCCTATTTCTGCACTTCTTTTGCGTATTTCTATACCCCTCTTGCCTCTTTCTGCACCTCACTTGCCTCTTTCTGCACTTCTCTTGCTTTTGTTTGCACCTCTCTTGTTTCTTTCTGCAACTCTCTTGTCTCTTTCACCAATTCCCTTGCTTCTTTCTGCACCTCCTCTTGCCTGATTCTGCACCTCACTTGCCTCTTTCTATACCTCTCTCTTGCCTCTTTCTGCACTTCTCTTGCCTCCTTCTGCACCTCTGTTGCTTCTTTCTCCACTTCTCTTGCCTCTTTCTGCATCCCTCTTACATCTTTCTGCACCTCTGTGGCTTATTTCTGCACTTTCTTGCTTCTTTCTGCACCTCTATTGCTTCTGTCTGCACCCCTCTTGCCTCTTTCTGCACCCTTTTTCTCTCTTTGTGCACCTCTTCCCTCTTTCTGCAGTTCTCTTGCCTCTTTCTGCAATTCTCTTGCCTATTTCTGTACCTCTTTTAATTCTCTCGCATTTTTCTTTCCTCCTTCAGCACCTCCGTTGCTTCTTTCTGCACTTCTCTTGCCTCTTTCTGTACCCCTCTTCCCTGTTTCCACACCTCACTTGCATCTTTAAGCACCTCTCTTGCCTCTTTCTGCACTTCTCTTGCCTCTTTCTGCACCGCACTTGCCTTTTTCTGCACATTTCTTGCTTTTTTCTGCACCTCTCTTGTTTCTTTCTACAACTCTCTTGTCTCTTTCATCACTTCTCTTGCTTCTTTCTACACCTCTGTTGCTTCTTTAAGCACTTCTCTTGCCTGTTTCTGCACTTCTCTTGCCTGTTTCTGCACATCTCTGGCCTCTTTCTGCACCCCTGTTGCCTCTTTCTACAACTCACTTGCTTCTTTCTGCACCCCTTTTGCCTCTTTCTGCACCTCTCCTCCCTCTTTCTGTACCTCTATTGCCTCTTTCTGCACCCCTGTTCCCTCTTTTTGCACATCTCCTGCCAATTTCTGCACCTCTCCTCCCTCTTTCTGAACCTCTATTGCCTCTTTCTGCACCTCTATTCCCTCATTTTGCACCTCTCCTGCCTGTTTCTGCACCTCTCCTGCCTCTTTCTGCACTTCTATTGCCTCTTTCTGCACCTCTGTTGCTTCTTTCTGCCCTTCTCTTGCCTCTTTCTGCACCCTTCTTGCCTCTCTGCACCTCCTTTGGTTGTTTGTGCACTTCTTTTTATTTTTTTCTGCATCTCTCTTGCTTCTTCCTGCACCCTCCTGCCTCTTTCTACACCCCACTTTCCTCTTTCTGCACCCTCTCTTGCCTGTTTCTATACCTCTTTTGCTTCTTTCTGCATGTCTTTTGCCTCTTTCTGCACCCTCTTGCCTATTTCTGCACCTCTGTTCGTTCTTTCTGCACTGTTCTTGCTTCTTTCTGCACCTATCTTGCACATTTATGCAACCCTCTTCCCTTTTATGTACTTCTCTTGCCTCTTTATGCACCCTAGTTCCCTCTGTTTGCACCTCTCCTGCCTGTTTCTGCATCTCTCTTGTCTCTTTCATCACTTCTCTTGCTTCTTTCAACACCGTCTGTTACTTTTTTAGGCACTTCTCTTGCCTCTTTCTGCACCTTTCTTGCTTCTTTCTGCTTACTCTTGCTTCTTTCTGCACTTCTTTTGCCTCCATCTGCACCTCTGTTGCTTCTTTCTGCACTTCTCTTGCCTCTTTCTGCACTCCTCTTGTCTGTTTCTGCACTTCTCTTGCCTCTTTCTGCACCTCTCTTGCCTCTTTCTGCACTTCTCTTGCCTCTTTCTGGACCTCATTTTCTTTTAAACAGATTTTAATGTCAGGATATTTACATACATATATCGATTACACTACTGTTCTTTTTCTTTTTTCTGTTGTATTGATACTCTGTCTGCACCTCATGTGCCTCTTTCTGCACTTCTCTTGCTTTTTTCTGCACCCCCTTGCCTCTTTCTGCACCTCACTTGCCTCTTTCTGCACTTTTCTTGTCTCTTTCTGCAAGTCACTTGCCTCTTTCTGCACTTTTCTTGCTTTTTTCTGAACCTCTCTTGTTTCTCTCTGCAACTCTTTTGTCTCTTTTATTACTTCTCTTGCTTCTTTCTGCACCACTTTTGCCTGTTTTTGCACCTCTCTTGCTTCTTTCTGCACCCCTATTGCCTCTTTGTGTACCCTACTTCTCTCTTTGTGCACCTCTATTGCCTCTTTCTGCACCTCTCTTGCCTCTTTCTGCAGTTCTCTTACCTCTTTCTGCACCTCTTTTGCTTCTTTCTGCACCTCACTTGCCTCTTTCTGTACTTGTCTTGATTTTTCTGCACCTCTCTTGTTTCTTTCTGTAACTTTCGTCACTTTCTGCACCCCTCTTTCTTCTTTCTGAACCTCTCTTGCCTGTTTCTGCAACTCTCTTGCTTCTTTCTGCAGTTCTCTTGCCTCCTTGTGCACCTCTGTTGCTTCTTTTTCCACTTCTCTTGCTTCTTTCTACATCCCTTTTACCTCTTTCTGTACCTCTGTTATTTCTTTGGGCACCTCTCTTGCTTCTTTGGGCACCTCTCTAACTTCTTTCTGCATCCCTCTTGCCTCTTTCTGCACCCTTCTTCTCTCTTTGTGTACCTCTCTTGCCGCTTTCTGCAGTTCTCTTGCCTCTTTCTGCAGTTCTCTTGCCTCTTTCTGTACCTCTTTTGCTTCTTTCTGCATTTCTCTTGCCTCCTTCAGCACCTCTATTGCTTCTTTCTGCAATTCTCTATCCTCTTTCTGCACCCCTCTTGCCTGTTTCCACACCTCACTTGCCTCTTTCTGCACCTCTCTTGCCTCTTTCTGCACTTCTCTTGCCTCTTTCTGCACCTCACTTGCCTCTTTCTGCACATTTCTTGCTTTTTTCTGCACCTCTCTTGTTTCTTTCTACACCTCTGCTGCTTCTTTCAGCACTTCTCTTGCCTGTTTCTGCACATCTCTTGCCTCTTTTTGCACCCCTGGTGCCTCTTTCTACACCTCACTTGCTTCTTTCTGCACCCTTTTTGCCTCTTTCTGCACCTCTCCTCCCTCTTTCTGTACCTCTATTGCCTCTTTCTGCACCCCTGTTCCCTCTTTTTGCACCTCTCCTGCCTGTCTCCGCACCTCTCCTGCCTCTTTCAGCACTTCTATTGCCTCTTTCTGCACCTCTGTTGCTTCTTTCTGCACTTCTATTGCCACTTTCTGCACCCCTCTTACATCTTTCTGCACCTCTGTTGCTTCTTTCTGTACTTCTCTTGCTTCTTTCTGCACCTCTATTGCTCCTGTCTGCACCCCTCTTGCCTCTTTCTGCACCCTTCTTCCTTCTTTGTGCACTCTCATGCCTCTTTCTGCACCTCTCTTGCCTCTTTCTGCAGTTCTCATGCCTCTTTGTGGACCTCTTTTGCTTCTTTCTGCACCTCTCTTGCCTCTTTCTGCAGTTCTTGTGCCTCTTTCTGTACCTCTTTTACTTCTTTCTGCACTTCTCTTACCTGTTTCTGTACCTCACTTGCCTCTTTCTGTACTTTTCTTGCCTCTTTCTGCACTTCTCTTGCCTCTTTCTGCACCCCTCTTGCCTCTTTATGCACCTCTGTTGCTTCTTTCTACACTTCTCTTGCTTCTTTCTGCACCTCTTCTGCTTCTTTATGCACCCCTATTGCCTCTTTAGGCACCCTACTTCCTTCTTTGTGCACCTCTCTTGCCTCTTTCTGCACCTCTCGCCTCTTTCTGCAGTCCTCTTACCTCTTTCTGTACCTCTTTTGCTTCTTTCTGTACCTCGCTTGCCTCTTTCTGTACTTCTCTTGCTTTTTCTGCACCTCTCTTATTTCTTTCTGCAATTCTCTTGTCTCTTTCTGCACCCCTCTTTCTTCTTTCTGAACCTCTCTTGCCTGTTTCTGCAACTCTCTTGCCTCTTTCTGCAGTTCTCTTGCCTCCTTCTGCACCTCTGTTGCTTCTTTCTCCACATCTCTTGCCTCTTTCTGTACTTCTCTTGCTTTTTCTGCACCTCTCTTGTTTCTTTCTGCAATTCTATTCTCTTTCTGCACCCTGCTTTCTTGTTTACGAACCTCTCTTGCCTGTTTCTGCAACTCTCTTGCCTCTTTCTGCAGTTCTCTTGCCTCCTTCTGCACCTCTGTTGCTTCTTTCTCCACATCTCTTGCCTCTTTCTGTACTTCTCTTGCTTTTCTGCTACCTCTCTTGTTTCTTTCTGCAATTCTATTCTCTTTCTGCACCCTGCTTTCTTGTTCTGAACCTCTCTTGCCTGTTTCTGCAACTCTCTTGCCTCTTTCTGCAGTTATCTTGCCTCTTTCTGCACCTCTTTTGCTTCTTTCTGCACTGCTCTTGCCTCTTTCTGCACCCCTCTTGCCTCTTTCTGCACTTCTCTTGCCTCTTTTTGAACATTTGTTACTCTTTCTGCACCTCTCTTGTTTTTTTCTGCACTTCTCTAGCTTCTTTCTGCACCTCTCTTGCCTCTTTCTGCACCTCTCTTTCCTCTTTCTGCAGTTGTCTTGCCTCTTTCTGCACTTCTTTTGCTTCTTACTGCAGTTCTCTTGCCTCTTTCTACACCCCTCTTGCCTCTTTCTGCACTTCACTTGCCTCTTTCTGCACATTTATTACTCTTTCTGCACCTCTCTTGTTTTTTCTGCACTTCTCTAGCTTCTTTCTGTACTTCTCTCGCCTCTTTCTGTACTCAAATGGGAAGTGCAAGCTGTCAAGTTAAAGGTCTGCGTGATCTCATGACTGAGGTATATGTCTACTTGTATATGTATTCTCACATGTGTTATGCATCTGAAGATGGTAGCTTAAAACACAGGTAGCTTCTCCTATAGGTGGTTAAATGTTCTCAGTTCTGCTCTGTCATTCAGCTGCACAGGCAGACATCTCTTATGAATATAGGTGTTATAGAGCCCCTCAAAAATACTATTGAATACCCATGTGCCCTGTATTATGAGCAGAAACAAATACATACACCTTTTTGTACACACATTTCCAGAGTATGCTGTTTGAATCACATGTTTTCAAGAATTTGTATGTTTATTTTTATGTAACTTTTCACTAGGTAAAAGCAGAGCCACACGCGTGCATACCTTCACAAACTTGGTCAGACTTATATCAGTTATATGTAGGGGATTGCTGTTTTACATTTGGTATGCCTAACATTCTGAACAGTCGATGAATAGTGAACCTTCGAGAGAAAAGTGAGGTTTAAGACATCTTGTGAGAAGGATTAGTGATGAGGCTACTTTGTATGAGTCTGTGGAAAGGTACAGTCGAAGTAGGCCTCTCTCCACCTCTGCTGATTCTTTCTGCACTTCTCTTGCTTCTTTCTGCACCTTTTTTCCTCTTTCTGGATTTCTGCTGCCTCTTTCTGCATTTTTCTTGCCTCTTTCTGCACCTCTGTTGCTTCTTTCTGCCCTTCTCTTGCCTCTTTCTGCACCCTTCTTGCCTCTCTGCACCTCCTTTGGTTGTTTGTGCACTTCTTTTTATTTTTTTCTGCATCTCTCTTGCTTCTTCCTGCACCCCTCCTGCCTCTTTCTGCACCCTCTATCCTCTTTCTGCACCTCTATTGCCTGTTTCTGCACCTCTTTTGCTTCTTTCTGCATGTCTTTTGCCTCTTTCTGCACCCCTCTTGCCTATTTCTGCACCTCTGTTCATTCTTTCTGCACTGTTCTTGCTTCTTTCTGCACCTCTCTTGCACATTTATGCACCCCTCTTCCCTTTTTCTGTACTTCTCTTGCCTCTTTATGCACTATAGTTCTCTTTGTTTGCACCTCTCCTTCCTGTTTCTGCATCTCTCTTGTCTCTTTCACCACTTCTCTTGCTTCTTTCTACACCTCTGTTGCTTTTTTCGGCACTTCTCTTGCCTCTTTCTGCACTTCCCTTGCCTGTTTCTGCACCTCTCTTGCCTCTTTCTGCACCTATGTTGCCTCTTTCTGCACCCCTGTTCCCTCTGTCTGCACCTCTCCTGCCTGTTTCTGCACCTCTCCTGCCTTTTTCTGCACTTCGCTTGCCTCTTTCTGCACCTCTGTTGCTTCTGTCTGCACCCCTCTTCCTCTTTCTGCACCCTTCTTCCCTCTTTGTGCACCTCTCATGCCTCTTTCTGCACCTCTCTTGCCTCTTTCTGCAGTTCTCATGCCTCTTTATGGACCTCTGTTGCTTCTTTCTGCACCTCTCTTGCCTCTTTCTGCAGTTCTTGAGTCTCTTTCTGTACCTCTTTTGCTTCTTTCTGCACTTCTCTTGCCTATTTCTGCACTTCTTTTGCGTATTTCTATACCCCTCTTGCCTCTTTCTGCACCTCACTTGCCTCTTTCTGCACTTCTCTTGCTTTTGTTTGCACCTCTCTTGTTTCTTTCTGCAACTCTCTTGTCTCTTTCACCAATTCCCTTGCTTCTTTCTGCACCCCTCTTGCCTGATTCTGCACCTCACTTGCCTCTTTCTATACCTCTCTTGCCTCTTTCTGCACTTCTCTTGCCTCCTTCTGCACCTCTGTTGCTTCTTTCTCCACTTCTCTTGCCTCTTTCTGCATCCCTCTTACATCTTTCTGCACCTCTGTGGCTTATTTCTGCACTTCTCTTGCTTCTTTCTGCACCTCTATTGCTTCTGTCTGCACCCCTCTTGCCTCTTTCTGCACCCTTTTTCTCTCTTTGTGCACCTCTCTTCCCTCTTTCTGCAGTTCTCTTGCCTCTTTCTGCAATTCTCTTGCCTATTTCTGTACCTCTTTTAATTCTCTCTGCATTTTTCTTTCCTCCTTCAGCACCTCCGTTGCTTCTTTCTGCACTTCTCTTGCCTCTTTCTGTACCCCTCTTCCCTGTTTCCACACCTCACTTGCATCTTTCTGCACCTCTCTTGCCTCTTTCTGCACTTCTCTTGCCTCTTTCTGCACCGCACTTGCCTTTTTCTGCACATTTCTTGCTTTTTTCTGCACCTCTCTTGTTTCTTTCTACAACTCTCTTGTCTCTTTCATCACTTCTCTTGCTTCTTTCTACACCTCTGTTGCTTCTTTAAGCACTTCTCTTGCCTGTTTCTGCACTTCTCTTGCCTGTTTCTGCACATCTCTGGCCTCTTTCTGCACCCCTGTTGCCTCTTTCTACAACTCACTTGCTTCTTTCTGCACCCCTTTTGCCTCTTTCTGCACCTCTCCTCCCTCTTTCTGTACCTCTATTGCCTCTTTCTGCACCCCTGTTCCCTCTTTTTGCACATCTCCTGCCAATTTCTGCACCTCTCCTCCCTCTTTCTGAACCTCTATTGCCTCTTTCTGCACCTCTATTCCCTCATTTTGCACCTCTCCTGCCTGTTTCTGCACCTCTCCTGCCTCTTTCTGCACTTCTATTGCCTCTTTCTGCACCTCTGTTGCTTCTTTCTGCACTTCTAGCCTCTTTCTGCACCCCTCTTACATCTTTCTGCACCTCTGTTGCTTCTTTCTGTACTTCTCTTGCTTCTTTCTGCACTTCTATTGCTTCTGTGTGTAGGAGAGTAGGATCTGCCTCTTATGGTTACCCCCACTTTTTGCTGGTGTATCACTGTTTTTCGACTTTAGTCTGGCTGGAGCCCTGCTATCCAGGACCCCAGCCTAGCTGCTTCCTCTCTAAATTGATTCCATGTACTTTAGGTACTTCCCAGATTGGATTCTGGAGTGCCCTTATAAGTCCCTAGTATATGGTATACTATGTACCCAGGGCATAGGTACCACAGAGGCCTACCAGGGGCTGAAGCATGTATTGTGCCACCCCTGGAAGGCCCTCCAAAATGACACCACAGGACTGCTACTGCAGCCTGAGTAAGGTGGTGCATGCACCCCTTACAGAGATATAGGTTCACTATACCTCACCTATCACTGCACATACAAGCCTATCAGTCACCCCTATGGCAGGCCTTATCAATCCTGAAGGCAGGGTGCTTGGTTTTATGTGAGAGGGTGCCCATGCATGAGCAGAGCCCCTCTGCAGCCTTCGGAATCTCCTCTCTGGGGTTGTCTGTGGTGCAGCCTGACCATATACTCTTAAGTGAATTATATCTAAACGGTAAATGCTAACTTTGGGATGGCTGCACGGAAACATATCGTGTTTGGTGTCAAACACCTTGGAATCATACCCCCACACCAGTACCTGGTGTGGGGGTATGATCCCACCCTTCTAGAGGGAGAGACATGACAGCACCGGTATACCCGGTACCAACTAAACAGAGCCTGGCATCACAAAATGGATGCTGCAGCCACAGACACGAGTCTGGCCTCCTGCTGCTGACCGAAACTCCGGCAGGGGAGGCCTGGACAATAGGTTTCCTGTCGCAGGGAGGTGTTACCACCTCCCAGACAGGCCTTAGTGGATTGGGGCTGGGTGGGTGCACTCTCTGAGTGCTTTGAAGTGCTGCACTGGGGGCACATTTGGTGTCCTCGTGCATACCCCAGTTCAAACCGGTTGCAGGGGCTGCCAGCCCCTGCTCTGTCGCGAAACTGGACAAAGGAAATGGGTGTAGCCACCCCTCTTTCCAAACCCTCCCATAGGTGGGTCCCCAGAGTTAGTCCAACCCCCTTCCTTAGTATAAGTAAGGGAACCCTGGCAACAGGACTTTAGATATCCCTGGATGAAACTCTGAAGCTGAATCCTGGACCTTCGACACTCTACATCAATATTAGAGGACTGAAGAATCTCCCTTGTGGTCAAGGAGTGACTCCCCTTCTTGGCAGGCACCAACGAAGCATCTGTCCGGTCTACATCACTGAAGCTCCCGTCGGACGCCGAAGTCTTTGCATCACCAGAGGTGGATTTCCAGACTTCCCGAGGCTGCCCTGAGTCCCCAGCAAAGCTGAGGCCCGTAGCTATCGTGGGTAACGTGGAACCGTGGAACCGTGACCCCTGGACACCGAGCACATTTGCAAGTGCACCAACTTCCTGACACCTCTCGAAGCCATGCTTTGGGTTTCAAGTAGCCCTGGCCCGGAGAACCAACTGCAACAAAGATCACTGGCCTACACTCCACGAGTGTTCCGTGGGCCAGCTCCAAGTGCGACCGCTCGAGGCTCCTTCACGATCTCTAGTCCGTTGGCTAGTGGGTCCCCACGAAGGCAACTCTTCAATTTCTTGGGCTTTCCTGGTTGCTCCAGAAGTGTCCTGACTTACCCTTGCTGGCTGAGTCCCTCAGACTTTGCTGGGCTGCACCGCAGCCTTTTCTTTGTTTCCCCGTGACTTGCCGTTGCCAAGGATGGTTGGGTCCAATCTGGTCGCCGACACCGCAGCACTCGACAGACTTTGTGGGACAGCTCGATTCCAGCTCCTGGTCATCGTCGACGCCTCCTGGACCTCGTGGCTGAAGAGTCAAGGCACCCGTCAACCAACCTGAAGCACCGGCATCTGAGGGCATTCGACTATCGTGCCCCTGGTCACTGGCTAGTGACCCAGACTCTGTCCCCTCTGCTTTTAGGTCTTCCTCTTCCTCGATCCAGGCTTGGATCGCACCGGACACTCTTCCTCTCCACGGCAGCAGCACTTTCAAAGATGTCGCCATTGAAAACAACGACGATTCCCGACACCTTTTGACACGTATGCACCCGGCTTCCCTGGGTGAGGTAACTCGAGTATTTCGGTACTCACGTGGGTGTGGGCCCTAGAAACTCTTAAGTTATAAGGGGTTAACTGGAAGTCCTCTCCGAAGTGTCCTTTTTCTGTAAAAATCCAACCGCGACTTTCTCCATAGAAGTCAACGGCGATTCTCGGCTGTGTTCTCACACTGCACGCGTCCCCCGTGGGTCCCCTGTGTCACTACCTTGGGTGGTTCCTTGGGGTCCAAGCACTTCTACAGGCTCTAGGCCTTGTGTCTAGCTCAGTCGTGGTTCTTATACCACTATTTTAGTATATGGTTTGTGTGAGAAGTTGGCCTGGTATATGCTGTTCACTAGTTAAAGTGGACACCTTGCACCAGTACAATTAGACTCTTATGGTAGGTAGGTTTAAGACAACCTTTACAGAAAGCTATCCTAGTGGTAGCTGTGGAGAGCAGTCTTCAGGCTAAGTCTTGGAGGAATGTAAAGCAGCTTGTTTTACCACACAATCTCTTGACTCACCAAATGAAAAGACACCACACAGGTATATATATCAAATATATATGTATTTATTACTAAACAACTCTCTACTAATCTCTTGTGAGATTATAAGTCAGGAACATATGCACAAATCAACGTTTCACAACAAATTGAGCACAAATATGGCTGGGGCCCTAGGGGCGTACCAGACCATATACTAAAAAAGAGTCTTAAGAACAACGACTTGCAAAGGGACAAGGCCTAGGGCCTTCAGAAGTGCTGGGGCCTCACGAAACCACCCAAGGCAGGTAAGCAAAGGACCCACGGGGGACGCGTGCAGTGAGGGAACACAGGCGCGGATCGCCGTAGACTTCAATGGGGCAAGTCGCGGTTGGAAATTAAGAGTTTAAGGGCACTCGGGAGTAGCTACAAGCAAGTTACTTACAGGGTCAAGTAGTTCTAGGGCCAACACCCACAGGAGAACCGTAGTGCTGGAGTTACCTCACCCAGGGAAGCCGGGTGCATAGGTGTCCTTTGGTGTCGGGTCGCGCGTCGTTTTCAATGGGAGCCAATGAAGACTTGCTGCTTGTGAAGCCAGAAGAAGTGTCCGGTGGAATCCAAGCCTGGATTCGGAAGGAGGAAGACCTGAAAGCAGAGGGGACAGTGTTCAAAGTCACTTGGCAGTGACCCCGGGGCAAGGAAGATGAATGCCCACAGTCGTCGACAGATTCAGGTCGTTCACAGGTGTCTTGACTCTTCGGCCACGAGGTTCAGGAGGCGTCAAGGACAACCAGGAGCTGGATTCAGTGTGTCCCACAAAGTTTGCAGCTGACTGCGGTGTCGGCGACCCGATTGGAGCCAACAAGCCTTGGTAGCAGCAAGTCTTGTGGAGAGAACAAAAAGTCAATGGTGCAGACCAGCAAGATCTGGGGGACTCACCCAGCAAGGGTAAATCAGGGCCGGCCGGTAGCAACCAAGGGAGCCCTTTGGATTTGTAGAAAAGTCTTCAGGGGACCCACAAGCCGGCTGGCAAGGGATTGCAAAGATGCCTCGGGAGGATTCCTTCAACAGGGGCCCACGGTCACTCGTGATGGGGTAGGCCTCTGATCTTGGGAGGGATCTCTGCTAGAGGCTGGGACCACATGTGGTCCAAAGCACAGGTTCGTAGAACATCGTGATGGGGTTGCACGTTAAAATAGTGCACAGTACCCAGGGACTGCGTTTCCTCGTCACTCGTGGGGTCCACTTGCCTCAGCTTCGCTGGGGACTCACGATGGCCTTAGAGAAGTCAGGAAATCCTCTTCCTGGGCTGCAGGGACTTTGGGCTCTGGTGGGAGCGGTGTAGTTTGCGACCGTCGTAGCAGTTTTTGGTGCCTGCCAAGCAGGGGAGTCACTCCTTGACTCCAAGGGAGATTCTTCAGTCTTCCAGAGGTAGTGGAACATCGAAGGTCCGGGATTCTTCTTTAGAGCGTCGTCCAGGGATATCTAGTTTGCAAGGACAAGGGCTCCCTATCTTATACTAAAAGGAAGGGAGGGACTGTCCACTGAACCTTTTTTGGCATTCTCTTTGAGGTCAGATCATTCAAGGGGGTCACTATAGATCCATATCCCTTCACAAACCTCCTATAGTACCCAATCAGGCCTAAGAAAGGCTCTCACCTGTGTCTGGGTGGTTGGAGCAACCCATTCCATTATGGTTTTGGATTTTGCTCTGTAAAGGCTGAACCTGGCCTCCACCCACAAGGTGGCCCAGGTACACAACCTGACTCTGCCCTATCTGGCACTTAGTGGCCTTGATAGTGAGGCCTGCTTTCTGCAGAGCCTCCAAAACATTTCTGAGGTGGACCAGGTGATCCTGCCAGGAGGAACTAAAGACAGCAATATCATCTAGATAAGCTGAGCAATAAGTTTCCATCCCTGCCAGAACTTTGTTCACCAACCTCTGAAAAGTGGCAGGTGCATTTTTCAATCCAAAGGCATCACCACAGAGTGGTAGTGCCCACCAGGGGTCGAAAATGCTGTTTTGGCTTTTGCATCATCAGCTAACCTGATCTGCCAGTAGCCAGCTGTTAGGTCAAATGTACTCAGATACTTGGCAGAGGCCAAAGTATCAATCAGCTCATCTGCCCTTGGTATGGGATAGGCATCAGTCCTGGTGACTGCATTGAGGCCTCTGTAGTCTACACAAAACCTCATTTCTTTCTTACCACCCTGGGTATGAGGCTTGGGTACTCGGACTACTGGAGCTGGCCAAGGGCTATCTGAAGGCTCAATTACACCTAACTCCAACATTTTCTGGACTTCAGTCCTGATACAGTCCCTGACATGGTCAGGTTGCCTGTAGATTTTACTCTTGACAGGCAGACTGTCCCCAGTGTCCACCTCATGGGTGCACCAGGTAGTCTGACTAGGGGTCAGGCTAAACATATGTCTGTACTGCTGCAGAACTTGTCTGCACTCAGTTTGCTGATGGTCAGTGAGGCTGCTTGCCAAAGCAACACCATCGACTGACCCATCATCAGGGTTCTGTGAGAGCAGGTGAGGAGAGGGTCACTCTCCTCCTCCTGTTCCTCATCAGTTGCCATGAGCAAGCCCATGTCAGCCCTGTCAACATATGGTTTCAATCTGTTGACATGGAGCACCCTCAGGGGGCTCCTGGGAGTTCACGATTCACCAGATAGGTGACTTCTCCCTTTTGCTCAACTATTGTACGGGGGCCACTCCATTTGTCTTGGAGGGCTGCTGGGGCCACAGGCTCCAACACCCACACTTTCTGTCCTGGCTGGTACACAGTCAGCACAGCCTTTTGCCAAACTTATTGTAATTCTTGGCTGGCCTCCAGGTTTTTGGTTGCCTTCTTCATGTATTCGGCCATCCTGGAGCGCAGACCAAGTACATAGTCCATCACATCCTGTTTGGGGAGTTTGAGAGGTAACTCCCAACCCTCTTTTACCAAACATAATGGCCCTCTTACAGGATGCCCAAACAGAAGCTCAAATGGGCTGTAACCAACCCCCTTCTGAGGAACCTCTCTGTAGGCAAACAACAGGCAGGGAAGAAGAAGGTCCCATTTCCGCCTAAGCTTCTCTGGGAGTCCTTTAATCATTCCCTTCAGGGTTTTGTTGAAGCGTTCAACCAACCCATTGCATTGTGGGTGATAGGGGTGGTGAACTTATAAGTTACACCACACTCCTTCCACATTGCTTTCAAATATCCTGACATGAAGTTTGTATCTCTGTCAGAGATGACCTCCTTTGGAAACCCACTCTGGAGAAAACTCCAATGAGGGCTCTTGCCACCACAGGGGCTGTGGTGGTCCTCAGAGAATTGCCTCTGGGTACCTGGTGGCATGATCCACTACCACCAGGATAAATCTGTGCCCAGATGCAGTTTGAGGGTCAAGGGGACCAACAATGTCAATCCCTACCCTTTCAAAGGGTACCCCCACCACAGGTAGTGGCTATCAGGGGGCCTTTGTGGTGCCACCTGCCTTGCCACTGGCTTGGCATGTGACACAGGAGCGACAAAACTCTGTTGTGTCCTCTGACATATGTGGCCAATGAAAATGTGGAACAAGCCTGTCCCAGGTCTTGTTTTGGCCCAAGTGACCTGCTAAAGGTATATCATGTGCTAGGGTCAAGAGGAACCCCCTAAACTTCTGAGGTATTAGCAACCTCATGGTGGCTCCAGGGGCTGGATCTCTACCCTCAGAATATAGGAGTCCCTCATCCCAATAAACTTTATGGGACCCACTAGCACTCCCAGCAGCCTCAGCAGCAGCCTGCTGTCTGAGGGGTTCAAGAGAGGAGCAGCACTGTTGCTCCTTACTCAGATCTTCCCTAGAAGGGCCCCCTGCCCCCAAGAACTCAACCTGATCAGGCTCAAGTTCCTCTGGGGCAGTTCCTTCTTCAGGATCTGCTCCTCCTCCCTCAAGAGGGGAATCAGTGATCTGAGACAGAGGGAAGGCACTGCCTTACCCCTACTGCTCCTCTTCTTGGGAAGCATCTGGTCCATGGTTTCAGGATCCAGAGCTGGTTCAGTGTCATGCATTTTGGCCTGTGACCTGGTCACAGCAAATACCTCTGCAGAGATGCCCAACATCTCAGCATGAGTCCATAACTCTACTTCAGACCAGGCTGAAGTTTCTAGACCATTGCCCAATAGACATTCTACAGGGAGGTCTGCACTAACTACAACCTTCTTGAGGCCAGTTACCCCTCCCCAGGAGAAATTCACAACTGCCAGACTATGGTTGGTCCTGACATTGCTTGCATTGGTCACCTGGTACATTTTGCCCAGGATGATCTGTCCAGGGTCCACAAGATCCTCTGCCACCATGGTGACACTAGCACCTGTGTCCCTAAATGCCAAAGCCTGTTTGCCATTTATTACAGGCTGCTGTTTGTATTTGCCCAGATTACTGGGGCTCACCAGGAAGGACATGTCAATGTCTCCATCACAAATCAGCATTGCCTGAGTGGATACTCTGACTAGGCCAGAGTCCACTTCAGAACCCAGGGTCAACCCTACTACACCCTTATTCTGAGTACCACATCCACCAGTAGCTGAACTAGGGGGAACAGTTGCCTTAGGGGCAGGAGTGGTGGTGGTTTGGTCTTTGGACTTGTTACAATCAGAAGTTCAGTGCCCTTTCTGTTTACAGAATTTGCACCAGGGCTTCTTTTGGCCTTTTCCTTGTTGGATTGTGACTCCCCACCAGATGCAGATTTTTGGGGCCCTTGTGAAGACTTCTGATCTTTTGACTTATCCCCACTTTTCTCAGAGCCCTTAGAATCCTGCTTCTTTGTGTCACCCCCTTGGTTCTGGGTTTTCTGCCTCACCCTGGTTCTGACCCACTTGTCTGCCTTCTTTCCCAATTCTTGGGGAGAGGTCAGATCTGAGTCCACCAGGTATTGATGCAACAACTGGTTCTGGCAATTATTAAGGATCTGTTCTCTCATCATTAGATTATACAATCCCTTGAAATCAGTAACCCTACTGCCAACCAGCCAACCCTCCAGAGCCTTGGTTGCACAATCTACAAAGTCAGTCCAGTCCTGAGTCTGTGCCTTCTGGGTGTCTCTGAACTTCAACCTGTACTGCTCAGTGGTTAAGCCAAACCCATCTATCAGTGCACTCTTCAGGACTTCATAGTCATCAGCATCCTCTTCTCTAACAGTGAGGAGCTTGTCTCTACCTTTATCTGAAAAGGAGAGCCACAAGATTGCTGCCCACTGCTTTTGGGGGACCTGTTGTACTCTACAGGCCCTTTCCATAGCAGTTACCCACTTATGGATATCATCCCCACTCTGGTAGGGAGGAACAACCTTGCTCAGGTTCCTATGGTCTGGAATATATTCTCTGCCTCTAGGGACACTGTTGCTGCCACCAGGGGTTCTAACCCCTCTTTTCTAGAAGCTCTCTGGAGCTCCAGGGCTTCTTTATCTAATGCCAACTGCTTGGTTTTGAGGGCAAATCTTGCTTCCTCATACTGCAGCAGTTTGTACATTCTGTCAGAGGAGGTCTCTCTTCTTGAGAAGTAGGAGTTCCTCTGGTAGACAGATTCTCTGCCAGAGTGATAGGAGTGGTCAGATTCCCTAGAAAGGGACCTAGGCCTTTCCTCCACTATGTCAGTTCTCTTAGGGAGAATTCCTCTGTCCTGTTCAGACCCCTTTGGACCTGGCCCTACAACCACAGAGTCTTGGTCATCCTGATGTCCATCATCTGACCCAGACACTGTAATTGACCCACTCACTGATTCAGACCCATTAGCTCCTAGAGCTAATCTAAGACCATCTGCTGTCAGCAGATCTATCAGGTGTAGTGTGGAGGGACTCTGTCCTAGCTTCAGGTGCCTTGCAGCACACATGGCTTTCAAGTCAAAGAAAGTCATGTCCTTATACTGAGGCTGAGTGGATCCACTGGGTCCACCCCTTACAGGACATTCTAGTGTTGTGCAGTGTTGTACTACCTACACTAGTTTGTGGCCTACTGATACTAGCTTGAGCTGTAGAAAGGGTGTGCTATCCCTTGGCACACAGCTCTAAGTTCAGTAGAACTTATTGATACTAAGCTTGACTTTATATGTACCTTGAGTACCTATAGTGGTTTTCAGTTAGTAATTCAAATAGAGATTTTCTGGTAAAACAATAGCAAGCTGGAATCCCACACGCTGCCACCAATGTGAGAAGTTGGCCTGGTATATGCTGTTCACTAGTTAAAGTGGACACCTTGCACCAGTACAATTCGACTCTTATGGTAGGTAGGTTTAAGACAACCTTTACAGAAAGCTATCCTAGTGGTAGCTGTGGAGAGCAGCCTTCAGGCTAAGTCTTGGAGGAATGTAAAGCAGCTTGTTTTACCACACAATCTCTTGAATCACCAAATGAAAAGACACCACACAGGTATATATATCAAATATATATGTATTTATTACTAAACAACTCTCTACTAATCTCTTGTGAGATTAGAAGTCAGGAACATATGCACAAATCAACGTTTCACAACAAATTGAGCACAAATATGGCTGGGGCCCTAGGGGCGTACCAGACCATATACTAAAAAAGAGACTTAAGAACAACGACTTGCAAAGGGACAAGGCCCAGGGCCTTCAGAAGTGCTGGGGCCTCACGAAACCACCCAAGGCAGGTAAGTAAAGGACCCACGGGGGACGCGTGCAGTGAGTGAACACAGGCGCGGATCGCCGTAGACTTCAATGGGGCAAGTCGCGGTTGGAAATTAAGAGTTTAAGGGCACTTCGGGAGTAGCTACAAGCAAGTCACTTACAGGGTAAGTAGTTCTAGGGCCAACACCCACAGGAGCACCGTAGTGCTGGAGTTACCTCACCCAGGGAAGCCGGGTGCATAGGTGTCCTTTGGTGTCGGGTCGCGGCGTCGTTTTCAATGGGAGCCAATGAAGACTTGCTGCTTGTGAAGCCAGAAGAAGTGTCCGGTGGAATCCAAGCCTGGATTCGGAAGGAGGAAGACCTGAAAGCAGAGGGGACAGTGTTCAAAGTCACTTGGCAGTGACCCGGGGCAAGGAAGATGAATGCCCACCGTCGTCGACAGATTCAGGTCGTTCACGGGTGTCTTGACTCTTCGGCCACGAGGTCCAGGAGGCGTCGAGGACAACCAGGAGCTGGATTCAGCGTGTCCCACAAAGTCTGCAGCTGACTGCGGTGTTGGCGACCCGATTGGAGCCAACAAGCCTTGGTAGCAGCAAGTCTTGTGGAAAGAACAAAAAGTCAATGGTGCAGACCAGCAAGGTCTGGGGGACTCACCCAGTGAGGGTAAGTCAGGGCAGGCCTGGAGCAACCAGAGGAGCCCTTTGGATTTGTAGAAAAGTCTTCAGGGGACCCACAAGCCGGCTGGCAAGGGATTGCAAAGACACCTCAGGAGGATTCCTTCAACAGGGGCCCACGGTCACTCGGGATGGGGTAGGCCTCTGATCTTGGGAGGGATCTCTGCTAGAGGCAGGGTCCACACGTGGTCAAAAGCACAGGTTCATAGAACGTCGTGAAGGGGTTGCACTCGAAAATAGTGCACTGTACCCAGCGACTGCAGTTCCTCGTCACTCGTGGGGTCCACTTGCTTCAGCTTCGCTAGGGACTCATGATGGCCTTGGAGAAGTCAGGAAATCCTCTTCCTGAGCTGCAGGGACTTCGGGCTCCGGCGGGAGCGGCGTAGTTTGCGACCGTCGTTGCAGTTTTGGTGCCTGCCAAGCAGGGAGTCACTCCTTGACTCCAAGGGAGATTCTTCAGTCTTCCAGAGGTAGTGGAACGTCGAAGGTCCGGGATTCTTCTTTAGAGCGTCGTCCAGGGATATCTAGTTTGCAAGGTCAAGGGTTCCCTATCTTATACTAAAAGGAAGGGAGGGACTAGCTCTATGACCCCACCTATGGGAGGGTCAGGGGAGTAGGTGGCTACACCCACTTCCCTTTGTCCAGTTTCGCGCCAGAGCAGGGGCAGGTAGCCCCTGAGCCGGTTTGAACTGGTGTATGCACAGAGGAGCCTTCTGCTCCCCCAGTGCAGGACTTCAAAGCACTCTAGGAGTGCACCCACCCAGCCCCAATACACTAAACCCTGTCTGGGAGGTGGTCACACCTCCCTGTGACAGGATACCTATTGTTGGGCCTCCTCCACTGCGAGTTTCGGTCATCAGCAGGAGGGCAGCCCAGTGTCTGTGACTGGTGGCATCCATTTTGTGATGCCAGGGCTCTTCAGGATTCTACCGCGTTTCCACAGTAGGTACATGTCTATCCCTCTAGAAGGGTGGGATCATACTCCCACACCAGGTACTGGTGTGGGGGTATGATTCCAAGGTGTTTGACACCAAACACGACATGTTTTGATGCAGCCATTCCAAAGTTAGCATTAACCGCGAGGTTATAATGCACTTAAGAGTATATGGTTTGACCGCATTCACAAACAGCCCCAGAGAATGGACTCTGAGAGCTGCAGAGGGGCCCTGCTCAGGCAGAGGCACCCTCTCACATAGAAACTAAGCACCCTGCCCTCAGGATTGATAGGGCCTGCCTTAGGGGTGACTGATAGGTTTAAATGTGTGTGCAGGGAGATATAGGGAACCTATATCTCAGTGAGGAGTGCTAGCACCTCCTCACCCAGGCTGCAGTAGCAGGCCTGTGGTGTCAGATTTAGTCTGCTTCCCAGGGGTGGCATAATACATGCTTCAGCCCCTGGTAGGCCTGTGAAGTACCTATGCCCTTGGTACCTAAGGTACCATATACTAGGGACTCATAAGGTACCACAGTATCCAATCACTAGTGCACCTAGAGTGCACTCCAAGTCGTTTAGAGAGAACAGAGAGGCTGGGGCCCTGATTGGCAGGGTCCCAGCCAGACTATAGCCAGAAACCAGTGTAAACATCAGAAAAAAAGTGGGGGCAACATAAGAGGCAGATCCTACTCTCCTACACAACCCCCCCAAACGCAGGGACACTAAACTAACCTTGACCAGTTGAGTCTTCGTGCTCTAAGTGGAAATACCTTGAGAGTCCATCTGCATTGGCATGTTGGGTCCCAGGCCTATGTTCCACTGTATAGTCCATCCCCTGTAGGGAAATGGACCACCTTAAAAGTTTTGGGTTTTCACCTTTCATCTGTTTCAGCCATAGGAGGGGCTTGTGGTCAGTCTGAACTATGAAGTGAGTGCCAAACAAGTATGGCCTCAGCTTCTTCAGGGCCCACACCACAGCAAAGGCCTCCCTCTCTATAGCTGACCAACGTTTCTCTCTAGGGGTCAGCCTCCTGCTAATAAAAGCTACTGGCTGGTCTTGACCTTCATCATTCAGTTGAGACAGTACAGCTCCCACACCCAGCTCAGAAGCATCTGTTTGGACAATGAACTTTTTGGTGTAGTCTGGACTCTGTAAGATGGGGGCAGTGCACATGGCCTGCTTTAGGTCTTCAAATGCCTTCTGACAGCTAGCTGTCCACTGAACCTTTTTTGGCATTTTCTTTGAGGTCAGATCATTCAAGGGGTCACTATAGATCCATATCCCTTCACAAACCTCCTATAGTACCCAGTCAGGCCTAAGAAGGCTCTCACCTGTGTCTGGGTGGTTGGAGCAACCCATTCCATTATGGTTTGGATTTTGCTCTGTAAAGGCTGAACCTGGCCTCCACCCACAAGGTGGCCCAGGTACACAACCTGACTCTGCCCTATCTGGCACTTAGTGGCCTTGATAGTGAGGCCTGCTTTCTGCAGAGCCTCCAAAACATTTCTGAGGTGGACCAGGTGATCCTGCCAGGAGGAACTAAAGACAGCAATATCATCTAGATAAGCTGAGCAATAAGTTTCCATCCCTGCCAGAACTTTGTTCACCAACCTCTGAAAAGTGGCAGGTGCATTTTTCAATCCAAAGGGCATCACCACAAAGTGGTAGTGCCCACCAGGGGTCGAAAATGCTGTTTTGGCTTTTGCATCATCAGCTAACCTGATCTGCCAGTAGCCAGCTGTTAGGTCAAATGTACTCAGATACTTGGCTGAGGCCAAAGTATCAATCAGCTCATCTGCCCTTGGTATGGGATAGGCATCAGTCCTGGTGACTGCATTGAGGCCTCTGTAGTCTACACAAAACCTCATTTCTTTCTTACCACCCTGGGTATGAGGCTTGGGTACTAGGACTACTGGGCTAGCCCAAGGGCTATCTGAAGGCTCAATCACACCTAACTCCAACATTTTCTGGACTTCAGTCCTGATACAGTCCCTGACATGGTCAGGTTGCCTGTAGATTTTACTCTTGACAGGCAGACTGTCCCCAGTGTCCACCTCATGGGTGCACCAGGTAGTCTGACTAGGGGTCAGGCTAAACATATGTCTGTACTGCTGCAGAACTTGTCTGCACTCAGTTTGCTGATGGTCAGTGAGGCTGCTTGCCAAAGCAACACCATCGACTGACCCATCATCAGGGTTCTGTGAGAGCAGGTCAGGGAGAGGGTCACTCTCCTCCTCCTGTTCCTCATCAGTTGCCATGAGCAAGCCCATGTCAGCCCTGTCAACATATGGTTTCAATCTGTTGACATGGAGCACCCTCAGGGGCTCCTGGGAGTTCCAAGATTCACCAGATAGGTGACTTCTCCCTTTTGCTCAACTATTGTATGGGGGCCACTCCATTTGTCTTGGAGGGCTGCTGGGGCCACAGGCTCCAACACCCACACTTTCTGTCCTGGCTGGTACACAGTCAGCACAGCCTTTTGGTCATGCCAAGCTTTTTGTAATTCTTGGCTGGCCTCCAGGTTTTGGTTGCCTTCTTCATGTATTCGGCCATCCTGGAGCGGAGACCAAGTACATAGTCCATCACATCCTGTTTGGGGGGTTTGAGAGGTAACTCCCAGCCCTCTTTTACCAAACATAATGGACCTCTTACAGGATGCCCAAACAGAAGCTCAAATGGGCTGTAACCAACCCCCTTCTGTGGAACCTCTCTGTATGCAAACAACAGGCAGGGAAGAAGAAGGTCCCATTTCCGCCTAAGCTTCTCTGGGAGTCCTTTAATCATTCCCTTCAGGGTTTTGTTGAAACGTTCAACCAACCCATTGCATTGTGGGTGATAGGGGTGGTGAACTTATAAGTTACACCACACTCCTTCCACATTGCTTTCAAATATCCTGACATGAAGTTTGTATCTCTGTCAGAGATGACCTCCTTTGGGAAACCCACTCTGGAGAAAACTCCAATGAGGGCTCTTGCCACCACAGGGGCTGTGGTGGTCCTCAGAGGAATTGCCTCTGGGTACCTGGTGGCATGATCCACTACCACCAGGATAAATCTGTGCCCAGATGCAGTTTGAGGGTCAAGGGGACCAACAATGTCAATCCCTACCCTTTCAAAGTGTACCCCCACCACAGGTAGTGCTATCAGGGGGGCCTTTGTGGTGCCACCTGCCTTGCCACTGGCTTGGCATGTGACACAGGAGCGACAAAACTCCGTTGTGTCCTCTGACATATGTGGCCAATGAAAATGTGGAACAAGCCTGTCCCAGGTCTTGTTTTGGCCCAAGTGACCTGCTAAAGTATATAGGTATATCATGTGCTAGGGTCAAGAGGAACCCCCTAAACTTCTGAGGTATTACCAACCTCCTGGTGGCTCCAGGGGCTGGATCTCTACCCTCAGAATATAGGAGTCCCTCATCCCAATAAACTTTATGGGACCCACTAGCACTCCCAGCAGCCTCAGCAGCAGCCTGCTGTCTGAGGGGTTCAAGAGAGGAGCAGCACTGTTGCTCCTTACTCAGATCTTCCCTAGAAGGGCCCCCTGCCCCCAAGAACTCAACCTGATCAGGCTCAAGTTCCTCTGGGGCAGTTCCTTCTTCAGGATCTGCTCCTCCTCCCTCAAGAGGGAATCAGTGATCTGAGACAGAGGGGAAGGCACTGCCTTACCCCTACTGCTCCTCTTCTTGGGAAGCATCTGGTCCATGGTTTCAGGATCCAGAGCTGGTTCAGTGTCATGCATTTTGGCCTGTGACCTGGTCACAGCAAATACCTCTGCAGAGATGCCCAACATCTCAGCATGAGTCCATAACTCTACTTCAGACCAGGCTGAAGTTTCTAGACCATTGCCCAATAGACATTCTACAGGGAGGTCTGCACTAACTACAACCTTCTTGAGGCCAGTTACCCCTCCCCAGGAGAAATTCACAACTGCCAGACTATGGTTGGTCCTGACATTGCTTGCATTGGTCACCTGGTACATTTTGCCCAGGATGATCTGTCCAGGGTCCACAAGATCCTCTGCCACCATGGTGACACTAGCACCTGTGTCCCTAAATGCCAAAGCCTGTTTGCCATTTATTACAGGCTGCTGTTTGTATTTGCCCAGATTACTGGGGCTCACCAGGAAGGACATGTCAATGTCTCCATCACAAATCAGCATTGCCTGAGTGGGTACTCTGACTAGGCCAGAGTCCACTTCAGAACCCAGGGTCAACCCTACTACACCCTTATTCTGAGTACCACATCCACCAGTAGCTGAACTAGGGGAACAGTTGCCTTAGGGGCAGGAGTGGTGGTGGTTTGGTCTTTGGACTTGTTACAATCAGAAGTCCAGTGCCCTTTCTGTTTACAGAATTTGCACCAGGGCTTCTTTTGGCCTTTTCCCTTGTTGGATTGTGACTCCCCACCAGATGCAGATTTTTGGGGCCCTTGTGAAGACTTCTGATCTTTTGACTTATCCCCACTTTTCTCAGAGCCCTTAGAATCCTGCTTCTTTGTGTCACCCCCTTGGTTCTGGGTTTTCTGCCTCACCCTGGTTCTGACCCACTTGTCTGCCTTCTTTCCCAATTCTTGAGGAGAGGTCAGATCTGGAGTCCACCAGGTATTGATGCAACAACTGGTTCTGGCAATTATTAAGGATCTGTTCTCTCATCATTAGATTATACAATCCCTTGAAATCAGTAACCCTACTGCCAACCAGCCAACCCTCCAGAGCCTTGGTTGCACAATCTACAAAGTCAGTCCAGTCCTGAGTCTGTGCCTTCTGGGTGTCTCTGAACTTCAACCTGTACTGCTCAGTGGTTAAGACAAACCCATCTATCAGTGCACTCTTCAGGACTTCATAGTCATCAGCATCCTCTTCTCTAACAGTGAGGAGCTTGTCTCTACCTTTATCTGAAGAGGAGAGCCACAAGATTGCTGCCCACTGCTTTTGGGGGATCTGTTGTACTCTACAGGCCCTTTCCATAGCAGTTACCCATTTATGGATTTCATCCCCACTCTGGTAGGGAGGAACAACCTTGCTCAGGTTCCTATGGTCTGGAATATATTCTCTGCCTCTAGGGACACTGTTGCTGCCACCAGGGGTTCTAACCCCTCTTTTCTAGAAGCTCTCTGGAGCTCCAGGGCTTCTTTATCTAATGCCAACTGCTTGGTTTTGAGGGCAAATCTTGCTTCCTCATACTGCAGCAGTTTGTACATTCTGTCAGAGGAGGTCTCTCTTCTTGGGAAGTAGGAGTTCCTCTGGTAGACAGATTCTCTGCCAGAGTGATAGGAGTGGTCAGATTCCCTAGAAAGGGACCTAGGCCTCTCCTCCACTATGTCAGTTCTCTTAGGGAGAATTCCTCTGTCCTGTTCAGACCCCTTGGGACCTGGCCCTACAACCACAGAGTCTTGGTCATCCTGATGTCCATCATCTGACCCAGACACTGTAATTGACCCACTCACTGATTCAGACCCATTAGCTCCTAGAGCTAATCTAAGATCATCTGCTGTCAGCAGATCTATCAGGTGTAGTGTGGAGGGACTCTGTCCTAGCTTCAGGTGCCTTGCAGCACACCTGGCTTTCAAGTCAAAGAAAGAAATGTCCTTATACTGAGGCTGAGTGGATCCACTGGGTCCACCCTTTACAGACATTCTAGTGTTGTGCAGTGTTGTACTACCTACACTAGTTTGTGGCCTACTGATACTAGCTTGAGCTGTAGAAAGGGTGTGCTATCCCTTGGCACACAGCTCTAAGTTCAGTAGAACTTATTGATACTAAGCTTGACTTTATATGTACCTTGAGTACCTATAGTGGTTTTCAGTTAGTAATTCAAATAGAGATTTTCTGGTAAAACAATAGCAAGCTGGAATCCCACACGCTGCCACCAATGTGAGAAGTTGGCCTGGTATATGCTGTTCACTAGTTAAAGTGGACACCTTGCACCAGTACAATTCAACTCTTATGGTAGGTAGGTTTAAGACAACCTTTACAGAAAGCTATCCTAGTGGTAGCTGTGGAGAGCAGCCTTCAGGCTAAGTCTTGGAGGAATGTAAAGCAGCTTGTTTTACCACACAATCTCTTGAATCACCATATGAAAAGACACCACACAGGTATATATATCAAATATATATGTATTTATTACTAAACAACTCTCTACTAATCTCTTGTGAGATTAGAAGTCAGGAACATATGCACAAATCAACATTTCACAACAAATTGAGCACAAATATGGCTGGGGCCCTAGGGGCGTACCAGACCATATACTAAAAAGAGACTTAAGAACAACGACTTGCAAAGGGACAAGGCCTAGGGCCTTCAGAAGTGCTGGGGCCTCACGAAACCACCCAAGGCAGGTAAGTAAAGGACCCACGGGGACGCGTGCAGTGAGTGAACACAGGCGCGGATCGCCGTAGACTTCAATGGGGCAAGTCGCGGTTGGAAATTAAGAGTTTAAGGGCACTTCGGGAGTAGCTACAAGCAAGTCACTTACAGGGTAAGTAGTTCTAGGGCCAACACCCACAGGAGCACCGTAGTGCTGGAGTTACCTCACCCAGGAAGCCGGGTGCATAGGTGTCCTTTGGTGTCGGGTCGCGGCGTCGTTTTCAATGGGAGCCAATGAAGACTTGCTGCTTGTGAAGCCAGAAGAAGTGTCCGGTGGAATCCAAGCCTGGATTTGGAAGGAGGAAGACCTGAAAGCAGAGGGGACAGTGTTCAAAGTCACTTGGCAGTGACCCGGGGCAAGGAAGATGAATGCCCACCGTCATTGACAGATTCAGGTCGTTCATGGGTGTCTTGGCTCTTTGGCCACGAGGTCCAGGAGGCATCAAGGACAACCAGGAGCTGGATTCTGCGTGTCCCACAAAGTCTGCAGCTGACTGCGGTATCCGCGACCCAATTGGAGCCAACAAGCCTTGGTAGCAGCAAGTCTTGTGGGAAGAACAAAAAGTCAATGGTGCAGACCAGCAAGGTCTGGGGGACTCACCCAGTGAGGGTATGTCAGGGCAGGCCTGGAGCAACCAAGGGAGCCCTTTGTATTTGTAGAAAAGTCTTCAGGGGACCCACAATCCGGCTGGCAAGGGATTGCAAAGTCGCCTCGGGAGGATTCCTTCAACAAGGGCCCACGGTCACTCGGGATAGGGTAGGCCTCTGATCTTGGGAGGGATCTCTGCTAGAGGCTGGGACCACACGTGGTCCAAAGCACAGGTTCGTAGAACGTCGTGAAGGGGTTGCACTCAAAAATAGTGCATGGTACACAGGGACTGCGGTTCCTCGTCACTCGTGGGGTCCACTTGCTTCAGCTTCGCTGGGGACTCACGATGGCCTTAGAGAAGTTTGGTGCCTGCCAAGCAGGGGAGTCACTCCTTGACTCCAAGGGAGATTCTTCAGTCTTCCAGAGGTAGTGGAACGTCGAAGGTCCGGGATTCTTCTTTAGAGCGTCGTCCAGGGATATCTAGTTTGCAAGGACAAGGGTTCCCTATCTTATACTAAAAGTAAGGGAGGGACTAGCTCTATGACCCCACCTATGGGAGAGTCAGGGGAGTAGGTGGCTACACCCACTTCCCTTTGTCCAGTTTCACGCCAGAGCAGGGGCAGGTAGCCCCTGAGCCGGTTTGAACTGGTGTATGCACAGAGGAGCCTTCTGCTCCCCAGTGCAGGACTTCAAAGCACTCTAGGAGTGCACCCACCCAGCCCCAATACACTAAAACCTGTCTGGGATGTGGTCACACCTCCCTGTGACAGGATACCTATTGTTGGGCCTCCTCCACTGCGAGTTTCGGTCATCAGCAGGAGGGCAGCCCAGTGTCTGTGACTGGTGGCATCCATTTTGTGATGACAGGGCTCTTCAGGATTCTACCGCGTTTCCACAGTAGGTACATGTCTATCCCTCTAGAAGGGTGGGATCATACTCCACACCAGGTACTGGTGTGGGGGTATGATTCCAAGGTGTTTGACACCAAACACGACATGTTTTGATGCAGCCATTCCAAAGTTAGCATTAACCGCGAGGTTATAATGCACTTAAGAGTATATGGTTTGACCGCATTCACAAACAGTCGCAGAGAATGGACTCTGAGAGCTGCAGAGGGGCCCTGCTCAGGCAGAGGCACCCTCTCACATAGAAACTAAGCACCCTGCCCTCAGGATTGATAGGGCCTGCCTTAGGGGTGACTGATAGGTTTAAATGTTGTGCAGGGGAGATATAGGGAACCTATATCTCAGTGAGAGGTGCTAGCACCTCCTCACCCAGGCTGCAATAGCAGGCCTGTGGTGTCAGATTTAGTCTGCTTCCCAGGGGTGGCATAATACATGCTTCAGCCCCTGGTAGGCCTGTGAAGTACCTATGCCCTTGGTACCTAAGGTACCATATACTAGGGACTCATAAGGTACCACAGTATCTAATCACTAGTGCACCTAGAGTGCACTCCAAGTCGTTTAGAGAGAACAGAGAGGCTGGGGCCCTGATTGGCAGGGTCCCAGCCAGACTATAGCCAGAAATCAGTGTAAACATCAGAAAAAAAGTGGGGGCAACATAAGAGGCAGATCCTACTCTCCTACAGTTTGGTACGCCCCTAGGGCTCAAACGTTTATTGTGCTAAATACAGCTGATATTTGACTTGTAACTTATGTACTTCGAACTCTAGCCTCATAAAGAGACTAGAGAGGTGTGTTTAAGACTAAATACATATATTTTATATATATACCTGGTGTGGTCCTCTTTCATTTGGTCACTCAAGAGATTATAGACTGGTAAAACAAGCTGCTTTACATTCCTCCAAGACTTAGCCTGAAGGCTGCTCTCCATAGCTACCACTAGGATAGCTTTCAATAAAGGTTGTCTTTAACCTATCATCCATAAGGGGTTGTTTGGACTGGTGCAAGGTGCCCACTATAACTAGTGGACAGCATATACCAGGCCAACTTCTCACACTGTCTGCACCCCTCTTGCCTCTTTCTGCACCATTCTTCCCTCTTTGTGCACCTCTCATGCCTCTTTCTGCACCTCTCTTGCCTCTTTCTGCAGTTCTCATGCCTCTTTGTGGTCCTCTTTTGCTTCTTTCTGCACCTCTTTTGCCTCTTTCTGCAGTTCTCGTGCCTCTTTCTGTACCTCTTTTGCTTCTTTCTGCACTTCTCTTGCCTATTTATGCACTTCTTTTGCCTATTTCTATACCCCTCTTGCCTCTTTCTGCACCTCACTTGCCTCTTTCTGCACTTCTCTTGCTTTTTTCTGCACCTCTCTTGTTTCTTTCTGCAACTCTCTTGTCTCTTTCATCAATTCCCTTGCATCTTTCTGCACCCCTCTTGCCTGATTCTGCACCTCACTTGCCTCTTTCTATACCTCTCTTGCCTCTTTCTGCACTTTTCTTTCCTCTTTCTGCACCTCTGTTGCTTCTTTCTACACTTCTCTTGCTTCTTTCTGTACCTCTCTTGCTTCTTTCTGCATCCCTATTGCCTCTTTCTGCAACCTACTTCCCTCTTTCTGTAACTCTCTTGCCTCATTCTGCAGTTCTCTTGCCTCTTTCTGTACCTCTTTTGCTTGTTTCTGCACCACACTTGCCTCTTTCTGCACTTCTCTTGCTTTTTCTGCCCCTCTCTTGTTTCTTTCTGCAACTCTCTTGTCTCTTTCTGCACCTCACTTGCCTCTTTCTGCACATTTCTTGCTTACTTCTGCACCTCTTTTGTTTCTTTCTGCAACTCTCTTGTCTCTCTCCTCACGTCTCTTGCTTCTTTCTACACATCTGCTGCTTCTTTCAGCACTTCTCTTGCCTCTTTCTGCACTTCTCTTGCTTCTATCTACACCTCTGTTGCTTCCTTCAGTGCTTATCTTGCCTCTTTCTGCACCCCTCCTATATCTTTCTGCACCTCAGTTGCTTCTCTCTGCACTACTCTTGCTTCTTTCTGTACCTCTATGGCTTCTGTCTGCACCCCTCTTGCCTCTTTCTACACCATTCTTCCCTCTTTGTGCACCCTCTCGCCTCTTTCTGCACCTCTTGTGCCTCTTTCTGCACTTCTCTTGCTTTTTTCTGCACCTCTCTAGTTTCTTTCTTCAACTCTTTTGTCTCTTTCATCACTACTCTTGCTTCTTTCTGCAAACCACTTACATGTTTCTGTACCTCATTGCCTCTTTCTGAACCTCTCTTGCCTGTTTCTGCAGTTCTCTTGCCTCCTTCTGCACCTCTGTTACTTCTTTCGGCACTTCTCTTGCTTCTTTCTGCACCTCTCTTACTTCTTTCTGCACCCCTCTTGCCTCTTTCTGCACCCTTCTTCCCTCTTTGTGGACCTCTCTTGCCTCTTTCTGCAGTTGTCTTGCCTCTTTCTGCAGTTCTCTTGCCTCTTTCTGCATTTCTCTTGCCTCCTTCAGCACCTCTGTTGCTTCTTTCTGCACCCCTCTTGCCTGTTTCTGCACATCACTTGCCTCTTTCTACACCTTTCTTGCCTCTTTCTGCACTTCTCTTGCCTCTTTCCGCACCTCACTTGCCTCTTTCTGCATATTTCTTGCTTTTTTTGCACCTCTCTTTTTTCTTTCTGCAACTCTCTTGTCTCTTTCCTCAGTTCTCATGCTTCTTTCTACACCTCTGTTGCTTCTTTTAGCACTTCTCTTGCCTCTTTCTGCACTTCTCTTGCCTGTTTCTGCACATCTCTTGCCTCTTTCTGCACCTCTTTTGCCTCTTTCTACACCTCACCTGCTTCTTTCTGCACCCCTTTTTTCCTCTTTCGGCACCTCTCCTCCTCTTTCTGTACCCCTATTGCCTCTTTCTGCATCCCTGTTCCCTCCTTCTGCACCTCTCCTGCCTGTTTCTGCACCACTCTTGCCTATTTCTGCACTTCTCTTGCCTCTTTATGCACCTCTTTTGCTTATTTCTGCACTTCTCTTGCCTTTCTGCATCCCTCTTGCCTCTTTCTGTAGTTCTCTTGCCTCTTTCTGCACCTCTGTTGGTTCTTTATGCACCCATCTTCCCTCTTTCTGCACCTCTCGTGCCTCTGTCTGTACCCCTATTTCCTCTTTCTGCACCCTTCTTCCCTGTTTGTGAACCTCTCTTGCCACTTTCTGCACCTCTCTTGCCTCTTTCTATAGTTCTCTTGCCTCTTTCTGAACCTCTTTTGCTTCTTTCTGCACTTTTCTTGCCTCTTTCTGCACCCCTCTTGCCTCTTTCTGCACCTATGCTGGTTCTTTCTGCACTGCTCTTGTTTCTTTCTGCACCACTCTTGCAAATTTCTGCAACCCTCTTGCCTCTTTCTGCACCCATCTTCCCTTTTTCTGCACCTCTCTTGCCTCTGTCTGTACCTCTGTTCCCTCTTACTGCACCTCTTTTGCCTGTTTCTGCAATTCTCTTGGCTCTTTCTGCAGTTCTCTTTCCTCCTTCTGCACCTTTGTTGCTTCTTTATGCACTTCTCTTGCTTCTTTCTGTACCTCTCTTGCTTCTTTCTGCACCCCTCTTGCCTCTTTCTGCACCCCTCTTCCGTTTCTGTACCTCTCTTGCCTCTTTCTGTACTTCTCTTGCCTCTTTCTGCACTTCAGTTGCGTCTTTCTGCACCTCTGTTGCTTCTTTCTGCACTTCTCTTGCTTCTTCCTGCACCTCTCTTGCTTCTTTCTCCACCCCTATTTCCTCTTTTTCACTCATCTTCCCTCTTTGTGGACCTCTATGGTCTCTTTCTGCACCCCTCTTGCCTCTTTCTGCACCTCTGTTGCTTCTTTCTGCAGTTCTCTTGCTTCTTTCTGCACCCCTCTTGCCTCTTTCTGCACCTCCGTTGGTTGTTTCTGCACTTCTATTGCTTTTTTCCATACTTCTCTTGCTTCTTTCTGCACCACTCTTTCCTGTTTCTGCACCCCTCTTTCTTCTTTATGCACCTCTCTTGCTTCTTTCTGCAGTTCTCTTGCCTCCTTCTGCACCTCTGTTGCTTCTTTCTGCATTCCTCTTGCCTCTTTCTGTACCCCTCTAGCCTGTTTCTGCACCTCACTTGCCTCTTTCTGCACCTCTCTTTCCTCTTACTGCACATCTCTTTCCTCTTTCTGCACCTCACTAGCCTCTTTTTACACCACTTTTGCTTCTTTCTGCACTTCTCTTAGATCTTTCAGCCCCCCTCCTACCTCTTTCTGCACCTCTGTTGGTTCTTTCTGCATCTCTCTTGCTTCTTTCTGCACCCCTCTTCCCTCTTTCTGCACCGCCTTCCCTGATTTTGCACCTCTCTTGCCTCTTTCTGCACCTCTCTTGCCTCTTTCTGCACCTCCATTGGTTGTTTCTGCACTTCTCTTGCTTTTTTCCATACTTCTCTTGCTTCTTTCTGCACCACTCTTTCCTATTTCTGCACCCCTCTTTCTTCTTTATGCACCTCTCTTGCTTCTTTCTGCAGTTCTCTTGCCTCCTTCTGCACCTCTGTTGCTTCTTTCTGCATTCCTCTTGCCTCTTTCTGTACCCCTCTAGCCTGTTTCTGCACCTCACTTGCCTCTTTCTGCACCTCTCTTTCCTCTTACTGCACATCTCTTTCCTCTTTCTGCACCTCACTAGCCTCTTTCTACACCACTTTTGCTTCTTTCTGCACTTCTCTTAGATCTTTCAGCCCCCCTCCTACCTCTTTCTGCACCTCTGTTGGTTCTTTCTGCATCTCTCTTGCTTCTTTCTGTACCCTTCTTCCCTCTTTCTGCACCACTGTAGGAAGGTGGAATCTGACTATATGGTTGCCCCCACTTTTTTTATGGTGTTTTGCTGGTTTATGACTTAGTTGGACTGGGACCCTGCTATTCAGGGCTCCAGTCTATCTGCTCTCTCTAAACGACATGGAGTGCACTCTAGGTGCACTAGTGATTGGATACTGTGGTGCCTTATGAGTCCCTAGTATATGGTACCTTAGGTGCCAAGGGCATAGGTACTTCACAGGCCTACCAGGGGCTGCAGCATGTGTTATGCCACCCCTGGGAAGCAGTCTAAATCTGACACCACAGGCCTGCTACTGCAGCCTGGGTGAGGTGGTGCTAGCACCCCTCACTAAGATATAGGTTTCCTATATCTCTCCTGCACACACATATAAACCTATCAGTCACCCCTAAGGCAGGCCCTATCAATCCTGAGGGCAGGGTGCTTGGCTTCTATGTGAGGGGGTGCCTCTGCCTGAGCAGGGCCCCTCTGCAGCTCTCAGAGTCTATTCTCTGGTGCTGTTTGTGGATGCGGTTAAACCATATACTATTTAAGTGCATTATATCCTCGCGGTAAATGCTAACTTTGGAATGGCTGCATCAAAACATGTCGTGTTTGGTGTCAAACATCTTGGAATACTACCCCCGCCAATCTTGGCGGCGGGGAGTAACATTCCACCCTTCTAGAGGGATAAGACATGTACCTGCTGTGGAAACGCGGTAGAATCCTAAAGAGCCCTGGCATCACAAAATGGATGCCACCAGTCACAGACACTGGGCTGCCCTCCTGCTGATGACCGAAACTCACAGTGGAGGAAGCCCAACAATAGGCATCCTGTCACAGGGAGGTGTAACCACCTTCCAGACAGGGTTTAGTGTATTGGGGCTGGGTGGGTGCACTCTTAGAGTGCTTTGAAGTCCTGCACTGGGGGAGCAGAAGGCTCCTCTGTGCATATGCCAGTTCAAACCAGCTCAGGGACTACCTGCCCCTGCTCTGGCGCGAAACTGGACAAAGGGAAGTGGGTGTAGCCACCCCTCCCTTGACCCTCCCATAGGTGGGGTCATAGAGCTAGTCCATCCCCTCTTTTTAGTATAAGAGGGGAAGCTTGCCATTGCAAAGCAGATAACCCCTGGACGACGCTCTACAGAAGAATCCTGGCCCTTCGACGTTCCACTACCTTTGGAAGACAGAAGAATCTCCCTTGGAGTCAAGGAGTGACTCCCCTGCTTGGCAGGCACCAAAAACGACAACGACGGTCGCAAACTACGCCGCTCCCGCCGGAGTCCGAAGTCCCTGCAGCCCAAGAAGTGGATTTCCTGACCTCTCCCAGGCCATCGTGAGTCCCCAGCGAAGCTGAGGCAAGTGGACCCCCGAGTAACGAGGAACCGCGACCCCTGGGTACCGTGCACTATTGTCGAGTGCAACCCCTTCACAACGTTCTACGAACTTGTGCTTTGGACCACGTGTGGTCCCGACCTCCAGCAGGAATCCCTCCGAAGATCAGAGGCCTACACCGTCCCGAGTGACCGTGGGCCCCTGTTGAGTGATTCCGCCCGAGGTGTCTTCGCGATCCCTTGCCCGCTGGCTTGTGGGTCCCCAGAAGACTTCCTAAAGAAACCAAGGGCTCCCCTGGTTGCTCCAGGCCTGCCCTGACTTACCCTCGCTGGGTGAGTCCCTCAGACCTTGCTGGTCTGCGCCATCGACTTTTCTTCATCTCCCGAGACTTGCGGCTGCCAAGGCTTGTTGGCTCCGATCGAGTTGCCGACACCGCAGTCAGCTGCAGACGTCGAGGACACACCGAATCCAGCTCCTGGTCGTCGTCGACGCCTCCTGGACCACGTGGCTGAAGAGTCAAGGCACCTGCAACCGACCTGAAGCGACCGACGACGGTGGGCATCCATCTTCCTTGCCCGGGTCACTGCCAAGTGACTTTGAACACTGTCCCCTCTGCTTTCAGGTCATCCTTCTTCAGAATCCAGGCTTGGATTCCACCGGACACTTCTTCAGCTCCCGCAAGCAGCAAGTCTTCTTTGTTCGCCATTGAAAACGACGCCGCGACCCGACACCAAAGGACACCTGTGCACCCGGCTTCCCTGGGTGAGGTAACTCCAGCACTACGGTGCTCCTGTGGGTGTGGGCCCTAGAACTACTTACCCTGTAAGTGACTTGCTTGTAGGTTCTCCCGAAGTATCCTAAAACTCTTTATTTCCAACCGCGACTTGCCCCATTGAAGTTAACGGCGATTCGCGCCTGTGTATCCACACTGCACGCGTCCCCCGTGGGTCCTTTACTTACCTGCCTTGGGTGGTTTCGTGAGGCCCCAGCACTTCTGAAGGCCTTAGGCCTTGTCTCCTTGCAAGTCGTTGTTTCTAAGTCTCTTACTTAGTATATGGTCTGAGTACGCCCCTAGGGCCCCAGCCATATTTTGTGCTTAACTTATTGTGAAACGTTGATTTGTGCATATGTTTGTCTTCTAATCTCATAAAGAGATTAGTAGAGAGTTATTTAGAAATAAATACATATATATTTGATATATATACCTGTGTGGTGTCTTTTCATTTGGTGATTCAAGAGATTATATGGTAAAACAAGCTGCTTTACATTCCTCCGAGACTTAGCCTGAAGGCTGCTCTCCACAGCTACCACTAGGATAGCTTTCTTTAAAAGGTTGTCTTAAACCTATCTACCATAAGAGTCGATTTGCCCTGGTGCAAGGTGTCCACTTTAATTAGTGAACAGCATATACCAGGCCAACTTCTCACATTGGTGGGCAGCGTGTGGGATTCCAGCTTGCCATTGTTTTACCAGAAAATCTCTATTTGAATTACTAACTGAAAACCATTATAGGTACTCAAGGTACATATAAAGTCAAGCTTAGTATCAATAAGTTCTACTGAACTTAGAGCTGTGTGCCAAGGGATAGCACACCCTTTCCACAGCTCAAGCTAGGATCAGTAGGCCACAAACTAGTGTAGGTAGTACAACACTGCACAACACTAGAATGTCCTTAAGGGGTGGACCCAGTGGATCCACTCAGCCTCAGTATAAGGACATGGCTTTCTCTGACTTGAGAGCCATGTGTGTTGACAGACACCTGAGGATAGGACAGAGTCCCTCAACCCTGCACCTGATAGATCTGCTGACAGCAGATGACCTTAGATTGGCTCTAGGAGCTAAGGGGTCTGAATCAGTGGGTGGGTCAATCATAGTATCTGGGTCAGATGAGGACAATCCGAATGACCAAGACTCTGTGGTTGAAGGGCCAGGCTTCAAGGAGCCTGAACAGGACAGAGGAGTTCTCCCTAAGAGAACTGGCAGAGTGGATGAGAGGCACAGATCCCTTCCAGGGAATCTGAGCACTCTTATCACTCTGGCAGAGAATTTGTCCAAGAGAGGAGCTCATACTTTAACTTAAGAGAGACCTCCTCTGAGAGAAGGTGCAAACTGCTCCAGTATGAGGAAGCCAAAGTGGCCCTCAGAACCAAGCAGTTGGCACTGGATAGAGAAGCCCTGGAGATCCAGAGAGCTTCCAGAAGGGAGGGTTTAGAACCCCCTGGTGGCAGCAACAGTGTCCCTAGAGGCAGAGAATATGTCCCTGACCATAGGAACCTGAGCAAGGTTGTTCCTCCCTACCAGAGTGGGGATGATATCCACAAATGGATAACTGCTATGGAGAGGGCCTGTAGAGTACAGCAGGTCCCCCAAAAGCAGTGGGCAGCAATCTTGTGGCTCTCCTTTTCAGATAAAGGAAGAGACAAGCTCCTCACTGTTAGAGAGGAGGATGCTGATGATTATGAAGTCCTGAAGAGTGCACTGATAGATGGGTTTGGCTTAACCACTGAAGAGTACAGGTTGAAGTTCAGAGATACCCAGAAGGCACAGACTCAGGACTGGACTGACTTTGTAGATTGTGCATCCAAGGCTCTGGAGGGTTGGCTGGTTGGCAGTAGGGTTACTGATTTCAAAGGATTTTATAATCTAATGATGAGAGAACAGATCCTTAATAATTGTCAAAACCAGCTTTTACACCAGTACCTGGTGGACTCTGATCTGACCTCTCCCCAAGAATTGGGAAAGAAGGCAGACAAATGGGTCAGAACCAGGGTAAGGCCTAAGAATCAGGGTGGTGACCACAAGAAAGATTCTACCAAGTCCCAAGAGAAAGGTGGGGATAAATCCAAGGATAAGTCCACTACAGGGCCCCAAAATTCCTCTTCTGGGGGTGGGTCCCAAACTCCTTCCTCTCCTGAAAAGAAACCCTATTGCCATGTCTGTAAAAAGCCTGGGCACTGGAAATCTGATCCCAGTTGTCCCAGGAATGGCAATAAAGGAAATGTTCCTCCAACAACTACTACCACCCCTCCTGGTACTACCAGTAGTAATCCTCCAGTTGGGAGTAGTGCACCCAAAAGTTAGGTGCTTTTGCAAGAGGAACAGAGGTGGGCCCTAGTTTAGACAGGACCCCCTCAACAGACTCCTCAGATTCTGATGGTGGTGTAGGATATGCCACCTTTACCATGGGTCCCATAGCATTGGGCAGGTACAGACTGGAGCCAATAATTAATGGTCAGAAAGCTGTGGCATTTAGGGACACAGGGGCTAGTGTCACCATGGTGGCAGGAAACTAGTCCCCCTCACCAGCTTTTACCTGAGTTTAAATACCAGGTGACCAACATTGATGGTGTCAGAACAGATCACCCCATGGCCATAGTCAATCTCAGCTGGGAGGGGGTCACAGGCCCAAAAGAGTGGCAGTGTCCCCAACCCTACCTGTAGATTGCCTGATGGGCAATGATTTGGAAATTTCAGCCTGGGCTGAAGTTGAACACCAAACCCATCTTAGGATGTTGGGCGTCCCTGCAAAGGTTAGTGGGGCTGTGATGGCCACAGCCCCAGCCCAAGAATTTGGAGAGATGGAGCCTGAAAGAATGGCCCACTCTCCCCCAAAGAGAGCACAAGGGTTGAAGAAAAGTCTTCTTCCCCCAGACAGTAGGTAAGGGTCAGCCTCCTCAGGGAACTGACCCTACCCCTAGTGAAGGAACTGCCACAGAGGTAGTCAGGCCTGGCCTGGCCACACCCCTGATGGCAGAGGACCCTTCCAAGGTGGTACCCAGTCTGGAGCAGGTAACCTGCCCCTCTCTACCCTGCCTCAGTCAGCCCAGGGCTGCAGAGGTCAGGGAGGTCAGTGGACCCCCGGGCCCCCTGTCCAGAGGAAGCCCCCATCAGCAGATTAGGGGCACCCAGTCTAGTAGCCCTAGCCAGGTGAAAATTCCTCTACACACTGAGGATCCCCCATACCTTTATGTAGGGACCTCCCCCAGAAGGACTCTGGTAGGCAAGGGCAAACCTGGGACCAGAAGGTTCCAAACCTGCCATGTCCCTCCAGTGTTCCATCCAAAGGGACCCAACCCCCAGCTGTAGGCAGCCAAAGGTTGACCCTTAGAGCAAAGTGCAACTCAGTCATGGAAAGACAGGCATACATGGTGACCAGTGATCTGAGGAAGCTGAGGCCAACATTCCTAGGGCCTCACTTCCCTACTCAGACACCTCACCGGCCTTGTACTTTACCTAAGCACACCAGAGGTAGTGATTCCCCATGGTGGAGACCCTCTCTTACCCTTAGGGCGAGGGATTGCTTAGTGGACCATAACATAGGGGGCAACCATGCTAGTGCAGGTGCTTCCTTATATGGCCACTTAGTCAATATAGGCTCAACTGGTCAAGGTTAGCCTTATCTCCTTTCGTTTGGGGGGGTTATGTAGGAAGGTGGAATCTGACTATATGGTTGCCCCCACTTTTTTATGGTGTTTTGCTGGTTTATGACTTAGTTGGACTGGGACCCTGCTATTCAGGGCTCCAGTCTATCTGCTCTCTCTAAACGACATGGAGTGCACTCTAGGTGCACTAGTGATTGGATACTGTGGTGCCTTATGAGTCCCTAGTATATGGTACCTTAGGTGCCAAGGGCATAGGTACTTCACAGGCCTACCAGGGGCTGCAGCATGTGTTATGCCACCCCTGGGAAGCAGTCTAAATCTGACACCACAGGCCTGCTACTGCAGCCTGGGTGAGGTGGTGCTAGCACCCCTCACTAAGATATAGGTTTCCTATATCTCTCCTGCACACACATATAAACCTATCAGTCACCCCTAAGGCAGGCCCTATCAATCCTGAGGGCAGGGTGCTTGGCTTCTATGTGAGGGGTGCCTCTGCCTGAGCAGGGCCCCTCTGCAGCTCTCAGAGTCTATTCTCTGGTGCTGTTTGTGGATGCGGTTAAACCATATACTATTTAAGTGCATTATATCCTCGCGGTAAATGCTAACTTTGGAATGGCTGCATCAAAACATGTCGTGTTTGGTGTCAAACATCTTGGAATACTACCCCCCGCCAATCTTGGCGGCGGGGGTAGCATTCCACCCTTCTAGAGGGATAAGACATGTACCTGCTGTGGAAACGCGGTAGAATCCTAAAGAGCCCTGGCATCACAAAATGGATGCCACCAGTCACAGACACTGGGCTGCCCTCCTGCTGATGACCGAAACTCACAGTGGAGGAAGCCCAACAATAGGCATCCTGTCACAGGGAGGTGTAACCACCTTCCAGACAGGGTTTAGTGTATTGGGGCTGGGTGGGTGCACTCTTAGAGTGCTTTGAAGTCCTGCACTGGGGGAGCAGAAGGCTCCTCTGTGCATATGCCAGTTCAAACCAGCTCAGGGACTACCTGCCCCTGCTCTGGCGCGAAACTGGACAAAGGGAAGTGGGTGTAGCCACCCCTCCCTTGACCCTCCCATAGGTGGGGTCATAGAGCTAGTCCATCCCCTCTTTTTAGTATAAGAGGGGGAAGCTTGCCATTGCAAAGCAGATAACCCCTGGACGACGCTCTACAGAAGAATCCTGGCCCTTCGACGTTCCACTACCTTTGGAAGACAGAAGAATCTCCCTTGGAGTCAAGGAGTGACTCCCCTGCTTGGCAGGCACCAAAAACGACAACGACGGTCGCAAACTACGCCGCTCCCGCCGGAGTCCGAAGTCCCTGCAGCCCAAGAAGTGGATTTCCTGACCTCTCCCAGGCCATCGTGAGTCCCCAGCGAAGCTGAGGCAAGTGGACCCCACGAGTAACGAGGAACCGCGACCCCTGGGTACCGTGCACTATTGTCGAGTGCAACCCCTTCACAACGTTCTACGAACTTGTGCTTTGGACCACGTGTGGTCCCGACCTCCAACAGGAATCCCTCCGAAGATCAGAGGCCTACACCGTCCCGAGTGACCGTGGGCCCCTGTTGAGTGATTCCGCCCGAGGTGTCTTCGCGATCCCTTGCCCGCTGGCTTGTGGGTCCCCAGAAGACTTCCTAAAGAAACCAAAGGGCTCCCCTGGTTGCTCCAGGCCTGCCCTGACTTACCCTCGCTGGGTGAGTCCCTCAGACCTTGCTGGTCTGCGCCATCGACTTTTCTTCATCTCCCGAGACTTGCGGCTGCCAAGGCTTGTTGGCTCCGATCGAGTTGCCGACACCGCAGTCAGCTGCAGACGTCGAGGGACACACCGAATCCAGCTCCTGGTCGTCGTCGACGCCTCCTGGACCACGTGGCTGAAGAGTCAAGGCACCTGCAACCGACCTGAAGCGACCGACGACGGTGGGCATCCATCTTCCTTGCCCGGGTCACTGCCAAGTGACTTTGAACACTGTCCCCTCTGCTTTCAGGTCATCCTTCTTCAGAATCCAGGCTTGGATTCCACCGGACACTTCTTCAGCTCCCGCAAGCAGCAAGTCTTCTTTGTTCGCCATTGAAAACGACGCCGCGACCCGACACCAAGGACACCTGTGCACCCGGCTTCCCTGGGTGAGGTAACTCCAGCACTACGGTGCTCCTGTGGGTGTGGGCCCTAGAACTACTTACCCTGTAAGTGACTTGCTTGTAGGTTCTCCCGAAGTATCCTAAAACTCTTTATTTCCAACCGCGACTTGCCCCATTGAAGTTAACGGCGATTCGCGCCTGTGTATCCACACTGCACGCGTCCCCGTGGGTCCTTTACTTACCTGCCTTGGGTGGTTTCGTGAGGCCCCAGCACTTCTGAAGGCCTTAGGCCTTGTCTCCTTGCAAGTCGTTGTTTCTAAGTCTCTTACTTAGTATATGGTCTGGTACGCCCCTAGGGCCCCAGCCATATTTTGTGCTTAACTTATTGTGAAACGTTGATTTGTGCATATGTTTGTCTTCTAATCTCATAAAGAGATTAGTAGAGAGTTATTTAGAAATAAATACATATATATTTGATATATATACCTGTGTGGTGTCTTTTCATTTGGTGATTCAAGAGATTATATGGTAAAACAAGCTGCTTTACATTCCTCCGAGACTTAGCCTGAAGGCTGCTCTCCACAGCTACCACTAGGATAGCTTTCTTTAAAAGGTTGTCTTAAACCTATCTACCATAAGAGTCGATTTGCCCTGGTGCAAGGTGTCCACTTTAATTAGTGAACAGCATATACCAGGCCAACTTCTCACAACCACCTTCCCTGATTTTGCACCTCTCTTGCCTCTTTCTGCACCTATCTTGCTTCTTTCTGCGCTTCTCTTACTTCATTCTGCATGTCTCTTGCTTCTTTCTGGACCCCTCTTGCCTCTTTCTGCACCCCTCTTCCCTCTTTCTGCACCTCTCTTGCCTCTTTCTGCACTTCTCTAGCGTCTTTCTGCACCCCTCTTGCCTCTTTCTGCACCTTCGTTGGTTCCTTCTGCACTTCTCTTGCTTTTTTCTGCATCTCTCTTGTTTCTTTCTGCACCCCTCTTTCCTCTTTCTGCACCCCTCTTTCCCCTTTCTGCACCTCTCTTGCCTGTTTCTGCAACTCTCTTGCCTCTTTCTGCAGTTCTCTTGCCTCCTTCTGTACCTCTGTTGCTTCTTTCTGCACTTCTCTTGCCTCTTTCAGCACCCCGCTTGCCTGTTTCTGCACCTCACTTGCCTCTTTCTGCACTTCTCTTGCCTCTTTCTGCACCTCACTTGCCTCTTTCTGCAACTCTCTTTTTCTCTTTCATCACTTCTCTTGCTTATTTCTATACCTCTGTTGCTTCGTGCAGCACTTCTTTTGCCCTCTTTCTGCACTTCTCTTGCCTGTTTCTGCACTTCTCTTGCCTCTTTCTGCACCCCTCTTCCCTCTTTCTGCACCTCTCCTGCCTGTTTCAGCACCTCTCTTGCCTCTTTCTGCACTTCTCTTGCTTCTTTCTGCACCTCTGTTGCTTCTTTCTGGACTTCCTTGCGTCTTTCTGTACCCCCTTGCCTCTTTCTGCACCTCTCTTGCTTCTTTCTGCACCCCTCTGGCCTCTTTCTGCACCCTTCTTCCCACTTTGTGAACTTCTCTTGTCTCTTTCTGCACCTCTCTTGCCTGTTTCTGCAGTTGTCTTGCCTCTTTCTGCACCCCTCTTCCCTCTTTCTGCACCTCTCCTGCCTGTTTCCGCACCTCTCTTGCCTCTTTCTGCACTTCTCTTGCCTCTTTCTGCACCTCACTTGCCTCTTTCTGCACTTCTCCTGCTTTTTTCTGCACCTCTCTTGTTTCTTTCTGCAACTCTCTTGTCTCTTTCATCACTTCTCGGGCATATTTCTACACATCTGTTGCTTTGTGCAGCACTTCTTTTGCCTGTTTCTGCACTTCTCTTGCCTGTTTCTGCACTTCTCTTGCCTCTTTCTGCACCCCTTCCCTCTTTCTGCACCTCTCCTGCCTGTTTCTGCACCTCTCTTGCCTCTTTCTGCACTTCTCTTGCCTCCTTCTGCACCTCTGTTGCTTCTTTCTGCACTTCTCTTGCCTCTTTCTGCCCCCTTTGCCTCTTTCTGCACCTCTGTTGGTTCTTTCTGCACTGATCTTGCTTCTTTCTGCACCTCTCTAGCAAATTTCTGCAACCCTCTTGCCTTTTTCTGCACCCTTCTTCCCTCTTTCTACACCTCTCTTGCCTCTGTCTGCACCTCTGTTCCCTCTTTCTGCACATCTTTTGCCTGTTTCAGCAATTCTCTTGCCTCATTCTGAAGATCTCTTGCCTCTTTCTACACCTCTGTTGCTTCTTTCTGCAGTTCTCTTGCCTCTTTCAGCACCCCTCTTGCTTCTTTCTGCACCCCTCTTTCCTATTTTTGCACCCTTCTTTCCTCTTTCTGCACCTCTCTTGCCTCTTTCTGCACCCCTCTTCCCTCTTTCTGCACCTCTCCTGCCTGTTTCTGTACCTCTCTTGCCTCTTTCTGCACCTTAGTTGGTTCTTTCTGCACCCTCTTCCCTCTTTCTGCACCCCTCTTCCCTCTTCCCTCTTTCTGCACCTCTGTTGCCTGTTTCTGTACCTCTCTTGCCTCTTTCTGCACCTCTCTTGCCTCATTCTGCACTTCTCTTCCCTCTTTCTGCACCTCACTTGTTTCTTTCTGCACTTCCCTTGCTTCTTTCTGCACCTCTCTTGCTTCTTTCTGCACCCCTTTTGCAAATTTCTGCACCTCTGTTGCTTCTTTTTGCACTTCTCTTGCTTCTTTCTGCACCACTCTTGCTTCTTTCTGCACACCTCTTGCCTCTTTCTGCACACCTCTTGCCTCTTTCTGCACCCCTCTTGACTCTTTCTGCACCTTCGTTGGTTCATTCTGCACTTCACTTGCTTTTTTCTGCATCCCTCTTGTTTCTTTCTACACCCCTCTTGCCTCTTTCTGCACCCCTCTTTCCTTTTTCTGAACCTCTCTTTCCTGTTTCTGCAGCTCTCTTGCCTGTTTCTGCAGTTCTCTTGCCTCCTTCTGCTCCTCTGTTGCTTCTTTCTGCACCCCTCTTCCGCTTTCTGCACCTCTGTTGCCTGTTTCTGCACCTCTCTTGCCTCTTTCTGCACTTATCTTCCCTCTTTCTGCACCTCACTTGTTTCTTTCTGCACTTCCCTTGCTTCTTTCTGCACCTCTCTTGCTTCTTTCTGCACCCCTTTTGCCTCTTTCTGCACCTCTGTTGCTTCTTTTTGCACTTCTCTTGCTTCTTTCTGCACCTCTCTTGCTTCTTTCTGCACACCTCTTGCCTCTTTCTGCACCCCTCTTCCCTCTTTCTGCACCCCCTTCTTCCCTTTTTCTGCACCTCTGTTGCCTGTTTCTGCACCTCTTGTGCCTCTTTCTGCACCTCTCTTGCCTCTTTCTGCACTTCTCCTGCTTTTTCTGCACCTCTCTTGCTTCTTTCTGCACCACTCTTTCCTATTTCTGCACCCCTCTTTCTTCTTTATGCACCTCTCTTGCTTCTTTCTGCAGTTCTCTTGCCTCCTTCTGCACCTCTGTTGCTTCTTTCTGCATTCCTCTTGCCTCTTTCTGTACCCCTCTAGCCTGTTTCTGCACCTCACTTGCCTCTTTCTGCACCTCTCTTTCCTCTTACTGCACATCTCTTTCCTCTTTCTGCACCTCACTAGCCTCTTTCTACACCACTTTTGCTTCTTTCTGCACTTCTCTTAGATCTTTCAGCCCCCCTCCTACCTCTTTCTGCACCTCTGTTGGTTCTTTCTGCATCTCTCTTGCTTCTTTCTGTACCCCTCTTCCCTCTTTCTGCACCACCTTCCCTGATTTTGCATCTCTCTTGCCTCTTTCTGCACCTATCTTGCTTCTTTCTGCGCTTCTCTTACTTCATTCTGCATGTCTCTTGCTTCTTTCTGGACCCCTCTTGCCTCTTTCTGCACCCCTCTTCCCTCTTTCTGCACCTCTCTTGCCTCTTTCTGCACTTCTCTAGCGTCTTTCTGCACCCCTCTTGCCTCTTTCTGCACCTTCGTTGGTTCCTTCTGCACTTCTCTTGCTTTTTTCTGCATCTCTCTTGTTTCTTTCTGCACCCCTCTTGCCTCTTTCTGCACCCCTCTTTCCTCTTTCTGGACCTCTCTTGCCTGTTTCTGCAACTCTCTTGCCTGTTTCTGCAGTTCTCTTGCCTCCTTCTGTACCTCTGTTGCTTCTTTCTGCACTTCTCTTGCCTCTTTCAGCACCCCGCTTGCCTGTTTCTGCACCTCACTTGCCTCTTTCTGCACTTCTCTTGCCTCTTTCTGCACCTCACTTGCCTCTTTCTGCAACTCTCTTGTCTCTTTCATCACTTCTCTTGCTTATTTCTATACCTCTGTTGCTTCGTGCAGCACTTCTTTTGCCTCTTTCTGCACTTCTCTTGCCTGTTTCTGCACTTCTCTTGCCTCTTTCTGCACCCCTCTTCCCTCTTTCTGCACCTCTCCTGCCTGTTTCAGCACCTCTCTTGCCTCTTTCTGCACTTCTCTTGCTTCTTTCTGCACCTCTGTTGCTTCTTTCTGCACTTCCCTTGCGTCTTTCTGTACCCCCTTGCCTCTTTCTGCACCTCTCTTGCTTCTTTCTGCACCCCTCTTGCCTCTTTCTGCACCCTTCTTCCCACTTTGTGAACTTCTCTTGTCTCTTTCTGCACCTCTCTTGCCTGTTTCTGCAGTTGTCTTGCCTCTTTCTGCACCCCTCTTCCCTCTTTCTGCACCTCTCCTGCCTGTTTCCGCACCTCTCTTGCCTCTTTCTGCACTTCTCTTGCCTCTTTCTGCACCTCACTTGCCTCTTTCTGCACTTCTCCTGCTTTTTTCTGCACCTCTCTTGTTTCTTTCTGCAACTCTCTTGTCTCTTTCATCACTTCTCGGGCTTATTTCTACACATCTGTTGCTTTGTGCAGCACTTCTTTTGCCTGTTTCTGCACTTCTCTTGCCTGTTTCTGCACTTCTCTTGCCTCTTTCTGCACCCCCTTCCCTCTTTCTGCACCTCTCCTGCCTGTTTCTGCACCTCTCTTGCCTCTTTCTGCACTTCTCTTGCCTCCTTCTGCACCTCTGTTGCTTCTTTCTGCACTTCTCTTGCCTCTTTCTGCCCCCCTTTGCCTCTTTCTGCACCTCTGTTGGTTCTTTCTGCACTGATCTTGCTTCTTTCTGCACCTCTCTAGCAAATTTCTGCAACCCTCTTGCCTTTTTCTGCACCTTTCTTCCCTCTTTCTACACCTCTCTTGCCTCTGTCTGCACCTCTGTTCCCTCTTTCTGCACATCTTTTGCCTGTTTCAGCAATTCTCTTGCCTCATTCTGAAGATCTCTTGCCTCTTTCTACACCTCTGTTGCTTCTTTCTGCAGTTCTCTTGCCTCTTTCAGCACCCCTCTTGCTTCTTTCTGCACCCCACTTTCCTATTATTGCACCCTTCTTTCCTCTTTCTGCACCTCTCTTGCCTCTTTCTGCACCCCTCTTCCCTCTTTCTGTACCTCTGTTGCCTGTTTCTGTACCTCTCTTGCCTCTTTCTGCACCTTAGTTGGTTCTTTCTGCACCCCTCTTCCCTCTTTCTGCACCCCTCTTCCCTCTTCCCTCTTTCTGCACCTCTGTTGCCTGTTTCTGTACCTCTCTTGCCTCTTTCTGCACCTCTCTTGCCTCATTCTGCACTTCTCTTCCCTCTTTCTGCACCTCACTTGTTTCTTTCTGCACTTCCCTTGCTTCTTTCTGCACCTCTCTTGCTTCTTTCTGCACCCCTTTTGCAAATTTCTGCACCTCTGTTGCTTCTTTTTGCACTTCTCTTGCTTCTTTCTGCACCACTCTTGCTTCTTTCTGCACACCTCTTGCCTCTTTCTGCACACCTCTTGCCTCTTTCTGCACCCCTCTTGACTCTTTCTGCACCTTCGTTGGTTCATTCTGCACTTCACTTGCTTTTTTCTGCATCCCTCTTGTTTCTTTCTACACCCCTCTTGCCTCTTTCTGCACCCCTCTTTCCTTTTTCTGAACCTCTCTTGCCTGTTTCTGCAGCTCTCTTGCCTGTTTCTGCAGTTCTCTTGCCTCCTTCTGCTCCTCTGTTGCTTCTTTCTGCACCCCTCTTCCCGCTTTCTGCACCTCTGTTGCCTGTTTCTGCACCTCTCTTGCCTCTTTCTGCACTTCTCTTCCCTCTTTCTGCACCTCACTTGTTTCTTTCTGCACTTCCCTTGCTTCTTTCTGCACCTCTCTTGCTTCTTTCTGCACCCCTTTTGCCTCTTTCTGCACCTCTGTTGCTTCTTTTTGCACTTCTCTTGCTTCTTTCTGCACCTCTCTTGCTTCTTTCTGCACACCTCTTGCCTCTTTCTGCACCCCTCTTCCCTCTTTCTGCACCCCCTTCTTCCCTTTTTCTGCATCTCTGTTGCCTGTTTCTGCACCTCTTGTGCCTCTTTCTGCACCTCTCTTGCCTCTTTCTGCACTTCTCCTGCTTTTTCTGCACCTCTCTTGCTTCTTTCTGCACCCCTTTTGCCTCTTTCTGCACCTTTGTTGTTTCTTTCTGCACTTCTTTTGCTTCTTTCTGCACCCCTATTCCCTCTTTCCGCACCTCTCTTGCCTCTTTCTGCACTTCTCTACCGTCTTTCTGCACCACCACTTGTTTCTTTCTGCACCCCTCTTGCCTCTTTCTGCACCCCTCTTTTCTCTTTCTAAACCTCTCTTGCCTGTTTCTGCAGCTCTCTTGCCTCTTTCTGCAGTTCTCTTGCCTCCTTCTGCACCTCTGTTGCTTCTTTCTGCATTTCTCTTGCCTCTTTCAGCACCTCTCTTGCCTGTCTCTGCACCTCACTTGCCTCTTTCTGCACTTCTCTTGTATCTTTCTGCACCTCACTTGCCTCTTTCTGCACTTCTCTTGCTTTTTTCTGCACCTCTCTTGTTTCTTTCTGCAACTCTCTTGTCTCTTTCATCACTTCTCTTGCTTATTTCTACACCTCTGATGCTTCGTGCAGCACTTCTTTTGCCTCTTTCTGCACTTCTCTTGCCTCTTTCTGTATCCCTCTTCCTTCTTTCTGCATCTCTCCTGCCTGTTTCTGCACCTCTCTTGCCTCTTTCTGCGCTTCTCTTGCCTCTTTCTGCACCTCTGTTGCTTCTTTCTGCACTTCTCTTGCCTCTTTCTGCACCCCCTTGCCTCTTTCTGCACCTCTGTTGCTTCTTTCTGTACTTCTCTTCCTTTTTTCTGCACCTCTCTTGCTTCTTTCTGCACCCCTCTTGCCTTTTTCTGCACCCTTCTTCCCTCTTTGTGCACCTCTCTTTCCTCTTTCTGCACATCTTTTGCCTGTTTCAGCAATTCTCTTGCCTCATTCTGAAGATCTCTTGCCTCTTTCTGCACCTCTGTGCTTCTTTCTTCAGTTCTCTTACGTCTTTCTGCACCCCTCTTGCCTCTTTCTGCACCTCCGTTGGTTGTTTCTGCGCTTCTCTTTCTTTTTTCCATACCTCACTTGCTTCTTTCTGCACCCCGCTCTCCTATTTTTGCACCCTTCTTTCCTCTTTCTGCACCTCTCTTGCCTCTTTCTGCACCCCTCTTCCCTCTTTCTGCACCTCTGTTGCCTGTTTCTGTACCTCTCTTGCCTCTTTCTGCACCTCTCTTGCCTCTTTCTGCACCTCACTTTCTTCTTTCTGCACCCCTCTTGCCTCTTTCTGCACCTCCGTTGGTTGTTTCTGCGCTTCTCTTTCTTTTTTCCATACCTCACTTGCTTCTTTCTGCACCCCGCTCTCCTATTTTTGCACCCTTCTTTCCTCTTTCTGCACCTCTCTTGCCTCTTTCTGCACCTCTCTTCCCTCTGTCTGGACCTCTACTGCCTGTTTCTGTACCTCTCCTGTCTCTTTCTGCACTTCTCTTGCCGCTTTCTGCACCTCTGTTGCTTCTTTCTGTACTTCTTTTGCCTCTGTATGCACCCCTCTTGCCTCTTTCTGCACCTCTGTTGGTTCTTTCTGCACTGCTCTTGCTTGTTTCGGCACCTCTCTTGCAAATTTCTGCACCCCTCTTGTCAATTTCTGCACCCCTATTCCCTCTTTCTGTGCCTCTCTTGCCTATGTCTGCACCCTTGTTCCCTTTTTCTGTACCTCTTTTGCCTGTTTCTGCAACTTTCTTCCCTCATTCTGCAGTTCCCTTGCCTCCTTCTGTACCTCTGTTGCTTCTTTCTGCACTTCTCTTGCTTCTTTCTGTACCTCTCTTGCCTCTTTCTGTACCCCTCTTCCCTGTTTTTGCACCTCTCTTGTCTCTTTCTGTACCTCTCTTGCCTCTTTCTGTACCTCGATTGAATCTTTCTGCACTTCTCTTGCCTCTTTCTGCACCTCTCTTGCTTCTTTCTGCACTTCTCTTGCTTCTTTCTGCACCTCTCTTGCTTCTTTCTGTACCCATGTTGCCTCTTTTTGCACTTGTCTTCCCTCTTCATGTACCTCTCTTGCCTCTTTCTGCACCTCTCTTGCCTCTTTCTGCACCTCTGTTGTTTCCTTCTGCACTTCTCTTGCTTCTTTCTGCACCTCTCTTGCTGCTTTCTGCACCCCTCTTGCCTCTTTCTACACCCTTCTTCCCTTTTTCTGCACCTCTCTTGCCTCTTTCTGCAGTTCTCTTGCCTCTTTCTGTACCTCTTTTGCTTCTTTCTATACTTCTCTTGCCTCTTTCTGCACCCTTCTTGCCTTTTTCTGCACTTCTCTTGCCTCTTTTTCCACATTTGTTACTCTTTCTGCACCTCTCTTGTTTTTTATGCACTTCTCTAGCTTCTTTCTCCACCTCTCTTGCCTCTTTCTGCACCTCTCTTGCCTCTTTCTGCAGTTCTCTTGCCTCTTTCTGCACCTCTTTTGCTTATTTCTGTACTTCTCCTGCCTCTTTCTGTACCCCTTTTGCCTCTTTCTGCATTTCACTTGCCTCTTTCTGCACATTTGTTACTCTTTATGCACCTCTCTTGTTTTTTTCTGCACTTCTCTAGCTTCTTTCTGTACTTTTCTCACCTCTTTCTGTACTCAAATGGGAAGTGCAAGCTGTCAAGTTAAAGGTCTGCATGCTCTCATGACTGAGGTATATGTCTACTTGTATATATATTCTCACATGTGTTATGCATATGAAGATGGTAGCTTAAGCAGGTAGCTTCTCCAACAGGTGGTTAAATGTTCCCAGTTCCTCTCTGCCATTCGGTTGCACAGGCAGACATGTCTTATGTATATAGGTGTTATAGAGCCCCTCAAAAATGCTATTGAATACACATGTGCCCTGTATTATCAGCAGAAACAAATACATACACTATTTTGTACACACATTTACAGAGTATGCCATTTGAAACACAGGTTTTCAAGTATTTGTATGTTTATTTTTATGTAACATGTCACTAGGTATAAGCAGAGACACACGCATGCATAATTTCACTAACTTGGTCAGATTTACATCAGTGATATGTGGGGATTGCTGTTTTACATTTGATAGGCCTAACATTCTGAACAGTTGATGAAGAGTGAACCTTCAAGAGAAGAGTGAGGTTTAAGACATCTTGGGAGAAGGATTAGTGATTAGGCTACTTTGTATGAGTCTGTGGAAAGGTACAGTCGAAGTAGGCCTCTTTCTCCACCTCTGTTGCTTCTTTCTGCACTTCTCTTGCTTCTTTTTGCACCTTTCATCCTCTTTCTGGACTTCGGTTGCCTCTTTCTGCATTTTTCTTGCCTCTTTCTGCACCTCTGTTGCTTCTTTCTGCACTTCTCTTGCTTGTTTCTGCACCCCTCTTGCCTCTTTCTACACCTCCGTTGGTTGTTTCTGCACTTCTTTTGCTTTTTTCTGCATCTCTCTTGCGTCTTTCTGCACCCCTCCTGCCTCTTTATGCACCTCCCTTGCCTCTTTCTGCATGTCTCTTTCCTCTTTATGCACCTCACTTGCCTCTTTCTGCACTTCTCTTGCTTTTTCTGCACCTCTCTTGTTTCTTACTGGTTCTCTCTTATCTCTTTCATCACTTCTCTTGCTTCTTTCTACACCTCTGTTGCTTCTTTCTGCACTTCTCTTGCTTGTTTCTGCACCCCTCTTGCCTCTTTCTACACCTCCGTTTGGTTGTTTCTGCACTTCTTTTGCTTTTTTCTGCATCTCTCTTGCATCTTTCTGCACCCCTCCTGCCTCTTTATGCACCTCCCTTGCCTCTTTCTGCATGTCTCTTTCCTCTTTATGCACTTCTCTTGCCTCTTTCTGCACTTCTCTTTCCTGTTTCTGCACCTCTCTTTCCATTTCTGCACCTCTGTTGCCTCTTTCTGCACGTCACTTGCTTCTTTCTGCACCCCTCTTGCCTCTTTCTGCACACTTCTTCCCTTTTTCTGTACCTCTTTATGCACCCCTGTTCCCTCTGTCTGCACCTCTCCTGCCTGTTTCTGCACCTCTCCTGCCTCTTTCTGCACTTCTCTTGCCTCTTTCTGCACCTCTGTTGCTTCGTTCTGTACTTCTTTTGCTTCTTTCTGCATGTCTCTTGCTTCTTTCTGTACCCATCTTGCCTCTTTCTGCACCCTTCTTCCTTCTTTGTGCACCTCTCTTGCCTCTTTCTGCACCTCTCTTGCCTCTTTCTGCAGTTCTCTTGCCTCTTTCTGCACCTCTTTTGCTTCTTTCTGCACGTCTTTTGCCTCTTTCTGCACCCCTATTGCCTATTTCTCCACCTCTGTTCGTTCTTTCTGCACTGCTCTTGCTTCTTTCTGCACCTCTCTTGCACATTTCTGCACCCCTCTTCCCTTTTTTATGTACTTCTCTTGCCTCTTTATGCACCCTAGTTCCCTCTGTTTGCACCTCTCCTGCCTGTTTCTGCATCTCTCTTGTCTCTTTCATCACTTCTCTTGCTTCTTTCTACACCTCTGTTGCTTTTTCAGCACTTCTCTTGCCTCTTTCTGCACTTCTCTTGCCTGTTTCTGCACCTCTCTTGCCTCTTTCTGCACCACTGTTCCCTCTGTCTGCACCTCTCCTGCCTGTTTCTGCACTTCTGTTGCCTCTTTCTGCACCTCTGTTGCTTCTTTCTGTACTTCTTTTGCTTCTTTCTGCACGTCTCTTGCTTCTTTCTACACCCGTCTTGCCTCTTTCTGCACCCTTCGTCCTTCTTTGTGCAAGTCTCTTGCCTCTTTGTGTACCTCTCTTTCCTGTTTCTGCACCTCTCTTGCCATTTCTGCACCTCTGTTGCTTCTTTCTGTACTTCTTTTGCTTCTTTCTGCACGTCTCTTGCTTCTTTCTACACCCGTCTTGCCTCTTTCTGTAGCCTTCGTCCTTCTTTGTGCAAGTCTCTTGCCTCTTTGTGCACCTCTCTTTCCTGTTTTTGCACCTCTCTTGCCATTTCTGCACCTCTTTCTGCACCTGTCTTGCCTCTTTCTGCAGTTCTCTTGCCTCTTTCTGCACCTCTTTTGCTTATTTCTGCACTTCTTTTGCCTCTTTCTGTACCCCTTTTGCCTCTTTCTGCATTTCACTTGCCTCTTTCTGAACATTTGTTACTCTTTATGCACCTCTCTTGTTTTTTTCTGCACTTCTCTAGCTTCTTTCTGTACTTCTCTCACCTCTTTCTGTACTCAAATGGGAAGTGCAAGCTCTCAAGTTAAAGGTCTGCATGCTCTCATGACTGAGGTATATGTCTACTTGTATATGTATTCTCACATGTGTTATGCATCTGAAGATGGTAGCTTAATCGGGTAGCTTCTCCTACAGGTGGTTAAATGTTCTCAGTTCCTCTCTGCCATTCGGTTGCACAGGCAGTCATGTCTTATGTATATAGGTGTTCTAGAGCCCCTCAAAAATGCTATTGAATACACATGTGCCCTGTATTATGAGCAGAAACAAATACATACACCTTTTTGTACACACAATAACAGAGTATGCTGTTTGAAACACAGGTTTTCAAGTATTTGTATGTTTATTTTTATGTAACATGTCACTATGTATAAGCAGAGACACACGCATGCATAATTTCACTAACTTGGTCAGACTTACATCAGTGATATGTGGGGATTGCTGTTTTACATTTGGTAGGCCTAACATTCTGAACAGTCGATGAAGAGTGAACCTTCAAGAGAAGAGTGAGGTTTAAGACATCTTGGGAGAAGGATTAGTGATTAGGCTACTTTGTATGAGTCTGTGGAAAGGTACAGTCGAAGTAGGCCTCTTTCTCCAACTCTGTTGCTTCTTTCTGCGCTTCTCTTGCTTCTTTTTGCACCTTTCATCCTCTTTCTGAACTTCTGTTGCCTCTTTCTGCATTTTTCTTGCCTCTTTCTGCACCTCTTTTGCTTCTTTCTGCACTTCTCTTGCCTATATCTGCACCACTCTTGCCTCTTTCTGCACCTCCGTTGGTTGCTTCTGCACTTCTTTTGCTTTTTTCCGCATCTCTCTTGCGTCTTTCTGCACCCCTCCTGCCTCTTTATGCACCTCTCTTGCCTCTTTCTGCATGTCTCTTTCCTCTTTCTGCACCTCACTTGCCTCTTTCTGCACTTCTCTTGCTTTTTTTTGCACCTCTCTTGTTTCTTGCTGGAACTCTCTTATCTCTTTCATCACTTCTCTTGCTTCTTTCTACACCTCGGTTGCTTTTTTTGGCACTTCTCTTGACTCTTTCTGCACTTCTCTTTCCTGTTTCTGCACCTCTCTTGCCATTTCTGCACCTCTGTTGCCTCTTTCTGCACGTCACTTGCTTCTTTCTGCACCCCTCTTGCCTCTTTCTGCACCCTTCTTCCCTTTTTCTGTACCTCTTTATGCACCCCTGTTCCCTCTGTCTGCACCTCTCCTGCCTGGGTCTGCACCTCTCCTGCCTCTTTCTGCACTTCTCTTACCTCTTTCTGCACCTCTGTTGCTTCGTTCTGTACTTCTTTTGCCTTTCTGCATGTCTATTGCTTCTTTCTGCACCCGTCTTGCCTCTTTCTGCACCCTTCTTCCTTCTTTGTGCACCTCTTTTGCCTCTTTCTGCACCTCTCTTGCCTCTTTCTGCAGTTCTCTTGCCTCTTTCTGCACCTCTTTTGCTTCTTTCTGCACCTTTTTTGCCTCTTTCTGCACCCCTATTGCCTATTTCTCCACCTCTGTTTGTTCTTTCTGCACTGCTCTTGCTTCTTTCTGCACCTCTCTTGCACATTTCTGCACCCCTCTACCCTTTTTATGTACTTCTCTTGCCTCTTTATGCACCCTGGTTCCCTCTGTTTGCACCTCTCCTGCCTGTTTCTGCATCTCTCTTGTCTCTTTCATCACTTCTCTTGCTTCTTTCTACACCTCTGTTGCTTTTTTCGGCACTTCTCTTGCCTCTTTCTGCACTTCTCTTGCCTGTTTCTGCACCTCTCTTGCCTGTTTCTGCACCTATGTTGCCTCTTTCTGCACCACTGTTCCCTCTGTCTGCACCTCTCCTGCCTGTTTCTGCACTTCTCTTGCCTCTTTCTGCACCTCTGTTGCTTCTTTCTGTACTTCTTTTGCTTCTTTCTGCACGTCTCTTGCTTCTTTCTACACCCGTCTTGCCTCTTTCTGCACCCTTTGTCCTTCTTTGTGCTCTCTTGCCTCTTTGTGCACCTCTCTTTCCTGTTTCTGCACCTCTCTTGCCATTTCTGCACCTCTGTTGCTTCTTTCTGTACTTCTTTTGCTTCTTTCTGCACGTCTCTTGCTTCTTTCTACACCCGTCTTGCCTCTTTCTGTACCATTCGTCCTTCTTTGTGCAAGTCTCTTGCCTCTTTGTGCACCTCTCTTTCCTGTTTCTGCATCTCTCTTTCCATTTCTGCACCTCTTTCTGCACCTGTATTGCCTCTTTCTGTAGTTCTCTTGCCTCTTTCTGCACCTCTTTTGCTTATTTCTGCACTTCTCCTGCCTCTTTCTGCATTTCACTTGCCTCTTTCTGCACATTTGTTACTCTTTATGCACCTCTCTTGTTTTTTTCTGCACTTCTCTAGCTTCTTTCTGCACCTCTCTTGCACATTTCTGCACCCCTCTTCCCTTTTTATGTACTTCTATTGCCTCTTTATGCACCCTAGTTCCCTCTGTTTGCACCTCTCCTGCCTGTTTCTGCATCTCTCTTGTCTCTTTCATCACTTCTCTTGCCTCTTTCCATACCTCTGTTGCTTTTTTCGGCACTTCTCTTGCCTCTTTCTGCACTTCTCTTGCCTGTTTCTGAACCTCTCTTGCCTCTTTCTGCACCTATGTTGCCTCTTTCTGCACCCCTGTTCCCTCTGTCTGCACCTCTCCTGCCTGTTTCTGCACCTCTCCTGCCTTTTTCTGCACTTCTCTTGCCTCTTTCTGCACCTCTGTTGCTTCTTTCTGTACTTCTTTTGCTTCTTTCTGCATGTCTCTTGCTTCTTTCTAAACCAGTCTTGCCTCTTTCTGCACCCTTCGTCCTTCTTTGTGCAAGTCTCTTGTCTCTTTCTGCACCTCTCTTGCCATTTCTGCACCTCTTTCTGCAGTTCTTTTGCCTCTTTCTGTACCTCTTTTTCTTCTTTCTGCACTTCTTTTTCCTCTTTCTGCACCCCTCTCGCCTCTTTATGCACCTCTGTTGGTTCTTTCTGCACAGCTTTTGCTTGTTTCTGGAAGTCTCTTGCAAATTTCCTCACCCCTCTTGCCTCTTTCTTCACCCTGTTCCCTCTTTCTGCACCTCTCTTGCCTCTGTCTGCACCCCTGTTCCCTCTTCTCTACCTCTTTCGCCTGTTTCTGCAACTCTCGTGCCTCTTTCTGCAGTTCTCTTGTCTTCTTCTGCACCTCCTTTGCTTCTTTCTGCACTTCTCGTGCTTCTTTCTGTACCACTCTTGCTTCATTCTACACCCCTCTTGCCTCTTTCTGCACCCCTCTTCCCAATTTTTGCACCTCTCTTGCCTCTTTCTGTACCTCTCTTGCCTCTTTCTGCACTTCTCTTTCTGCACCTCTGTTTCTTCTTTCTGCACTTCTCTTGCTTCTTTCTGCACCTCTCTTACTTCTTTCTGTACCCATGTGTAGGAAGGTGGAATCTGACTACATGGTTGCCCCCACTTTTTTCCTGGTGTTTTGTTGGTTTTTGACTTAGTTTGGCTGGGAACCTGCTATTCAGGTCCCCAGCCTATCTGCTTTCTCTTTAAATGACTTGGAGTGCACTCTAGGTGCACTAGTGATTGGATACTGTGGTACCTTATGAGTCCCTAGTATATGGTACCTTAGGTACCAAGGGCATAGGTACTTCACAGGCCTCCCAGGGGCTGAAGCATGTATTATGCCACCCCTGGGAAGCAGACTAAATCTGACACCACAGGCCTGCTACTGCAGCCTGGGTGAGGAAGTGCTAGCACCCCTCACTGAGATATAGGTCCCCTATATCTCTCCTACACACACATATAAACCTATCAGTCACCCCTAAGGCAGGCCCTATCAATCCTGAGGGCAGGGTGCTTGGCTTCTGTGTGAGGGGGTGCCTCTGCCTGAGCAGGGCCCCTCTGCAGCTCTCAGAGTCCATTCTCTGGTGCTGTTTGTGGATGCGGTTAAACCATATACTTTTAAGTGCATTATATCCTCCCGGTAAAATGCTAACTTTGGAATGGCTGCATCGAAACATGTCGTGTTTGGTGTCAAACCTCTTGGAATACTACCCCCCCGCCAGTCCTGGCGGCGGGGGTAGCATTCCACCCTTCTAGAGGGATAGACATATACCTACTGTGGAAACGCGGGAGAATCCTGCAGAGCCCTGGCATCACAAAATGGATGCCACCAGTCACAGACACTGGGCTGCCCTCCTGCTGATGACCAACACTCGCAGTGGAGGAAGCCCAACAATAGATATCCTGTCCCAAGGGGGTGTGACCACCTCCCAGACAGGGTTTAGTGTATTGGGGCTGGGTGGGTGCACTCCTAGAGTGCTTTGAAGTCCTGCACTGGGGAGCAGAAGGCTCCTCTGTGCATATGCCAGTTCAAACCGGCTCAGGGGCTACCTGCCCCTGCTCTGGCGCAAAACTGGACAAAGGGAAGTGGGTGTAGCCACCCACTCCCCTGACCCTCCCATAGGTAGGGTCATAGAGCTAGTCCCTCCCTTTCTTTTAGTATAAGAGGGGGAACAAGTGCATTGCATCCTAGATTTCCCTGGACGACGCTCTGAAGAAGAATCCCGGACCTTCAACGTTCCACTACCTTTGGAAGACTAAAGAATCTCCCTTGGAGTCAAGGAGTGACTCCCCTGCTTGGCAGGCACCAAAAACTACAAACAACAGTTGCAAACTATGCCACTCCCGCTGGAGTCCGAAGTCCCTGCAGCCCAAGAAGTAGATTTCCTGACTTCTCAAAGGCCATCGTGAGTCCCCAGCGAAGCTGAGGCCAGTGGACCCCAAGAGTGACGAGGAACCGCGACCCCTGGGTACCGTGCACTATTGTTGAGTGCAACCCCTTCTTAATGTTCTACGAACTTGTGCTTTGGACCACGTATGGTCCTAGCCTCCAGCAGAAATCCCTCTGAAGATCAGAGGCCTACCACATCCCGAGTGACCGTGGGCCCCTGTTGAGCGAATCCTCCCGAGGCGTCTTTGCGATCCCTTGCCAGCCAGCTTGTGGGTCCCCAGAAGACTTTCTAAACAAACCAAAGGGCTCCTCTAGTTGCTCCAGGCCTGCCCTGACTTACCCTTGCTGGGTGAGTCCTACAGACCTTGCTGGTCTGCGCCATTGCCTCTTTACACTTTCCCCAAGACTTGCTGTTACTAAGGCTTGTTGGCTCCAATAGAGTCGCCGACACTGCAGTAAGCTGCAGACATTGTGAGACACGCCAAATCCAGCTCCTGGTTGTCGTCGACGCCTCCTGGACCTCGTGGCTGAAGAGTCAAGGCAACTGCGAACGACCTGAATCTTGCGACGACGGTGGGCATCCATCTTCCTTGCCCGAGTCACTGCCAAGTGACTTTGAACACTGTCCCCTCTGCTTTCAGGTCTTCCATCTTCCGAATCCAGGCTTGGATTCCTCCGGACACTTCTCCTGTCGCCGCAAGCAGCAAGTCTTCACTGGCTCCCATTGAAAACGACGCCGCGACCCGACACCAAAGAACACCTATGCACCCGGCTCCCCTGGGTGAGGTAACTTCAGCACTACGGTGCTCCTGTGGGTGTGGGCCCTAGAACTACTTACCCTGTAAGTGACTTGCTTGTAGCTTCCCTCGAAGTGTCCTAAAACTCTAATTTTCTAAGTGCGACAATTGCGCTGACTCGTACAGGGTTCGCGTCTGTGTTAGACACACCGCGTCCATCTCCTTTGTAACACTATCTAGAACTGTATCCTTCGGCTCGTACTGAGTCCGATTGGTGTTCGCCTCGAACACACAAAGGGCCTGTAACACTGAGATCTCCATTGCACTGACTCGCACAAGGTTCGCGTCTGTGTTAGACACAGCGCGTCCATCTCCCTTGCAACTCTATCTGTAACCGCGTCCTTCGGCTCGTACAAGGACCGATCGGTGTGTTCGCCTCGAACACGCAAGGGACCTTTAACATTGAAATCTCAATCGCGTCTGAGAGCATAGACTCGCACAGGACTCGCACCGGTGCCAGGTCACCGCGTCCGTCCCCTGTGGGTCTCCTACAACTACCTGGGGTGGTTCTTGGGGGTCCCTCGATTCTAGATGCCCTAGACCTAGGTCTAGCAAACTAAAATTGTGATATTCGATTGTGCTAAACTTATTTTGATAATATTTGACTTGTACATATGTTCCTGACCTCTAATCTCATAAAGATATTAGTAGAGAGTGTTTATTAATAAATACATATATATTTGATATATATACCTGTGTGGTGTCTTTTCATTTGGTGATTCAAGAGATTGTGTGGTAAAACAAGCTGCTTTACATTCCTTCAAGACTTAGCCTGAAGGCTGCTCTCCACAGCTACCACTAGGATAGCTTTCTATAAAGGTTGTCTTAAACCTATCTACCATAAGAGTCGAATTGTTCTGGTGCAAGGTGTCCACTTTAATTAGTGAACAGCATATACCAGGTCAACTTCTCACACCATGTTGCCTCTTTTTGCACTTGTCTTCCCTCTTTCTGTAACTCTCTTGCCGCTTTCTGTACCTCTCTTGCCTCTTTCTGCACCTCTGTTGCTTCCTTCTGCACTTCTCTTGCTTCTTTCTACACCTCTCTTGCTTCTTTCTGCACCCCCTCTTGCCTCTTTCTGCACCCTTCTTCCCTTTTTCTGCACCTCTCTTGCCTCTTTCTGTACCTCTCTTGCCTCTTTCTGCAGTTTTCTTGCCTCTTTCTGCACCTCTTTTGCTTCTTTCTGCACTGCTCTTGCCTCTTTCTGCACCCCTCTTGTCTCTTTCTGCACTTCTCTTGCCTCTTTTTGAACATTTGCTACTCTTTCTGCACCTCTCTTGCTTTTTTCTGCACTTCTCTAGCTTCTTTCAGCACCTCTCTTGCCTCTTTCTGCACCTCTCTTTCCTCTTTCTGCAGTTGTCTTGCCTCTTTCTGCACCTCTTTTGCTTCTTTCTGCAGTTCTCTTGCCTCTTTCTGCACCCCTCTTGCCTCTTTCTGTACTTCACTTGCCTCTCTCTGCACATTTGTTACTTTTTCTGCACCTCTCTTGTTTTTTTCTGCACTGCTCTAGCTTCTTTCTGTACTTCTCTCGCCTCTTTCTGTACTCAAATGGGAAGTGCAAGCTGTCAAGTTAAAGGTCTGCGTGATCTCATGACTAAGGTATATGTCTACTTGTATATGTATTCTCACATGTGTTATGCATCTGAAGATGGTAGATTAAAACGCAGGTAGCTTCACCTATAGGTGGTTAAATGTTCTCAGTTCTGCTCTGTCATTCAGTTGCACAGGCAGAAATGTCTTATGTATATAGGTGTTATAGAGCCCCTCAAAAATACTATTGAATACCCATGTGCCCTGTATTATGAGCAGAAACAAATACATACACCTTTTTGTACACACATTTCCAGAGTATGCTGTTTGAATCACATGTTTTCAAGAATTTGTATGTTTATTTTTATGTAACTTGTCACTAGGTAAAAGCAGAGACACACGCATGCATACCTTCACAAACTTGGTCAGACTTATATCAGTTATATGTAGGGGATTGCTGTTTTACATTTGGTATGCCTAACATTCTGAACAGTTGATGAATAGTGAACCTTCGAGAGAAAAGTGAGGTTTAAGACATCTTGTGAGAAGGATTAGTGATTAGGCTACTTTGTATGAGTCTGTGGAAAGGTACAGTCGAAGTAGGCCTCTCTCTCCACCTCTGTTGATTCTTTCTGCACTTCTCTTGCTTCTTTCTGCACCTTTTTTTCCTCTTTCTGGATTTCTGCTGCCTCTTTCTGCATTTTTCTTGCCTCTTTCTGCACCTCTGTTGCTTCTTTCTGCACTTCTCTTGCCTCTTTCTGCACCCTTCTTGCCTCTTTCTGCACCTCCTTTGGTTGTTTGTGCACTTCTTTTGCTTTTTTCTGCATCTCTCTTGCTTTTTTCTGCACCCCTCCTGCCTCTTTCTGCACCCCTCTTTCGTCTTTCTGCACCTCTCTTGCCTGTTTCTGCACCTCTTTTGCTTCTTTCTGCATGTCTTTTGCATATTCTGCACCCCTCTTGCCTATTTCTGCACCTCTGTTTGTTCTTTCTGCACTGCTCTTGCTTCTTTCTGCACCTCTCTTGCACATTTCTGCACCCCTTTTCCCTTTTTCTGTACTTCTCTTGCCTCTTTATGCACCCTAGTTCCCTCTGTTTGCACCTCTCCTGCCTGTTTCTGCATCTCTCTTGTCTCTTTCATCACTTCTCTTGCTTCTTTCAACACCTCTGTTGCTTTTTTCGGCACTTCTCTTGCCTCTTTCTGCACCTCTCTTGCTTCTTTCTGCGCTACTCTTGCTTCTTTCTGCACTTCTCTTGCCTCCATCTGCACCTCTGTTGCTTCTTTCTGCACTTCTCTTGCCTCTTTCTGGACCTCATTTTCTTTTAAACAGATTTTAATGTCAGGATATTTACATACATATATCGATTACACTACTGTTCTTTTTCTTTTTTCTGTGATATTGATACTCTTTCTGTACCTCATGTGCTCCTTTTCTACACTTCTCTTGCTTTTTTCTGCACCCCCTTGCCTCTTTCTGCACCTCACTTGCCTCTTTCTGCACTTCTCTTGTCTCTTTCTGCAAGTCACTTGCCTCTTTCTGCACTTTTCTTGCTTTTTTCTGCACCTCTCTTGTTTCTCTCTGCAACTCTCTTGTCTCTTTTATCACTTCTATTGCTTATTTCTGCACCCCTTTTGCCTGTTTTTGCACCTCACTTCCCTCTTTCTATACCTCTCTTGCCTCTTTCTGCACCCTACTTCCCTCTTTGTGCACCTCTCTTGCCTCTTTCTGCACTTCTCTTGCCTCTTTCTGCAGTTCTCTTACCTCTTTCTGCACCTCTTTTGCTTCTTTCTGTACCTCACTTGCCTCTTTCTGTACTTGTCTTGATTTTTCTGTACCTCTCTTGTTTCTTTCTGCAACTCTCTTCTCACTTTCTGCACCCCTCTTTCTTCTTTCTGAACCTCTCTAGCCTGTTTCTGCAACTCTCTTGCATCTTTCTGCAGTTCTCTTGCCTCCTTCTGCACCTCTGTTGCTTCTTTCTCCACGTCTCTTGCCTCTTTCTGCATCCCTCTTACCTCTTTCTGTACCTCTGTTACTTCTTTCGGCACCTCTCTTGCTTCTTTGTGCACCTCTCTAACTTCTTTCTGCACCCCTCTTGCCTCTTTCTGTACCCTTCTTCCCTCTTTGTGCACCTCTCTTGCCTCTTTCTGCAGTTCTCTTGCCTCTTTCTGCACCTCTCGCCTCTTTCTGCACTTCTATTGCCTCTTTCTGCACCTCACTTGCCTCTTTCTGCACATTTCTTGCTTTTTTCTGCACCTCTCTTGTTTCTTTCTACACCTCTGCTGCTTCTTTCAGCACTTCTCTTGCCTGTTTCTGCACATCTCCTACCTCTTTCTGCACCCTTGGTGCCTCTTTCCACACCTCACTTGCTTCTTTCTGCACCCCTCTTGCCTCTTTCTGCACCTCTCCTGCCTCTTTCTGTACCTCTATTGCCTCTTTCTGCACCCCTGTTCCCTCTTTTTGCACCTCTCCTGCCTGTTTCTGCACCTCTCCTGTCTCTTTCTGCACTTCTATTGCCTCTTTCTGCACCTCTGTTGCTTCTTTCTGTACTTCTATTGCTTCTTTCTGCACCCCTCTTACATCTTTCTGCACCTCTGTTGCTTCTTTCTGTACTTCTCTTGCTTCTTTCTGCACCTCTATTGCTCCTGTCTGCACCCTTCTTCCCTCTTTGTGTACCTCTCATGCCTCTTTCTGCACCTCTCTTGCCTCTTTATGCAGTTCTCATGCCTCTTTGGACCTCTGTTGCTTCTTTCTGTACCTCTCTTGCCTCTTTCTGCAGTTCTTGTGCCTCTTTCTGTACCTCTTTTGCTTCTTTCTGCACTTCTCTTGCCTGTTTCTGCACCTCACTTGCCTCTTTCTGTACTTTTCTTGCCTCTTTCTGCACTTCTCTTGCCTCTTTCTTCACCCCTCTTGCCTCTTTATGCACCTCTGTTGCTTCTTTCTACACTTCTCTTGCTTCTTTCTGCACCTCTTCTGCTTTTTTATGCACCTCTCTTGCCTCTTTCTGCACCTCTCTTGCCTCTTTCTGCAGTTCTCTTACCTCTTTCTGTACCTCTTTTGCTTCTTTCTGCACCTCACTTTCCTCTTTCTGTATTTCTCTTGCTTTTTCTGCACCTCTCTTGTTTCTTTCTGCAATTCTTTTGTCTCTTTCTGCAACCCTCTTTCTTCTTTCTGAACCTCTCTTGCCTGTTTCTGCAACTCTCTTGCCTCTTTCTGCAGTTCTCTTGCCTCCTTCTGCACCTCTGTTGCTTCTTTCTCCACTTCTCTTGCCTCTTTCTGCATCCCTCTTACATCTTTCTGCACCTCTGTTGCTTCTTTCTGCACTTCTCTTTCCTCTTTCTGTACCCCTCTTGCCTGTTTCCACACCTCACTTGCCTCTTTCTGCACCTCTCTTGCCTCTTTCTGCACTTCTCTTGCCTCTTTTTGCACCTCACTTGCCTCTTTCTGCACATTTCTTGCTTTTTTCTGCACCTCTCTTGTTTCTTTCTACAACTCTCTTGTCCCTTTCATCACTTCTCTTGCTTCTTTCTACACCTCTGTTGTTTCTTTCAGCACTTCTCTTGCCTCTTTCTGCAATTCTCTTGCCTGTTTCAGCACATCCCTTGACTCTTTCTGCACCCCTGTTGCCTCTTTCTGCACCTCTCCTCCCTCTTTCTGCACCTCACTTGCCTCTTTCTGCACATTTCTTGCTTTTTTCTGTACCTCTCTTGTTTCTTTCTACACCTCTGCTGCTTCTTTCAGCACTTCTCTTGCCTGTTTCTGCACATCTCTTGCCTCTTTCTGCACCCCTGTTGCCTCTTTCTACACCTCAATTGCTTCTTTCTGCACCCCTCTTGCCTCTTTCCGCACCTCTCCTCCCTCTTTCTGTACCTCTATTGCCTCTTTCTGCACCCCTGTTCCTTCATTTTGCACCTCTCCTGCCTGTTTCTGCACCTCTCCTGCCTCTTTCTGCACTTCTATTGCCTCTTTCTGCACCACTCTTGCTTCTTTCTGCACTTCTATTGCCTCTTTCTGCACCCCTCTTACATCTTTCTGCACCTCTGTTGCCTCTTTCTGCACTTCTATTGCCTCTTTCTGCACCTCTCTTGCTTCTTTCTGCACCACTATTGCCTCTTTCTGCACCCCTCTTACATCTTTCTGCACCTCTGTTGCCTCTTTCTATACCTCACTTGCTTCTTTCTGCACCCCTCTTGCCTCTTTCTGCACCTCTCTTCCCTCTTTCTGTACCTCTATTGCCTCTTTCTGTAGTTCTTGTGCCTCTTTCTATACCTCTTTTGCTTCTTTCTGCACTTCTCTTGCCTGTTTCTGCACCTCACTTGCCTCTTTCTGCACTTTTCTTGCCTCTTTATGCACTTCTCTTGCCTCTTTCTGTACCCCTCTTGCCTCTTTCTGCACCTCTGTTGCTTCTTTCTACACTTCTGTTGCTTCTTTCTGCACCTCTTCTGTTTCTTTATGCACCCCTATTGCCTCTTTATGCACCCTACTTCCTTCTTTGTGCACCTCTCTTGCCTCTTTCCACACCTCTCTTGCCTCTTTCTGCAGATCTCTTACCTCTTTCTGTACCTCTTTTGCTTCTTTATGCACCTCACTTGCCTCTTTCTGTACTTCTCTTGCTTTTTCTGCACCTCTTGTTTCTTTCTGCAATTCTCTTGTCTCTTTCTGCACCCCTCTTTCTTCTTTCTGAACCTCTCTTGCCTGTTTCTGCAACTCTCTTGCCTCTTTCTGCAGTTCTCTTGCCTCCTTCTGCACCTCTGTTGCTTCTTTCTCCACTTCTCTTGCCTCTTTCTGTACTTCTCTTGTTTTTTCTGCACCTCTCTTATTTCTTTCTCCAATTCTCTTCTCTTTCTGCACCCCTCTTTCTTCTTTCCGAACCTCTCTTGCCTGTTTCTGCAACTCTCTTGCCTCTTTCTGCACTTCTCTTGCCTCCTTCTGCACCTCTGTTGCTTCTTTCTCCACTTCTCTTGCCTCTTTCTGCATCCCTCTTACATCTTTCTGCACCTCTGTTGCTTATTTCTGCACTTCTCTTGCTTCTTTCTGCACCTCTATTGCTTCTGTCTGCACCCCTCTTGCCTCTTTCTGCACCCTTTTTCTCTCTTTGTGCACCTCTCTTTCCTCTTTCTGCAGTTTTCTTGCCTCTTTCTGTAGTTCTCTTGCCTCTTTCTGTACCTCTTTTAATTCTTTCTGCATTTCTCTTTCCTCCTTCAGCACCTCTGTTGCTTCTTTCTGCACTTCTCTTGCCTCTTTCTGCACCTCACTTGCCTCTTTCTGCACATTTCTTTCATTTTTCTGCACCTCTCTTGTTTCTTTCTACAACTCTCTTGTCTCTTTCATCACTTCTCTTGCCTCTTTCTGCACCTCTGTTGCTTCTTTCAGCACTTCTCTTGCCTCTTTCTGCACTTCTCTTGCCTGTTTCTGCACATCCCTTGCCTCTTTATGTACCCCTTTTGCCTCTTTCTACACGTCACTTGCTTCTTTCTGCACCCCTCTTGCCTCTTTCTGCACCTCTCCTCCCTCTTTATGTACCTCTATTGCCTCTTTCTGCACCCCTGTTCCCTCTTTTTGCACCTCTCCTGCCTGTTTCTGCACCTCTCCTCCCTTATTTTGTACCTCTATTGCCTCTTTCTGCACCCCTGTTCCCTCATTTTGCACCTCTCCTGCCTGTTTCTGCACCTCTCCTGCCTCTTTCTGCACTTCTATTGCCTCTTTCTGCACCTCTGTTGCTTCTTTCTGCACTTCTATTGCTTCTTTCTGCACTTCTATTGCTTCTGTATGCACCCCGCTTGCCTCTTTCTGCATCCCTCTTACATCTTTCTGCAGCTCTGTTGCTTCTTTCTGTACTTCTCTTGCTTCTTTCTGCACTTCTATTGCTTCTGTATGCACCCCGCTTGCCTCTTTCTGCACCCTTCTTCCCTCTTTGTGCACCTCTCATGCCTCTTTCTGCACCTCTCTTGCTCTTTCTGCAGTTCTCATGTCTCTTTGTGGACCTCTTTTGCTTCTTTCTGCACCTCTCTTGCCTCTTTCTGCAGTTCTCGTGCCTCTTTCTGTACCTCTTTTGCTTCTTTCTGCACCCCTCTTGCCTCTTTCTGCACCTCACTTGCCTCTTTCTGCACTTCTCTTGCTTTTTTCTGCACCTCTCTTGTTTCTTTCTGCAACTCTCTTGTCTCTTTCATCAATTCCCTTGCTTCTTTCTGCACCCCTCTTGCCTGATTCTGCACCTCACTTGCCTCTTTCTATACCTCTCTTGCCTCTTTCTGCACTTCTCTTGCCTCTTTTTGCACCCCTCTTGCCTCTTTCTGCACATCTGTTGCTTCTTTCTACACTTCTCTTCCTTCTTTCTGCACCTCTCTTACTTCTTTCTGCATCCCTATTGCCTCTTTCTGCAACCTCCTTCCCTCTTTCTGAACCTCTCTTGCCTCTTTCTGCAGTTCTCTTGCCTCTTTCTGTACCTCTTTTGCTTCTTTCTGCACCCCTCTTGCCTGTTTCTGCACATCACTTGCCTCTTTCTATACCTTTCTTGCCTCTTTCTGCACTTCTCTTGCCTCTTTCTGCACCTCACTTGCCTCTTTCTGCATATTTCTTGCTTTTTTTTGCACCTCTCTTTTTTCTTTCTGCAACGTTCTTGTCTCTTGTATCTTTCCTCACTTCTCATGCTTCTTTCTACACCTCTGTTGCTTCTTTCAGCACTTCTCTTGCCTCTTTCTGCACTTCTCTTGCCTGTTTCTGCACATCTCTTGCCTCTTTCTGAACCTCTTTTGCCTCTTTCTACTCCTCACCTGCTTCTTTCTGCACCCCTTTTGCCTCTTTCGGCACCTCTCCTCCCCTTTCTGTACCCCTATTGCCTCTTGCTGCATCCCTGTTCCCTCCTTCTGCACCTCTCCTGCCTGTTTCTGCACCTCTCTTGCCTCTTTCTGCACTTCTCTTGCCTCTTTATGCACCTCTTTTGCTTATTTCTGCACTTCTCTTGCCTCTTTCTGCATCCCTCTTGCCTCTTTCTGTAGTTCTCTTGCCTCTTTCTGCACCTCTGTTGGTTCTTTCTGCACCCATCTTCCCTCTTTCTGCACCTCTCTTGCCTCTGTCTGTACCCCTGTTCCCTCTTTCTGCACCCTTCTTCCCTCTTTGTGAACCTCTCTTGCCTCTTTCTGCACCTCTCTTGCCTCTTTCTGTATTTCTCTTGCCTCTTTCTGCACCTCTTTTGCTTCTTTCTGCACTTTTCTTGCCTCTTTATGCACCCCTCTTGCCTCTTTCTGCACCTATGTTGGTTCTTTCTGCACTGCTCTTGCTTCATTCTGCACCACTCTTGCAAATTTCTGCAACCCTCTTGCCTCTTTCTGCACCCATCTTCCCTTTTTCTGTACCTCTCTTGCCTCTGTCTGTACCTCTGTTCCCTCTTTCTGCACCTCTTTTGCCTGTTTCTACAATTCTCTTGCCTCTTTCTGCAGTTCTCTTGCCACCTTCTGCACCTCTGTTTCTTCTTTATGCACTTCTCTTGCTTCTTTCTGTACCGCTCTTGCTTCTTTCTGCACCCCTTTTGCCTCTTTCTACACCCCTCTTGCCTATTTCTGCACCCCTCTTCCCTGTTTCTGTACCTCTCTTGCCTCTTTCTGTACTTCTCTTGCCTCTTTCTGCACTTCTGTTGCGTCTTTCTGCACCTCTGTTGCTTCTTTCTGCACTTCTCTTGTTTCTTCCTGCACATTTCTTGCTTATTTCTGCACCCCTATTGCCTCTTTTTGCACTCATCTTCCCTCTTTGTGGACTTCTCTGGTCTCTTTCAGCACCCCTCTTGCCTCTTTCTGCACCTCTGTAGCCTCTTTCTGCAATTCTCTTGCTTCTTTATGCACCTCTCTTGCTTCTTTCTGCACCCTTCTTACCTCTTTCTGCACCCTTTTTCCCCTTTTCTGCACCTCTCTTGCCTCTTTCTGCACCTCTCTTACCTCTTTCTGCACCCCTTTTGCTTCTTTCTGCACTTCTACTGCCTCTTTCTGCACCCCTCTTGCCTCTTCCTACACTTCTCTTGCCTCTTTCTGCACATTTGTTACTCTTTCTGCACCTCTCTTGTTGTTTTCTGCACTTCTCTAGCTTCTTTCTGTACTTCTCTCACCTCTTTCTGTACTCAAATTGGAAGCGCAAGCTGTCAGGTTTAAAGGTCTGTGTTCTCTCATGACTGAGGTATACGTCTACTTGTATATGTATTCTCACCTGTGTTATGCATCTGAAGATGGTAGCTTAAAAAGAGGGTAGCTTCTCCTATAGGTGGTTACATTTTCACAGTTCTGCTCTGTCATTCGGTTGCACAGGCAGACATGTCTTATGTATATAGGTGTTATAGAGCCCCTCAAATATACTATTGAATACCCATGTGCCCTGTATTATGAGCAGAAACAAATACATACACCTTTTTGTAGACAAATTTGCAGAGTATGCTGTTTGAAACACAGGTATTCAAGTATTTGTATGTTTTTTTATGTAACATGTCACTAGGTAAAAGCAGAGACACACGCATGCATACCTTCACAACCTTGGTTAGACTTACATCAGTGATATGTGGGGGATTGCTGTTTTACATTTGGGAGGCCTAACATTCTAACATTCGATGAATAGTGAACCTTCAAGAGAAAAGTGAGGTTTAAGACATCTTGGGAGAAGGATTAGTGATTAGTCTACTTTGTATGAGTCTGTGGAAAGGTACAGTCGAAGTAGGCCTCTTTATGCACCTCTGTTGCTTCTTTTTTGTACCTTTTTTCCTCTTTCTGGATGTATGTTGCCTATTTCTATATTTTTCTTGCTTCTTTCTGGACCTTTCTTCCTCTTTCTGCACCTCTCTTGCATCTTTCTGCACTAATCTTGCTTCTTTCTGAGCCTTTCTTCCTCTTTCTACACATGTCCTACATTGGTTTCAGGGTCGTTATAGTTACAAATTAGCATTTAAAAAACCTTTGAAATTCACTGAAAAAACCATAGGTTTCAGGCACGTTATAGTTAGAAATTAGCATTTAAGAAACCTTAGAAACTCACTGAAAAAACCACAGGTTTCAGGGACTTTATAGTTAGTATTAGCACTTAAAAAACCTTAGAAATTCACCGGGAGGAATTCTGTAAATACTACGAGAAACTGCATCATGAGGAACAAAGTGGAGAAGAGAGCTTAATCAGAGAATATCTAAGTAGTACTAAAATAGAGCAATTAACCTCCGAAGATGCGGAATCACTGGAGGACTGACTTACTGAGGAGGAATTCTACAGGGCTCTTAGTGACCTCCCCTCTGGTAAGGCAGTGGGAAGTGATCAGATACCCCTTGAGTTCTACAAAACCTTCCTTACCACCATAGGACCAGATCTGGTTAGGAATATTTGCCAGGCACAGCAGGGGAGTTCTATTCCTGAATCATGGGCTGGGGCATCCATTACTATTATTTTTAAAAAGGGGAAGCCACCCAGAGAAACTGGTTTCTATAGACCTATCACCCTTATGAATAGCGATGTGAAAATATTCTCGAAGGCCTTAGCGACACGTTTAAGTTATATAATTGGCAAAGTGATTCATCCCCGCCAGCATGGGTTTATACCTGGGAGGGGCACCACGGAGCATATCCGCAGGGTAATAAATCTGTTTGATGCAGCTGCAGTCTCAGGAGTCCCTATGGCCCTGACTTTATTGGATGCCGAGAAAGCATTTGATAGAGTCTCCTGGGACTACCTTTGGGTGGTCCTTGCATGGTTCAGTATCAGGAAGGGTTTCATTAAGGCAATCCATGGCCTATACAAGGCTCCAGTAGCTCGATTAAGATTGAATGGGGGGTATACAGAATCATTATCGATTACACCGGGTACTAGGCAAGGATGCCTATGCTCTCCCCTTCTTTTTGCCTTATACATTGACCCTCTCATCAGAAAGATCGACGCTAATAAGGATATAAGGCCAATGAGGTTTCAAGGGCAAGAAACCAAAGTCTTGGCCCACGCTGATGATGTAGCCGTGCTAACCCCCATTTCCCAAGCCGCATTTGTGGCAATTGAGGAGGAAGCATGGGCATTTGGCACGATCTCAGGCTACTCACTTAATCCGCAGAAGACGCAGATAGTTATGAATAGGACATCTGATCTGGACGATCCTCGGTTGACGCAGGGAGCCACTTATCTAGGTATTTTATATTACCCCCGAACTGGGGCAATTGGTGGAGGGAAATATAGCCCCAGTTATTCAAAAAGCAAAGAAGGACTTTGACAGAATGCATAACCATCATCTATCCATTGTAGGCCGGTGTAATATTATTAAGATGGTCTTCCTACCCAAAGTGCTTTACCTTTTTAGGGCAATACCCTTGGAATTTGGGAATCAATGGTTTAAAGCACTAGAAAATATGTTGAATAGGTTTATCTGGGCTCAAGGGAGGACCAGGAGAGCACTGAGATACATGACACTGTCAAGAAATAGGGGAGGATGGGCAGTGCCGGATCTCAGAATGTATTATTGGGCCGCTGCTCTACAATATATCCAGGGACTAATGGGAGGCAATGTAGAAGACCTTTGGAGTAGAGCAGGGTCACCAGATATATATATGAGTTACTATAGGGAGATGAGGCTCGAAATTGCTTGCTGAAGTATAGCGAACCCAGCTATTATAAAAAAAACTAGATTTAAAACTCTGGCAGCAGCATTCCAGATCTGGGCAGCTTTTAAATGGAAAACTGGACTTGGGAGAGTAAACTTTTCTACACAGCTTTTTAGAACCCCGACATTCCCGGAAATATTTCAAGATAATATAATGGCTAGGTGGGAGGGGTTGAGAATCCGGAAGATAGGAGATCTTTTGGGGCCTGATGGAATTCAGCCATTTAAAGATGTACAAGCAAAATTTGGAGTTGAGAAAAGAGACTTTTTCAAATACTTGCAAATACATAGCTTCTTAGGAGCGAAGAAAGGGGGATTGAACAGATTCAGTGAAGACCATATTATCGAGGTAGTAAGGGGTAATGAGAACTGCACCATCAGAAAAATGTACTCAGAACTGTCCCAGTTGAAACAGAATGATCTTGAGAAACAAGGGAGGAAATGGGTGGATAAGCTTAGCATAGATCAGGGTAGATTTTCTGAGTCTCTTGAACTAGGGCATACCATCCTGTGTTCAGCTGGGCTGCAAGCACAACATTCTAAAACAATCTTCTCACTGTGTCACCCCAGCCAAAATAGGGGGAGCACAGGAAGGGACCAGGTGTCCCCACTGTAGCAGTGTAGGAGCAGATTTAATACACATGTTCTCAACCTGCCCCCATTTAGAAACATTGAAGAAGGAAATAGAAAAGTTTTTAGATCAAACCTTAAATATAAAGCTAATGCTAACACCTGAATTAATGCTCCTCAGGGTCAGCAATGGTGAAATACAAGATGCATGCCAATATTTTATATTTGTGGCTACAGCATTTGTCAGAATTTGAATAGCCTCAGCGTGGCTACACCAGCTGGCTCCCTCATTTCAGCAATGGCTAGGGAGGTTGCTAGCCATTTTCAATTTAGAAAAGGGAACCTATGAAAGAAAGGGGAGGAGGGCGAGAAGACTTGGCAAGTCAATCTGGGCCCTAATCTTTGGATGGAAGGAGGATAGACTGGATAATAGATCCTTGCCAATCATCTGATAAACGCTGCTTTTTTAGGGTTTTATCTCTGAGTATTATAACAAACTGCTGGGTGCTTATAACTTTTGGCTTATTAATTGTTTTATGGTTATATTATTAAGTATTATATATTAAGCAATACTCTAACTTATGTATTTAATGCCTTTCTTGTTTGAAATCATGTTATGGCTGCTATGAAATTAATATTTATATCTAACAATATGCTGCTGTCATTCTCTTTCAAGATCTTTTTATACTGTAATATTGTAGGGTATTTATTGCTCTTCTCCTTTCTCTTTAACTTATGTCCAAATTTCCTCATTAACTATTTGGATATTTAACGATGGTGCTGAAATGAGAAAATGAATAAATATATTTAAAAAAAAGAAATTCACTGAAAAAAACACATGTTTCAGGGATGTTATAGTTAGGAATTAGCATTTAAAAGACGTTAGATATGCAGCCACTTACACACCAACTGACAGACTGATACAGACATTCACACAGATTAGTCATTCACCCATGCATTCATTAAGACACGTTTAATCACTCACTTATACAGTCAGTCATGCACCCACTAAATCATCCATTCAGACACTCATACACCCACTCATTCTTCAATACACCTTGGTGTGTATATATATATAACATTCTTAAACTTTTTAGAAACACTCAGTCACTGGATGATGTCATCAGTGATGTCATCAGTGATGTCATTTGAGATGTCATCAGTGATGTCACTGACCATGTCATGAGTGATGTAATATGTGACGCCCTCAGTAGTGCATTGCGGGGGTGCGAGTTATAGTTAGCTCAGCTAACTATAACGGCTGAATTTCTCTGGTTTTGTACGAGTGAAATGCCAGCCTAACTATAACGTCCCTGAAACCTGTGGTTTTTTCAGTGAATAACTTAAGTTTTTTAAATGCTAGTTCCTAACTATAATGTCCTTGAAACCTGTGGTTTTTTCAGTGAATTTCTAAGGTGTTTTAAATGCTAATACTAACTATAACGTCCCTGAAACCTGTGGTTTTTTCAGTGAATAACTTAAGTTTTTTAAATGCTAGTTCCTAACTATAATGTCCTTGAAACCTGTGGTTTTTTCAGTGAATTTCTAAGGTGTTTTAAATGCTAATACTAACTATAACGTCCCTGAAACCTGTGGTTTTTTCAGTGAATATAAATATATATATATATACTTATATACTTCAATTTCCAGTTGTTGAGACACCGGACACCGACACCGCAGGCTAGTAAAAAAATTGCACTTTTTATTATGCTGTTGGCACTGTTATAAAGCGTTTTGGCAGTATTACTGCCTTGCTCACATATAGGCACATATATATATAGATTGAGAGAGGACAGTACCAACAGCCTACAGAGACTCCTCAGTTCGCTTTCTATGACCGCACAGCATTGCTCCAATGGGAGTCTTCAAGAGAGTATTTCAGAACCCCAAAGATAACTAACGAACTCTTTTACACGAAGCTGTCATTGAGGAAGGCAATTTGCCGAAACGCGTCTGCCAGGTGTTTTAGACTATGCGTACATAAGATAATCTGATGTGCCAAAGTAGCGGAATAAACCTTACCTGGAGTTGACCCGAGTTGTGTCAGACCCATTTTGATTTTGGAAGTGGATGCTTGTTGCAGCAGTCCTCGCTGAAAACTGACACGCCTCTCGATCTGGAGCACCGCGGCTTGCTGGCAAGTTTGGGAGAGTGTATGAAGTTGCACACCGCGGCGCTCCCCCGGCTGTGATACATTGTAGCAAAGGGGAGAGAGCAGCAGATTGACTGCTGAACGGGACGCTTCTGTGTGAGGAAAACCGCCATTGAACCTGCTGCAGCGATGAGAAAGCAGTCAAACAGCTGACGTCAGTCAGTGCATTATCGTGTGCACAAGTGGTTACTTAACCAAGCTCGCAGATTTGGACTGTCTTCATGCTCTGGTGGCAGCACTTCAGGCGCATTTGGCTATGTACCAGGGGTAATGAAACATTGCGATTGAGAGAGGACAGTACACACAGCCTACAGAGACTACTCAATCCGCTATCTATGACCGCACACCATTGCTCCAATGGGAGTCCACAAGAGAATATTACAGAACCCCAGAGATAACAAACTCTTTTACACGAAGCTGGCATTGAGGAAGCCAATTAGGCCGAAATGCGTCTGCCAGGTGTTTTAGACTAAGCATACATAAGGGTATCTGATGTGCCAAAGTGGCGGAATAAACCTTACCTGGAGTTGACCCGAGCTGTGTCAGACCTGTTTTGATTTTGGAAGCGGGATTGGAAGTGGATGTTTGTTGCAGCAGTCGGTGCTGAAAACTGACACGCCTCTCGATCTGGAGCACCGCGGCTTGCTGGCAAGTTTGGGAGAGTGTATGAAGTTGCACACCGCGGCGCCCCCCAACTGTGATGCATTGTAGCAAAGAGGAGAGAGCAGCATATTGACTGCTGAAAGGGATGCTTCCCTGTGAGGGAAACTGCCATTGAACCTGCTGCAGCGATGAGAAAGCAGTCAAACAGCTGACGTCAGCCAGGGCATTATCGTGTGCACAAGTGGTTACTTAACCAAGCTCGCAGATTTGGACTGTCTTCATGCTCTGGTGGCGCATTTGGCTATGTACCAGGGGTAATGAAACATTGCGATTGAGAGAGGACAGTCCCAACAGCCTACAGAGACTCCTCAGTCCGCTCTCTATGACCGCACAGCATTGTTCCAATCGGAGTCCACAAGAGAATATTTCAGAACCCCAGAGATAACGAACTCTTTTACACGAAGCTGGCATTGAGGAAGGCAATTAGCAGAAACACGTCTGCCAGGTGTTTTAGAGTACGCGTATATAAGATAATCTGATGTGCCAAAATAGCGGAACAGACCTTTCCTGGAGTTGACCAGAGCTGTGTCAGACCCGTTTTGATTTTGGAAGCGGGATTGGAAGTGGATATAGGTATAGATAGATAGATAGATATATATATATGCCGCATTCTGGATTCTTTGTAATCTCCCAATTAAATACTTTGGGGATTCCAATAGTAGCGCATTACAGTAATCCAGTCTGCTCATGATGACGCTCCTGACTACCAATGCGCATGTCTGAATCGGAAGCATGGGGAGAATTTTCCTAAGGGCCCTGATAAGAGAGAAGCAGCTCCCCACGGCCTTATTGACATGCGTTTCCAAGGTCAACTTCTCATTGAAGCAAATCCCCAGGTTACGGACCGTCTTGGACGGTACCAGAGGAGGGTCAGCAGGAATAGGCCAAAAGTCCACAGGGAGGGAGTAAGGCACTCTCCCACCTCCAATACATAGGATCTCTGTTTTTTCTGTGTTAAATTTCAGAGAGTTGTTTCTCAGCCAGAGTACCACATCCAACATACAAGCATGGAAGTTATGTAACGTGGTTGATTGATCACCCTCCAGTGAAAGGATAAGCTGGGTGTCATCAACATAGTTCACCAAGCCTATATCATAAGATTTAATAACATCCACCAGGGGACGCATATAGGTATTGAATAGTATGGGGCTAATCGCAGATCCCTGCGGAACCCCATAGCGTATCTTGGGGAACTTTGAGCGGATGTGGTTGAATTATATACCAAGCCCGACCTAATATACTGGATGAACTGTTGCCTGAATCTGATCATGTGTTGTTTGTTGATGGCTCTTGTCTGAGAGACAATGTAGGAAATCTGAAAGCTGCATATGCTGTTTGCACAGTTGCAGGTGTGGCGGGAGTGCATTCGGCTCAAGTATCCAAATTAGTAGCATTGACGCTGGCTTGCAGCTTTTCAGAACAACTCAGAGTAACAATCTTTACAGATAGTCAGAATGGCTTTGGAGTTTTACATGACTTCAGGCAATTGTGGTCCCTGTGTGGGTTCATGACGTCTACGGGTTCACCCATTAGAAATGGAGAAAGTGTGAGGAACCATTTGCGGTCCCTAGATTTGCCTGCCCAAATTGCAGTAGCCAAGCGCATAGCTCACAGGCAAGGCACTGACTATGTGACCGTTGGCAATATGTTTGCTGATGAGATGGTCAAATATTGCGCTATAAATTCCCATACCTTTAATGGGGAATTAATGAATGAAATATCAGACGTCACAAATTGCAACCTGTTGTTAACTTCATTAGATATCTGGGAAGAGGTAAGACGTTTACAGAAAGAAGTGACAGAAACTGGACAGCCATGTTGAGTGCAAGCAAGTTGTATGAATAGGGAGGATGAAGTTTAGATTTACAGCGATGGCAGACCTGTATTACCTGATAGTTTGTTGACACCAATGGCTAGACATTATCATGGTCCTGCACATGTGGGAAGAGCTGCAATGATGCACCTCTTTCAACAATTGTGGTTTAATACCAAATTTAGATTGATTGCTGAAGGTCTTTGCCATTGATGTGTAGTGTGTCAACAACAAAATGCTGAAAAAAGAACATCTGTTACAATGAGCCATGTAGGGAAATTAACAGGTCCCTTCAACCCAATGCAAATGGACTTTATAGAAATCGCCCTTTGCCACGATTGACATATGTTTTGGTCATTGTTTGCATTTTCTCAAAAAGTGTAGAAGCTTATCCAACATGCAGGAATGGCAGTCTTACTGTAGCTACATTGTTGCTGAGAGAGTTGATTCCATGGTTCGGTTATCCGACTTCTCTCGGGTCAGACCGAGGAACCCATTTTAATAACGAGGTGCCGAAAATGTTATGTACAGCAATACAAGTTTAGCAGAAGCTCCTTTGCAGTTACTGTCCAGAGCCTTCAGGGATTGTGGAGCAAATCAATGGCACATTGAAGCCCAGATTGGCGAAGGTGTGCCCTTCAAAGATCTTGAAGCGGCCCGATGCATTGCCTTTTGTGTTGATGAGTCTGAGAAGTACACCAGTCAGGAGAACAGGATTGTCGCCCCATGAAGTCATAATGGGCCGAGTGATGAGACAGCCAGCTGTTCCTGCAAACGCTCTTGTCAAAATTACAGATGATATGAGCTTAGACTATTGCAAAGGTTTGGCTGGTGTGGTACGTTCTGTATCTCACCAGGCTGGAGAGGCTCCCCTTGCGACTCAACAGGACCTCAGTCCCGGTGACTGGGTAATGGTGAAGAAGCACATATGAAAGTTGTGCCTGGAACACCGTTGGAAAGGACCATACCAGGTGATCCTGGCTACTATCACTGCTGTGAAGTGCAGAGGTCTCCCAAACTGGGTGCACGCTGCTCAATCTCACAGAGTCCCATGTCCCCTTGATGATATAACAGCACCTGTCCCTGCTGTGCTGGTGGTTTCACACAGAGGGAGCAGGTTAGTCAAGCTGTTGGGGACCAGCAAGCAGCTGGGACAGGACTCAATTAGCCCGAGGGGGGTCCGAGAGAGTAAATTATTGTCAGTACCGAAGGGTCTCAGCCAGTAGAGTTGACTATGGGAAGGGATTGTCAACTGTTAGTAACTGGTTGGGTAACTTAGGTAATGGACTAGTGACTATAATCTTGAGACCATTAGTGGCATTTTCTTTGTGCATACTGCTGATGATATTAGCTATCAAATTCTGCAAATATAAATAGGTTAAAAGAGGAGTGAAAAGAACAAGGTCCGATCTTGAACTATAAGATGAGCAGTTTAAATATTATGACAAAATGAAAATTCTGGAAGAGTTTAGAAGAAAAAGGCGAAGACAAGCATAACAGCTGATCATGCTCTGCACCACACATAGACCTATCTTGACAACGAAAATACAAATGTGCTCTTTGCACACGTTTAGAAAAACAACACTGATACTGAGAAACGTTGATGTACCAGCACCATAAAAATGTGCTTGCTTAGGTAGAACAGTAGGATTAATCAGATAGGGAATTTAGGATGTTTTAAGCAATTGATTACCTTCTATTCGTAACAGAGATGCCATGAAAAACTAATGATGAAACTTAGCATTTCTATCGGCTTCATTGAAGAGTGTCAAAACAAACTCGGCATTGGTGCAATTTATATAAGTAGAGAGTTACATGTCTGGAACTTTCAGTATAAGTGCCTAAAGTTATTAAGATCATTTATGCATAAAAATGCTTTTATTTTAATGATTTTTAGAAATAGTTTACATGTTGCTGCTTTTTTAAATTGTAGTAGTAGAGTAGTAGAGCACAATTAAAGTTGAACATTTCTGTATAAACTTCACTGACAACTTTATAAAATGCTTATATATGATATGTGTGATTTATTTCATTATTCTTCAACTTAATTAGGCATTTTGTTTTTCTAAATAATAAACGTTAACATTAAAATTAAGCTGCATTATTTCATAGTCTTGTGCAATGAACTTTGATATATTTACTCAAATGTTGCTTTATTTGTTCTTGTTCATGCAACATTTGTTTAAGCAACAAAAGACTTTCTTGCACCCTTTTGTGCATGAATGGTGGAAACACGACCTTTGGACTATATCCATGGAGCACAACAAAGTAAATAAGCTCTTTGTCAACTAACCTGTGAGGACCTAACGGACAGCTGTTTCTCATTATGTGCATGAGAAAATATGTTGGGGTATTAGTTTGTACCTGGAGAATGATCACATGATGATCAGACCATCGTGGTTCAACCATTAAAATCATAATGACAAATATGAACTATATAAAGATGATTTTACTAGGAGGAGGAGGCTAAGCTTATGCATAAACTCTGGCTTCTTCATTCCCACTTTCTTTGCCTCCTGCCTGCTGGACTTACTTTTATGCTCCCCAGCCTTTTACTCTTGTTGATGAACTTACCTATTGGATGATTTGGAGCAGTTTAGTGAGATACCAGACTTTAACATTCCTGATTTATGCTCCATTCCCCTTGCCCATTCCCATGGACATGTTCCTCTAGCAGACTTTAACTTGATCCTTTGCCCATGTTAAGAGAACTCTTGCAACTATCCTCCTGCCTTTATTGGTGGTAGGAAGATTTAGTGGTTAGGAACCATCCTCTTATGGATGTCTGTATTTTTGCACATTGTTTTACTTTGACTAGATGTGTGGTTTTATATTTCAAGTTGTTAGATTTATGACACAGCGTCCGAAAGTGTTACGTACATGCATTGATTTTGGATCTTAAATACAATAACCAAAATATCTAAGCAAGAACATAACAGTAACACTAGCCTCTTAAAATTATTTTGTCTAGAGGAAGTGAGGAAGGAAGAGAGGGACAGAGTGAGAAAACTCCAAACCCTGGAGTTGAGATATATAAAACAAATGCAAAGTAAGGCCCCGCGAGGATTAAACAATGAGGAAGAGATGTGGATTCACATAGGATGAAATAGGATAGGAAACCTGCCACACAGCATAGGAGGGGAAATGGTAACAACGGCTAAATATGCAAACTAGAATTGGCCCATTAAGGGCGCGATTGTTGAGAATATGATGATGACTAAATGAAATATTATCGATGTATATAAATGTTTTCCCAATACTATTTTATACAGACTCTGATGGTAAAATGGATATGAATTGGAGAATGGAGGGATTGAAGTATGACTGCCCATCCAGGGCGCAATTGTGATTACTGATTGATAGTTGTGGTATCCTATATATGACATGAAATAGCATAGAATATTATGACTGTATGCAACAATGAATTGAGGCAATATCTAATCCTCGTATACATCCTAAAAGAGTGCACATGTTCAAAGATGGCCGCCATGGAAACTAACATTTTGATGACACATGAATCCTTTTTTAATTTCACTGAATTCCTGAATGAACTTTCTTCAGAGTGCGCTCTATTCAATTCAGCCGCAGAGATGAAACCACTGTACTCGACATATATATATATATATATATATATATATATATATATAATATAGATATATATATATATATATATATATATATATATATAGATATATGGTTGTGTTTTTAAAAAAAATAAGTATTGAAATGTTGTTGAAATAACAACAAATACAAGTGTTGTATTGCTATTTCTTAGGCAACAGAAAACAAACGTTACATTTTTTTAAGCTATAAATGGCATAAAAGCTATACAATACACTGTTTGAACGCTACATTCCTTGGATTTTGCAAGTATGTTCACATGCAACCAGACATATTTTTTCCAGCAAAAAATGGCTAAAAAACCTAAACTCCTCCTTAAGTCAGATTTAAGTGTGAAAAATGTTAACATTATTCCTGCTTTTAAATATTAACATTTGAGCTCCATTCTTCATAATACATTGTAAGAGGGAATAAGCACAAAAGTTAATATATGTTCTACAAACAAACATCTTCACAGTCAAAAGGTAGATAAAAACAGGTAACCTTAGACCAGGGCATAACGCTTTTGGATTGTCAGTAGGCAGCCACTAATGCACCAGTAGCAGTTAAAATTCAGATATTAAACAGAAGTTGACTTAGACGGCCCAGGTCAAGATTTAATATGATTTGGAATCATGTTTCTGGCATTCTTGTTGGGTAGGACTAAATCAAAATTATATATATTATTTATAAAGCCACACAAATCTGGCTTGGCATGGCTTACCAGAACTTTTAGCACAAAAGCCCTGGCTCGCATTAACTTCTTGTGGTAACTCCTATTTTTGCACATTTGCAAGTGAGTTTTGCACAGTTCGACTTTCACAGCAAATCATTTGGGGTTTCCTCTAACTGCACGAAAGACAATTACATTGTAATTGTTAAGTAAAACAGTATTGTTTTGGAAAATCATGCCTTCAGGCGCTAGATACTTTTTCCTAATGATTATTGAATTCATGATAACTACGAGAATGACAGATTTGTTCTCTAAAGTGAAACCTATTTTTGGATTTGTGATTTTCTTTGGTGCCAGGCCTTTACAGAAATGCAAAAATGCAACCCCACCATCTATTTTTGCTATGGTTAACATTAGAAATGAGAAACACAAGGCCTTACACTTTTAAGAAAAGTGTACAAAATCAATAGGTATGTATGGCTTTGAGCGTGCACACAAAGGTGGAAACAGCAGAAATAGGGGCCCACATCGACACATACAAACAAAAGCAGGCATTGATGTTCAACAACCAAAATGACACAAAACCGTTCGCAGCTCGAGATACATGGGGGCATATTTACAAGGGAAGTGGCGAAGTGAGGCGTTAGACTTCCTGGCTTAATGCCTCACTCCGCCAGAAACGCAGGGCTGCACCATATTTACAAGAATATGGTGCAGCCCTGCATACGCTACACTTAGCAGCCAGGCGCCAATGCAGGCACCCTTGCACCATAGTGCAAGGGTGACTGTGTGCAGGGGAAGATTGTTTATGTGCAGAAAGGTCCCCCTTCCAGCACATAAACAATCTTTAAATGCCGTTTTGTAACTTCTATGTGTGCTGCTTAATGCAGCACATACGAAGTTGAAAAACAGCATTTAAAAAAATGTATTGGGTATGTGCAGGAAGGGGGACCTTCCTGTACCTAAACAATCATTGGCCTTTTGCGATTTTCATATGTGCAGCACAACGCAGCATACATGAAAACAGAAAAAACAAGGAGAAATTAATCATTTCTCCTCGTTGCGCCAGGGTAAGACCAGGTTTTTCGTGGTCTTAATTCTGGCACTGCCAAGTATGTACCCCTCCCTTGTAAATAGGGGGCAGCGTCAGAATCAATGGGTGTTGCGGTGGAACGCCCACAGCCACACCCATTGCCCTCCCCTTTCACGCTAAGCATAGCGTGAAAGGGGGCCTTATTTACAAGGCAGTGTTAAGCCTTGTAAATAAGGCGAAGCCCCTATCGCCACAGGAACATCGTAAAAAGTGACGTCCCTTTGGTGATAGGGGCTTGTAAATATGCCCCATAGTGATTTGCTTCAGCAAAGCACACAATCACCTGCTACACACAGCGATGTGCATGATTTGGAGGATATGATAATGTAATCAAGAGTGATGAGCACTATGGGAATCAGTTGTGAAGCACCTCCACACTTTTGTGTAAATTTACGATTATTTGCTGTTCACGAAAGTATTTTTCCAGTAGTATCTTTGCGACTGTGGTGTCTCCGGACATTAAAACGATAGGACTGTCCTCCACAGTCTTAAAGATACTACCGGTAAAATACCTTTGTGAATAGGAAACAATTGAAAATTATACAAAAGTGAAAGTTTACCTCTGTGAATCAGGCCCTATGACTGCCCCTCAGGAATGAGTGAGTAAATGAGTGAGGAACTTGTAAGCACATGTCCGGCAACCGAGACAGCAACCTTCCCGGAAAGCTGGAAGCACGCCGAGATCACCGCCTTACTCAAGAAACCCAAGGCAGACCCCAAGGACCTCAAGAACTTCCGACCCATCTCTCTGCTCCCGTTCCCCGCGAAGGTCACCGAGAAAATCGTCAACAAACAACTGACCCGCTTCCTCGAGGAGAACAACATCCTGGACCCTTCCCAGTCCGGCTTCCGCAGCAACCACAGCACCGAAACCGCCCTCATCGCCGCCACCGATGACATCAGGACCCTGCTAGACAACGGAGAAACAGCAGCCCTCATCCTCCTGGACCTATCAGCCGCCTTCGACACGGTCTGCCACCACACACTACGAACACGCCTTCACGACGCCGGGATCCAAGAGAAGGCCCTGGACTGGACCACATCCTTCTTTTCCGGCAGAACACAAAGCGTCCGCCTCGCCCCTTCCGATCCAAGGCCACCAAGATCATCTGCGGCGTACCCCAAGGCTCCTCCCTCAGCCCAACGCTGTTCAACATCTACATGGCACCCCTCGCCCACGTCGCCCGACAGCACAACCTCAACATCATCTCCTACGCCGATGACACCCAGCTGATCCTCTCCCTCACCAAAGACCCTCACACCGCCAAAGCCCACCTCCACGAAGGAATGAAGGCCGTCGCCGAATGGATGAGGACCAGCCGCCTGAAGCTGAACTCGGACAAGACGGAGGTCCTCATCCTTGGTTCCAACCCTTCAGCCTGGGACGACTCCTGGTGGCCAACATCACTGGGAACAGCCCCGCCACCCACCGACCACGTACGCAACCTAGGGGTCATCCTCGACCCCACCCTCTCCATGACTAAGCAGGTCAACGCCGTTTCCTCATCCTGCTTCAACATCCTCCGAATGCTCCGCAGGATCTTCAAGTGGATCCCCACCGAAACAAGAAAAACAGTCACCCAGGCCCTCGTCACCAGCAGGCTGGACTACGGAAACGCCCTCTACGCAGGAACGACGGCTAAGCTCCTGAGACGGCTGCAACGCATCCAGAACACCTCTGCACGTCTTATCCTCGACATCCCCCGACGCAGCCACATCACACCCCACCTGAGAGACCTGCACTGGCTCCCTGTCAACAAGAGGATAACCTTCAAGCTCCTCACCCACGCACACAAAGCACTCCACAACTCCGGACCAGCCTACCTCAACAGACGACTCAGCTTCTACACCCCCACCCGCCAGCTCCGCTCGACCAGCCTCGCCCTCGCCACAGTCCCCCGCATCCAGAAAACGACCGCCGGCGGCAGATCCTTCTCCCACCTCGCCGCCAAGACCTGGAAAACCCTCCCCACCAACCTCCGACAGACCCAAGACCTACTGGCCTTCAGAAGACTCCTCAAGACCTGGCTCTTCGATCAGTAGCAGCACCACCCCCCCTCTTCCCCCAGCGCCTTGAGACCCTCGCGGGTATGTAGTGCGCTTTATAAGTGACATGATTGATTGATTGATTGATTATCTTGTAGTAAGAACTGTAATCAGCATTTAAGGGAAGACATCCCTGCGAGTGGGCCCCTACTGTAAAATAGGTACATTTTAACTGTTGTGTAGAATGTGGCATGATTCTAAATATGGTGAATCCTATGTGCTAATTTATTCCGTGGTTGTGGATCCAAGACAGAAAACGATCTAATTAGGACAGACCAGCTACTCGCATGTGGCATTTTTGAAAACAAGGAAAGGGATTTTTAATCCCTTTCTTCAAATATAACTCAGCAATTTGACTAGAAGGGATATTTGTAGGTAGATACAACAGTTAAAATGACAATTTTTGTACAGGCACTCATGCATATAGATGACACAAATTCAGGCACTCATAATGTACATACTTGCAAACTTGCATCACTGAAAAAGGCTGCATGTCATTTGTATCTCAGTCTAGTTACATTTGGCATTACTCAAATTTTAATGGTAATAGCAAAACTACAAATGGAAAAAAGTAAGATCTGACTAAAGCTGTCATAGATCACATGGGCCAAGTGTCAGCTGTGCCCATGGGCAGTTTGATGGAAAATAAAATAAGTATATATATTTTCTCGCTCTAACTAGTATTGTCCTCTGGTTTTTCAGCACTCACCATTCCGAGCAAAAAACGTGCCTTATGTAATAATTTCACTTACTTTTATTGTCCAAAGGATTTCTGTAAAAACTGGATTTCTCTCCAATAATACCATGAGGTGTAATATTATTTACACTGTGCGAAAGCTACGCTTTATTCCAGTACAATAACACTGGCAGCTCAGGAAATCACCAAGGGCCTGATTTCGAGTTTGGCGAATGCGTACAGGCCATCAAAAAACATCTGTTTACCCATCTGACGCCATTTTTGTTTGTCCGTCTGATTTAGAGTAAGGGGGTTCACGGACGAAATACTGTTACCTGTCTGCTGCCTCTGCCTACCTTTTCATTCCTTCTCCGATGGAATTATACTGCAAAAATGATGGAGGGAGCGACAGAAAGCCAATACTCCATTCACCATATTTAGGGTATTCTTGCTGAGGACTGTAACATGGTGGCTCATTCTCCACACCTGTACTGAAGGAAAAAGAGCATAAATAGCCCAACCCTGCCCATATCAACCACAACCCTTCTCAAACATCTTGTCCCTGATACACCAAGGTCTGGGAATCTATTTGGGAGTGTGTGGTGAACAGCAACACAATCCACCACAAAATAGAAGGTAAGTACAACTTTTAAAAACCTTTTAACAAGCACAATGTTAAGAAGCAATGCAAGTATATGTACCTTTATGAACTTCAAATCACTTCTAACTGCAATTTAGCTAGTCTCCCTGTCTAGCCACATGTGTCACACTACACACCCATATAAAATACTTAACTAATACATTTTTGCTACTACCCACATCTCAAGTCAGTAAGTGAATGCACATTTATTTATAATCGAACTGTATTTTTAAAGCAAAAATCCTAATACTTATTTACATTTAAAGTTTTTTTAATCAGAAAACACAAAACTATTCTGTGTAACCTTCATCACACTGTACCCACTTATCGCATTGTCCACAATCATTTCGATCAACCAAATCAAGTAGATACTTCCACTACTCAGTCAGTGATATGCTATATGTAAAAATTAGCTACATTATACTAAGGGATGGGCATACACTCACATACTAGACATTGCATTCATATGCTTAACCTATGTGTAGGCATACATAATCTAGGATATGGACCATATGTGAAACACAATATGTCAACCTATCCCACATTTTATAAATATTGTTTCTAAATGTAGTCACACACACACCACTCTGAATGTCAGTTACACAAGGCCCTAATAACAACAACACTGCCACTTTCTTTAACTCATGTAGGAAAGGGACTGAACTACATCTCCAACTATGCAACGGATGGTAAATAGCAAGACATAGAAATGGTAGTAAATCCAAACTATTGAATTATGCAATCACATATGATACATTTTTAGACGCTTATAAAACACAAGGGGCCTCATTACCATATCTCGGATTCGGTTCCGACCGACTCTTGTTCGACGGTTCTGCCCGACCGATTACGATGGTTCCGAACACTGTTCGGAAGGACTCCCATTGACTTCTATGGGAGCCTGTGTTCCGAACGAGAACACAGGCTCCCATGGTGAAAATGGGTGTCTGCGCAAAACCTTGCACCCTGTCGCGGTCACCCCATGGTGCCTGCCAGACTGTGCATGGTTTTACATGGGGTCCCTTGGGTACCCCCATGGATCCCAACCGGAGACCTCACGATAAAGGGGGGTCTGTTATGGGCCCCCATAGTCAGTTGCCAACAACCTTTTCGTGTCAGGCAGGCCAACTCGGAAAGGCTGTCAGAATCCTGCATCGTATTCACTCCGTCGGAAACGCTGTCCGTAGAGCTGTAAGATTCGGCTCCGACCGACTTGGACTATCCGAGTGCCAATCGGAACCAATTCGGAAAGACCGAACAGTTTCCCTTCTGACCGCATGCATCGTAATCGCTCGGTCAGAATTGTTTCTGACCGAGTCGGAAAGATGGGTTCCGACACGGTGTAGGACAATCCGAATGTCGGTTGGAGGCTTTCCGACCGACATCGTAATGAGGCCCAAGATATGTTCAAATTTAAAATATTTATAGAATAACTAAATAAGAAGGCACAACAAAAATCTTCTTTCTCTGGGTAACTGCAAAAATATATATATAAAAAAAAGAAAATCAAAGTCCGGGGGTCGGGTTTTGAACGGAATAGTTTCCTATCACAGTCCGTCACCTGCCAAATGCCTCCCGGCATATGCCTTGCCTTCCCAACATGTGTAGCTATCTCCTCCTCAGGGAAGTCTCCATCGTCCCAGAGCTGAAGTCATTCCGGGCATCTACTTCTTGAGTGGGGTAGGTTATTTTGGATTTTTTTAGAGGGGGCATGGCAGGTGGGTCTGCAGAGGGAGGGTGACTGGAATGGTGGGTTTGTGGGTATAGGAGTGTTTGTAGGTTTGGGAAGTTATAGTGTATTTGAATTTGGTTGGGGGAGTGGGTACAGTGGAAAGAGTGGGAGGGAAACAGTCTAAAAGAGAAATTGGGGTGGCATCTTTCTAAGCATCATTAATTAAGTTCAACTTCTTGAGGTAATAGAGTTATAAAAATTGTAAACATACCCCTTTTTAAAAATTGTTTTTCAGTCACGCTGGCTCCCATGAGAGTCCTGCAGGAATGCGTCAACCCAGATTATTTTTTTAATTTGGCCATGGGCGTGTCTCTGTTAGGTCACCACAAGGTCCAGGGGGGTACCACTACCCTTCCGTCTTACACTTTATTTTTTATTTTCAGGACCAGTGTCCTGTAATGGCAGCTGCAACAATTCTCTTCATTTTGCAGCCAGCCAATCAGGGTGCAAGTTCCCATGGGACTCACAGGAGCTTCTTGCTTCCATGTGAGCAAAGCGGCTGATCATAAAAAAAGCTCTCTTAACTAATCAGATCATTCTTTTATTTGAAGTTGCGTACCCCTGGGAGTCCTGCATACCCAACAGTCTAGATATCTATACATTTTGACCCTTAATTTCTAAAAAACTACTGGACTGCTTTACACGAAATCATAAAAAGCACACTTTTCAGATAAAGATCTAGCTTTCTGCCAAACCTGGCGTAATTCAGTTCAGCCATTTTGGGACCCCATTTTTCTGAGGTGCATGAACCATTTTTGGTGAAAGTTTTGTGAAGCGTCATCAAATGACGATAAAATTATTAGCAACCCAAAGAATAAATTTCTTATGGAAACATGGTCCTAACTGTAACTACCCAGTAGAGACTGGACTCTATCTATCTATCTATCTATCTATCTATCTATCTATCTATCTATCTATCTATCTATCTATCTATCTACATATATATATATATTTTTTTTTTAGAGTGTTATATAGCCTGAAACCGAACTGAGAATATCAGGTATCAGAGCGCTTTACATGAGCACCAGTTTTGTTCCAGATGGACACATTTTTTGTTATTAGGCATGGGGAGATTAAGTGATTTGCCCAGAATCACAGGATGTTGAGCATCGTTGTCGAGATCGAACCCGGTTCCCCAGCTTCGAGGTCGACCGATCTAGCCGTAAGGCTACATCCTCTCCCCAAATATATGCGAGGGTGCAAGTTATAGTTACTCTAGGGCACAAGTTATAGTTACTTGAAATAACAATAACAGCTGGATTTCTATGGTTTTGTGTGTGTCAAATCTGAACCTAACTATAATGTCCCTTTACCCTTTGGTTTCTTTTGTGAATTTATAAGTTTTTTTTTATTCTAGTTCCTAATTAAAATACCCCTGTAACCTTTGTTTTTTCAGTGAATTTCTAGTTTTTTCCCATCACAATGCATGGTGGTAGCTTGAATCCCCCTGCCCACTCCTCCTGCCCTCCGTTGCCCAATTCTATGCCCCATCATTGCCCTATTGCTTCGCCTGTGACCTTATGTTGCTGCCCCTCCCCTCCTCCCCCTCCTTCCCCTGCCCTCTGATGTCTGTGTACATGCCCCTGCTCCCTTCTTTTTGTCCACCATGTTCCATGGACCTACCACTGCCCCTCCCACCTACTTAACATGGTCAGATGACTGCCACCTCCACCCTGCCTGTCCGAGCTACAGGCCCCTATCCCCTCCCTCCTGTCCTCCATGGTCCAGTTTGCTGCCACTCCCTTCTGCCCTCCATGTTCTGTTGTGCTGCAACTGCTCCTCCTGCCTGCCCTGCATAGTCTGTTGTGAAGCCTCTTCCACTGCCCTCTCTTGTCTGTGTCCACCCGCTACCCCTACCTACTGTCCTCCATAGTCCTTTGTGCATGCCCCTGCCTCTCCCCTCTTGCCCACCTTTGCCATTGTGCTGCCACTAGCCCTCCTGCTTGCCACATCCCCCCAACCTGCCCTGTGTGGTCAGCTTGCTGCCTCTAACCCCCTCCCACCTTCTCTCCATTGTCTGTGTGTATGCCATTATAGTCTCACTGTTGCCTTCCATGATGTGTTGTGCTTCAAGTGCCCATCCCGCCTGTCCTCCATGGTCAGCTTGCTGCTCTTGCCCTACCCCCTTGACTCCTACCCTCTGTTTTTCCATATGCAGCCCCCTACCTCCCCCCTGCCTTGTGTGGTCCGTTGTTGTGGCCCTGCCCCTTCTCTCCTGCCCTTCATGGTCCGTTATGCTGCAACTGTCCCTCCTGTCTGTCTGGTATGGTCATCTTACTGCCCTTGCCTCTTTCCCCTCTGTTCTCTGTTGTCCATGCACATGGCCCTTTCCTCTCCCTATTGCTTTCCATGGTCTGTTGTGCCGCACTGCCGTCCCGGTTGGCCTGTGTGGTGTATTGTGCTGCTGCAACCCCTGACGCCTGCCCTGTAAGGTCAGTTTAGTGCCACTGCGCATCTCCCTCCTGCCCTCGGTTATCCAAGTCCAATTATCTACCCCATTCCTCTTGCTCTCTGTGATCCAATGTAATATTTCCTTTAAAAATAATAATAATGAGACAGTTATATTCCCACAGAAATTATGGTTAGTGCTCTAAATAACTAAAGTGAAGACATATTTTCTGAGTTCTCAAATAGGGACTTTGCAACTGGGAAACCAGGTTTGAGTTTCGGTGTCAGCTCGACATCTGTGATTCTGGGAAAATTACTTAATCTCCCCATGTCTAAAACCAAAATAAATGTGTCCTTGGGTAATGTAACTGATGCTCATATAAAGCACTCCGTTACCTTCGGGTCAAGTCTGTGCTATATAAAACTGTAACAACAAAAAAAATGTGTTTTGCACACTTCTGTCTTTGGGCTATACTTGAGCTACATTTTGGTGATATTTGTGCTACATTTAGGCTCTTTTTTCTCTGATGGCCATCTTGGGAGACTTATTTGTTATGATGCTCCCTAATTTCCTCATTTACTGCAGTATCCTCAGTAGAAAATGCTTTCAGTTTTCCACTTCGATTCCATCAAGATAGCGTTCAGATGTGCCATACTTTTTTCATAAATTCAGAATGTTAGCATTCTAGTTGCTAGTTGCTCCTTAGAACACTGAAATAAAGCTGCTGATCACAAGGGACTTAACTAGCAGTCTGATGCTGGTGTTGAAAGTGTATGTTTCAGTCTGCATGTCAGAATGTTTTAATGAAATAGAAGAGGAAGATATTTGAGAACTCACTTAAAACATGTCCTAATTTTAATTTCTACAGCACTAACCATAATTTATATGACAAAATGAACCCCTCATTTTGTTCCTTTCTAAATTAAATGTTTTAAGTTTTACCAGTTTGATACAATCAAGATGACTTCAGGTGTGCCATACATTTGTCATAAGTAAGACTGATAGCACTCTAGTTGTTCTTTAGAGCACTCTGGGAGGCTTCAGTAGAACACAAGGGAATCAACTCACAGGCTGCTCCTGTTGGAAGTACATGTTTTACCGAGAATGTCAGACTTCATTATCATATGGCTGAGAAAGATAGTGTGAATTTACAGAAAGTATGCTCTCATTTTAGCTTCTGGAGCCCCTTCTATAAGCTCTATGGGAAAATCATGAGGAAACAGTTTTCTCTCAAACATGATTCATGGAATCCCAGCAGAAGGCTCTTTCACAAGGTAAAATCACCTTAGAACACACCACAATTCCTAAAATTAGTATGGTAATCAACAAATGATTTATATTTTGACTAAAATCTGTTATCACCTTTTATACGTTCTCCTTTCTTGTGACCCTCAAAGTCTGCCATTCACTACAATGCATTTCAATGGGGTCAGTGGCGGCTCGCAAAGGTAATGCTGTGGGGCGGTGAGACGGGGGCGGGGGCGGGGCTGGGTGGAGGGGTAGTAGAGTCCGACATACGACCGCAAAGGTGAATGTAAATAAATAAATATCTGCCGTCGTATGTCGGACTCCACTACCCCCCCACCCAGCCCGCTCCGCCCCGCCTCACCGCCCCACAGCGTTACCTTTGCGAGCCGCCACTGAATGGGGTGCTATCATGTATATTGGTCACACGATGGTTACCAGCACTTCCTGGTTGAAGTGCTGACAGCCAATCAGATCTCACAGTGAGATCGGTGCTTAGGCTCCGCCCAGAAATACAAATTTGGTTTTCCTTTAATATCTCCAAAACTGCTGAACCGATTTACACCAAATAACAAGAAGGGCTCTTTCTGGACCAAGAGCTACCTCGTCGAAAAATCTGGTGTAATTCCATACAGCGGTTCATGCTGTAGTCATGTTAAAAATGCATGTGGAAAAAGTGTTTTGGGACCCCCCTTTTTCTCGGCCCCCACTAGGCAAATCACCCTGAAACTTTCAACACAGCAGCTGAACTGAGAGTCATACTAATTTTGAAAAATTCGTGAAGATTTGTCAAATGGTGCCAAAGTTATTGGCAAAACAAAAAACTCTTTTCCTATAGAAACTAGGTCCTAACTAAATCTTACTTCTACTAGGTAATATAGATATATGCATATTTGTATATATATATGTGTATATGTGTGTGTGTGTATATATATATATATATATATATATATATATATATATATATATATATATATATATATATATATATATTTATACATTCCTTGTTCAACATGATCTTGCTGACTGCCACCATGCACCAGAACGAAGGGTGCGTCGTCTCTTCGGGCCCAGCAACCATCCAAAAATGCCCAAATATTTCTCCTAAACAAGGATGACTATGCTACGCGTGGTGGTTTGTGGTTTTATTAATGTCTGGCAACCATTGTACATGTTTCGGCTGTTTACCAGTATGGTTCTCTGATATCGAGGCACCATTACAACCATTACAACCATTATTTGTTTGTTTCAAATGTGACATCAAAAACATAAATAGTAAAAACAGACTGGTAGTTTAAAATATTGTCAGAGTCTTTCTTTCCTTCGCCAAGTTTTCACGACATTTGTCAATGCAAAGTTCATTATTACATTACTGCCCAAGCATGATAATACATTTCAAAACATTATTGAACATTTCTTAATTCATCTGAGAATTTAAATCAGCATACTGTGTACAGCAGTTACCTCACTAATACTGGTAAGTACGATTGATCACATAACCTGACTGTAGCTTACTTCGCATGATCACATTCGGTGATATAGCATTATGCTTGTGATTCAGCCCAAGTGGGCATATTTAGGTGCACTCTCTCTGGTGTTACATTGACAAATTGCTGCCACATTGCATAATATTATCTATACCCTGTAATTTGGCCCTAGTGGGCATACTCTCTCCCTTATTCATTTATGTTTTTTTGTTTTTTGCCCAGTCTGCTAACGTGTACCCTACTAGTGCTAAGTGTGAATAAAATCCATGTTCATTTAATTTAATTTACCTTGCAGGGTCTGAGAAGTAATTTTGCAGATAAATTTAAAATATTAAATTTCAAATTGTAACTGATTATTGATGTGTATATAAATCTTCTTCCACTCTGAGACCACCCGAGGTCTTGGTGTCTAATTCAATTATATAGTGAGACTCCAGTCGTCTCAGCTGTTTCTCCCTATTTCCTCCTCAAATATTCGGGGCTACTGCATCAATTACGCAGTATGTCAATCCCTTTGTTTCTCCATTGTGTGTCCCCTCAAAATGACATGCATCTGGATAAGTTCTATTTCTATTTTGTATGGCATGTAAATGTTGAAATATACGTTTATGGACTGCCACGATGGTACTCCCAATATAATATAATCCACACGGACATTCTAGTAGATACACTGCGTATTCCGTCTTACAAGAGTATTTCCCTTGATCTTCTTTGGGTGTGGCGACAAAAATGTTTTGTATATTGCGGTATTTGCCATATTGAAATGCTTTGCACGTCGTGCATTTTAAGAAACCTGGTTTCCTGTTTAACTAAGTTATCCTTTCCTCATGACGTTCTTTCAGGTTACTACTTACTAGTACCTGTTGCATCAATTTTGCTCTTGTAAATGTGATCCCTGGTCTACATGGTGTTGTTTTCCCTATGACTGGATCATTCATGATGAGATGCCAGTATTTATTCAGAACAGCATGAATACTTGCTTGTTGCCTGATGTATGTCATGATTAATCTGAAATGTGAATCTCCTACAAGGTGTATTTTGTTCCCTTCTTAAATAAAATCTGTTCTCTAGGTTTTTTCCTGGCCTTGAATATCGCCTCTTCTATGCAGCTAGCTGAATAACCCCTTTCTTTGAATCTAGTTTTCAATGCCTTGATTGCACTCTCTTCCTCTCCCATCTCACTAAAATTGCGTCATGTTCTCAGACTTTTCTCATACGGGATGCTTCTAATCAAATTTTTGGGATGAAAGCTTGTTGCATGCAGCAACGTAGTACCTACTGTTGATTTTCCGAACAGTTTTGTTTCCAATTTTTTGCTCTTGATATAAACTGTAATGTCCAGGAAATTTACACTTTCTGCACTGGTAGTGCTTATGAAATGCAAATTCAAATCATTGACTTCTATTTGGTTAAAAAACTCCTGAGCTTCACGTTTTGAACCTCTCCAAACTATAAATAGGTCATAGATGAAACAACACCAATGTGTTATGTGATTGTACCAGATGTCCTGATATTCAGCTCTGGTCACCTGCTCCTCCCACCAGCCCATATGCAAATTTGCATAGCTGGGGGCGAAGCAGGTGCCCATTGCCGTACCCCATGTTTGATGGAGGAGCGCTTCATTGAATAAAAAATAATTATTCGTGAGGCATCATTACATTGTCAGTACTGGTTATGCCTGACAATATGATGAACCAGTAGTGCATATTTGATGCAAGCATCTGAGATCCATGACACTGCTTCCATCAAAAACAGCTAGAATATCGATAATCCAAAATATAGAGACACACCGTCTGCGGTGCAATATATGTCGTCCATTATGGACATTGCACTAAATATTTTTTTTTTTTTTAAAACCCTGCCTATATTGTTCAGTTATAAATCTTGTCCAGAAAAAAATATTTTTTAATAGTTTTTGAGCCAGAAAAATATTTATTAAAATGTAGGAATGTTTGGTGACTTGAGAAAATAGTGCTATTGTTAATAAAGTGATGTTATATTTTTAATGAAAAATAAAATAAATATTTTAGACAAAACATTTTTTAAAACATTTTAATTTTCATATATCTACTCCTTTTACGTGTGCTAAAATCATAAAATAGTTCAATAAGGCCAACACCCCTGTATAATCATAATATTAACACATTGCTCTCATTTATGTTTCAGATATGTCAATCCACCAGCCCAGGGAAAAAGAAGTAATTACTGTCAACGCAGCTAAACAGTCTGCAAACCACGTCCTGATCTGGAAACCATAAAAGAAAGGCACATCATTGAGAAATACAGGCTGAACCATGACACCATTCAAACCTTTCCATTACAATTTGAATCATAACTGTTGGCAGACATAAGTCAGCCTGCCATCCCACCTATTGTGAAGATAATGGCAGTGTTACATTTCTGTGTGACTGGCTCTTTTGACTACACAGTTAGCAACTTTAATGATATCTCGCAGCCAACTTTTTCTGCTGTCCTCAGCCAAGTCCTGGATGTTACGCTCACATGTATGAATGACTACATCCAATCTACAAAAGACAATGCTACACTCTACAATATCCATGGAGAGCTCTATGGTTTGGCAGCATATCAATGGCTGGTGGGTGTCATAGATGGAGCTCACATTGCATTGGTGCCATCTCATGACTGGGAGTAAGTGTACCGCTATATGAAGCATTTCAACTCCATCAATGGGCTGGTAGTTTGCATTCCAGATCTCTAAATCACCAGTGTCTGAGCAAGATTTCCAGGCTCAACCCATGACTCATTGTGCTATGCAAAAGCTCCATACCACAACTGAGAGCATACCTAGCACAAAGGAAGGTATGGCTTGATGGTATGTGTTAAAATTAGTGTTGTAGTGATATTTGATTGGAAAGCTTGGGCCTTCCAGACATAAGTTAACTTAATTACATTTGCCTTTGCGATAATATTTGTCAGGGGACACAGCTGTTCCTTTCAGCATATGGCTTTTAACACCACTGAGAAACTCCACAAAGCCTGTGTGTTAGAAATTGGGTTACTGGTTGGCAGAGGTTTGCACCCTGTCCAAGCAGGAACCACAATCCTAGTCAGGGTAAGTCAGATATACACCATAAATTAACCTATGCTCACCCTCTGGTAGCTTGGCACAGAGAAGTCTGGCTCCACTCCAGTTTAGAATTATGATTTTATAAATAAAACAAGACCAAAACAACAAATAGCCAATAAGTAGAAGTCGAGATATGAATTTTTAATGATTAAATGTAAAAACAGCGCTAAGAAGCGATAAGTGTCTATGGGGGTTATCTGATCGCACTGTGCTGCTTAAAGGACTCATCTTTGGACTGCAGGATTGGAAGGGCTGCTTTTCTCTTATGTTGCCCCGCTGCCTACTGCTCTCTGACTGCTGAAGGAGAGCTGGACTCTGCCTTCACTCCAAATGATCTCCATGGCTTGTTGACTTGGCTCACGTTGCTTGAGACTCAGGGAAATCAACGTCTCTACCCCTGCTCCTGTGCCTGGCTCACTGGAAGTGGCCAAGATACTTGCAACACAGATTTTTTTGCACCTGTGTGTAACAGAACCTGCACATTGGCCCGGTTGCGGAAGTAAAATCGGAGCATCTCAACTGAATCAGCGTTTTGCCTCCAGAGATCTGTGCATCGGACAGAGCATCAACGACACTGCAGCTTGGTGAGATCGCCATCATCAGCAACTTTATTTCTATCACTTAGATCTTAAAAAGTACTTTTCACAAGATTACATACAGATAATTACACATACAACATTAAAAAAACAATCAAAATAATAAAATACAAATAATTAAAAACACAAAAATGCCCTCCAACAGAGAAAGTACCAGGTATCCCATTGGCACCATGATAAAACTATACTAAGTTAAGTATTGTATTTAAAAAGGAAAAAGCCTAAACATTTAAAAGTGTATGTCTTCACTAGATAAAATAATAAAACCATTAAATAATATTAAAAAGAAAAAGACGCCCAATGGCCACATATCACACAATATAGGAATCCTAATGACAGAAAACAGTTTGAGCGTCTAATCCAGAGGCCCATCAAACATTTTGCCAGATCAAAGACCACAACTCTCCTTGTGTTGGTGCTAAGGATTCTAAATGATGCCAATGATCCTACATAGAGGGAAATCCACTTTGTCCTCAAATTGGTGAGATCGACACATCCCCTCAACTGCGTGGCAGAATCCGGCACATCGCTCGATGCCTCTCGACTCGCATCCTGCACCTGCAACATCGATGCATCTCGCTGTTTGCGACCAGTAAATGTACTCTGTTCACCGGCATCTCCATAGGTCCTGTAACCAACCAGCAGGCGCTCCATTGCAGTCGGCACTAACTTTGACTGTGCCTCAGTCCAGCGCGGCCCAAGGAAACCTTTTTAGTGCTACTTGACTACATTTATTCTTTTAAAACTCAATATCTCAACATCTATACATTACATTTTCGTAGTTTTGGTCTTGTTTTGTTCAGAATATAATAATCTACTTTTCTAAACCTGTGTGGAGTCTTTTTGTGGTGTATTCAGTGTGTTAATGTGTGTGTTTGTTTCACAATTACTTTACACTATGCCTCTTTAGAATAAACCTGACTGCTCTATGCCAAGCTACCAGAGGGTGAGCATAGTTTATCTTTTAGTGTGCATCTAGCTTAACTTGACTAGGTTTGTAGCTTCTGCTTGACAGGGTACATACCTTTGGCAACCAGAAACACAATTTCTAACAGTGACATGTAAAGATAGGCATGCTGTGTAAGATTGCATCTGTTACAGCTCTTGATGTTTTTGTCTTAGAAAATGTCACTAATTTGATTTGAAAATGGAAGAGTTTGTCACATACATATGAATATTCCAGAATAATACTTTCTAGGTCATGACATTCTGTCATCTATTTTAGCACTAACAAGCCATTGGTGGGTATTTTATAGTCTTGCACAGAAACATATAATGAAGAGATCTGCAATGCAAGTTGCCTGAACATTAGTGAGATGTGTCTGCAAATAATACCTATGCACTTCCCTTCAGTCATGGAGTGATGCCAATGGTAATGAGTTTCATCTAAGCTAACTGATGCATGCCATGTGTGTCTAAAAGTCTAGAACAATTTCTTGATTAGGACGTCTGTCAAATTGGGTATATTTCATTACTGCATCTCAGCATAATATCGGTGTAAAACATGAGTACTGGTCCAAAGGGAGGCCGAAGACTTCCATTTGCATTGCTGGTGCATTTGGAAGGGCAGTTGATAAAAAACTTAAAACTGACTATTATGTCTTCACAATAGGTAGATTTCTTATATACATTCTATTGTCCAAGACATTTTTTATTTTTCATTATGCCTCTAAATCATTTGCTTTTTGACTACTTCCTCATATTGTTTCTTCTCTGCATGGTTTCCATTTCGACAAGTGTTTGTAGACTTTGTTGCCATATACTTCTCCCTTGCTGGTCTATTTTGTGATACAAAATGTAGTATTGCACAAGTAAATGAATAAATAACCATAACTGAACTTCTAAATAGTGAGAAGATAGTCATGTACCTTTTGATTTTTGATGAAATGTGTATTTTGTGTAGTTAATGAAAGTGTTTAAATTGTTTACTTTATTACGTAGTATGTATGCTTCAAAAATTCAATACATCTTTTATTTTTGTGTGAATGATGTCACAATGCACATTATTTTTGTTCATTTTTTTATTATTATGCCACTAATATAATAAAGTACAATTTCACATTCTCATGAACTTAACATGTATGTTGGATGAGACATTGCTTAGAGTCCTTTTCCAGGTAACAGTCCATGAGCGGATTACAAATGTGTAGACAAAGGATGGATACAATGAATAGTCCAGACGCTCAAATCAGGATATCACTTTTACACCTCTAGGTGGTGGCTTGGTGGGTTTTGTCCTCAACCGGGCCAGATAAATGAACCAGCCTCTGAGCCACTGCAGCGGTCTGAGTGTCAACAGGGGAGATGGTAAGATGTGCCTCCATGGGCATCAGTAATCTGCTTTCTGTGGAACTGCTAGCTGGAGGACCATGGTGGCAGCAGATGGTGACTGACTGCCAAAAAAGACAATTTGACACTACTGCAGGTAATACTCTGAAGTCACCTTGTACCACCCCAGTATGTACAGTGACATGGAGGTGACATGCCCGCATATCATTTCGGCCCACTGGAACTTATTCTGGGCCCTCATAAAATCATTCTTGGCCTCCTTGGCTTTGTCCCATGTTGGTTACATTGGTAAACTGCACCCTGAGCCTCCTTCCCCTCAGTGGGTAAATCCCCAACCCTGTCAAAACAGCCTGTGACTTCAACTGGGTTGCAACAGGTACTATCTTTCCTGGCTACATGTCAGATATAATGGCTTTCATTTTTGGCAGAAATCAGTACTGGAGTGGCCCTGCTTGATGGCGGTATGGGGCCACAGCAAAGTGTGGGGGCCCAAATGTATGTAATGGTGATAGGGCTCTGCTGAATGTATTAGCGCTAGTGTCTTGAGGAAGAGGCAGAGGCATAGGGCACTTACCACACAAACCTGATTGGCTACGCTACACTTCAAGATTTCCTCATTGGCTGGCAACTGCTATGATCTTATTTCCTGGGGCAGAGAGGCCAACGCAGTTGAAGCTGAGGAGTGAGATCCTGCTGGTTGACCTTGAAAAACCAGAAGAAAATAGCAAATTATAATGCACATCAATTTGAATTAATATATCACCTTCATAACATTTGGGGCCTGCTTAACTTTTGAACATATGGTTCCTTCCATACGCACAAATGATCCAATTGAGGATTCTTTCAGAATTTTATATTCTTATTAATGTTTGAATTTTAGAAAAAGTTTAATACTGAGTTAAGTGAAGTTATATGTGGTTTTACAGTTTAGAGTTTTAATAGTGAGTGTAGGCTTTCAAAATTAGGGTTGTTTAACTCTCTTGTCCCGGGCTTCATCATACTCTGCCTCAGCAACCGTCGGTGAAGTTGAATCTCTAAAACAGTTTTGTGTCAATAATAAAGTTTAAACTATACTATCCTGGTTATGGAGTTTATTGAGGACATACAACATGGAATATGTTGAATATTTAAAATCAAAACAAGATGTTTGATGGAAGTAAATGTGACTTTGCAACAATGCTGCAAACTTCAGGGGGCAAAACAGAGCCCAGCAAAAAGATCAATCAATTCTAGACCTGGTCACTAACCCTCCATTGACACTGAAACATCAGTGGCTTTTACCTACTCAAACCTCCAAAGGAAATTATGAGGACATCCACTCCCTGCTGGCTAATTGTTATAGTACTCAGAGGCATTCTTCCCTTCCTACGTTGTTAGCCTACAATATCTAGCTATGAGATGAACTGGGAATAAAAATGTTTTTTCTAACATGATCTTGTCTTCAAACTATGTCCAAGAAAAAAAAGCTTAGCTTAATGCTCAATTTGATTTACAGTATCGGTAAGTTTTGGACCCATGTAACATATTGATGGAATTAATTAAACAAATTTAGAGTGTATAATATGAGTAAATAAGGGCCTGATTATGGTCTTGGCGGATGCGATACTCAGTCACTAACGTGACGGATATCCCATCCACCGTATTATAAGTTCCATAGGATATAATGGAGTTGTAATAAGGGATATCCATCACATTTGTGATGGAGTATCCCATCCACCAAGATCGTAATCAGGCCCAATATCTCTATTTCCATTGCTGCCTAATTTACATATATCATTCATGCTAAACAGCCCAATTCTTAACTTGCTTTATGCAGAGTTGATTGAAATGCAACTAAAACAGTCACGTTGGGGATGAATAAAATACATTTAATTATGAAATCCGCTTTCCTCATCAATTCTAAAGCAGCTTGGCTCCCTGTTTCATTATTCTCATTTTCCATTTTTTGTGACCTTCTAAATACTCCCTAGTTCTTTTATTTCACATACCAAACATTTTGTAATGCAGTATGGTGTAGAAAACGAAGCATCTGTAACATTCCATATCCTCCTTAATAAGGTTTCTGGAACGGATCATGACCATTGTGTATGATGTGGTTTACTTTGACCAATTGTGATATCCTTTTTTGTAAACATACATACACTGATTTAAGACTGAAAGTGCATTGGGATGCAAGTAGATACTGTTTTGTAGAATTAGGCAAAATTAAACAGTTGCAAATGGCTTACACTATATATGGACCTCTGCAAAATGATTAATTCCATTTATTCAATAAAAGAAGTAATCAAATCATTCAGGTTGCCCACTTCTATCTATGCTGAAAATAGAACCACACCTAAAAATCAACCAATTCAGGAACCATTTGTATACAGCCGGTATTGCTAGTAGTGGCAAATTAGCTACAGAGTTAGCTGAGCTCCCATGCTAACCTTACTAGCTGGCCTCAATAGAGGCAGACTAAGGTCTTTTTGAAGGAGCCCTGATGAATCTTTTAATGTTGCAATTTCATGATTTACAGGGCAGTGTGCGGGTAATCAAGGCAGGAACAATTCAAATAGTAATACAATTAGGGAAAAAGCCAACTTAATGTTGAAATCAAAAATGTATAATATAATGCATTGACTAATCACCACTAAAACACCAAGAAACATAATATGAAGAAAATGAGACAATACTAGGATTACACGTTTATAATTAATATTTTAGGAGCAATTGTTACAATATAAATTACTGGGACCCAGTATAAGACCATGGGAAATCAAAGGGACAAAATGTCAAAGAAACGCTAAGTCTGGGTAATGGACATTTTAGCACACCTGTGATGGAGTAGGTACATCCATGAGTGGGCTAACCCAGATCAGCAGGTGCAGAAAATTACATTTAGGCTTATGTTCACATTACTTGCTCCACTCCAAATGTGGTGTGGTAATTTTGCACCCAGAATTCTAACTACCATAGGTATTGATAACTCCATCATACAGAATATCCATAGGATTATGATTAATCGCCTATGGAACCCTTTTGGAATGGGGAATATCCTTGGACATTGGTGTTTACACACCAGTTTCTCCATTTATTTCCAAATTCTGGGTCACTGACCTGGGACAAATCATTCCAGGTTTCATCTGGTGATTTTGTCCCTGGTATTAATCGTTGAGACTGGAGACTGTCGCGAGAAACAGCCAAAATTGTTCCAATATTCCCAAAACAGCTGCTTAGAACATTTAGTTACAGCACCTTGTACAGCTGACAAAGTTCAGGTTATCAGAAAGCTCGTCTTCATTCTTTTTCAGAATATTTGGTCTTAATATGCCTGCAGTGGTTTGTCTATAGGAACTATTATCCCATACTGGGTCATTATATCAGACGAGCTTTGAAAAATGTTTTGAAAAAGACAATTTGTGATTCAGAATACATTCTGACCATATGTAGGAAATCTTCCTTTACTGCGTGGTCAATCCATATTTTTTGTCTTTTGCAGGATCCTATACATTTTTGATGGCTTTAGAACTCTGTGCACTTTATCTTTGCTAACCAGTGGTAAGGTGCCTGTGCTCCCCCTTTAAATATGGCAGAATGGGCACATTTTCAATTGGTATATTTAGCTTGCCTATAAGTCCCAAGTATATGGTGCTACTTGTACCCAAGGCCTGGAAGTTAAATGCCACTAATGGACTGCAATACCAACTGTGCCATCCACTACAGTGCTGGTACAAATATGGCTTTACGACTACCCTGTGTAGCCTGACTGTAGCAGGGTAAAAATTGCAATTTGGAATTCCAAAATACACCCTTTTGACTGGTGAAAACCTCTCATTTAAATATTAATAAGTAACCCCTATGTAGGCCTTGTAGTCCAGAAGGCACAGTGGGTGGTATTTAAAAGTTGGACACATAGAAATTTCATTTTAACATGTCCTTATGGTGATTTGCACACAAAAGCTATTTTTCACTGTGGCAGACCTAATTGTTCCATGTAGAATCCTAATGCTGTATCTCGAGAATGGGACTACATAAGAACGAAACAATTATTTTTAATAGATATTAAACATCCAATTCAATAGTGAAGTTAGATTTTTAGTATATATTAAAGAAAAGTAACTTTATGAAAGTTAACTTTTCCCTGCTTGAATTTCCTGTGGGCTAAATTTGGATTTGTTTTCCCACTTCTTTCAGATGGAAGTTAGAATTTGAATAGGTGTGAAAAAGTTCTGAAGTGCTTTCCAGGAGCAATAGACTGACCTAAATGGTCTGCTGGGTTTACATTTAACACTGGGGCGAACATAAAAGTTAGGGAAACAGGATGCAGAAACAATTCTTATATTTACAATGTCTGGTTGCAGGAAACCCTGCTTTATTATTCCAGACTTCTTTCTCTGGGTTTATTGGGGGTACAATGACAGCCCCAAATTGGATTTTGGTGACAGATGTTACCATAGTACACTCCCCACACATACACACCAGGCCCCCAGAGCTCAAGTTTAGTATGGTCGAAGACTTTTGCCATCTTGAAAATGCCCAAAGTGGATAGGGTTGGCCCAGGGAACGTTTACCCTTTTGGTTAGAGTGTAACAGCGTGTCATTCCCACCCACTAGCTTGTGCCAAGCTTAAATGTGCAACCTCCAGCTATATACATCAGAACAAGCATGGAACTTAGGAAGATCAGAAGAGGATTGAACCTGCTGCTCATAGCCTGGTTAGAGCCCTAGAGGACTGGACATGCTCTCTGTTGTACCCAAGACAAAAAGTGGACTCTAAGAGTCATAAGGCTGGCCTCCAGTTAGAACTACAGGGAAACAACTATCTACAAAAGGCCTTCTCCTGTAACTGCCCAGCTGACCATTGGTAATTGGACCTGAACTGCACCCTGCTGTTTGGCCTCTGCTTGCCATCCTGTGAGTCTCTAAGGGTGTCTCCTAAGATCCTGGGGAGCTTTAGAAGTGTTTTCAACCTGTGCTGCATTGCGGTCAGTGTCAAATTGCGTCTAGGTTCTGGTCTACTTCGACCATTGACCATCACTGTCACTTTATGCTTCTTGGCACTATTCCTACTTAAAACTTTAAACATTCACAGCTCTTGTTCCACTTATTACATTATTGTCATTTGGGTGTCATTTTGTGCATTACTTTTTACTCAATATTTCTGCTTTGGTTTTGGATTTTTACTGTTTTGCATTTTTACTTTATTACTGTTTTGCTACTGCATTAATACTTTACACGCTGCCCTAAGTTAAGCCTGTATGCTCTGTGCAATACTTACCAGGGGGTTGAGATCAGGTGAATTTAGTGACTTTGAGGGTTCACCCTTATTAGGGTTTTGATTATTCTTGAGGTGGGTAGTCATCCACCCTAAATAATAATCCAATGCCTTACACTATAGAAAACCACCTCTGGCAATGGTAGCAGTATTCAAAGACTTCACTCTAGGTGGCTTCTCTAAGCCAGATTTCCTGAAAGGTTTTGGGACTTCCTATAACATTCCAGCAGGGCTGGGAGCTGAAAATAACTAGGGAGAGTATGAAATTGTAAAATAAGCTGGGGATTGTGTCCTTTTCATAGGTTGTGGAGTTGTAATCCCACATGCTAGGGTTCAGCCGGCTGTAGTTGCCATCAGTTAGAACCAAACGTCAGGAGGTAACACACTTTTTCTTCACTTCAATCACCTAATGACATTATTGACAACCCTTAGCTAACAATAACACAGTTGTATAAAATAACGTTTGTTTCTCTACCGACAAGGAACAAGGCTGGAGCAATCAACTCTATACTTCTAGGAGATTCCCTTGCTGGTCCTCTGCCCCCTTCTGACCCACAGGAAGTCAGAGATGTCAAACATAGCACTCAAGATACTAGACATGTGAAAGTCCAAAAGTAAGGCAGGCAGGGCAAAAACAGAAGACAAAGTATTCAACGCTCTCAGTAACTGAATCTCCAAGCTCTGATAGACATGTCTGAGTCCAAGCATGTCACCATTCAAGGGAGAAAAGAGCTTCTCTGTTTTTTTGTAAGTCTCCCTACAATTTTCTTCAAAACTGCCACAAGCCACCCTTATTGGCTGAGATTGACAGTTTATTGTCTCCTTTCTCAATCCTATTCAGAAATCTGGCAGGGAATAAACCTAACGGTTCACTTCTCTGTTTTACAACCTCATTTTTGAAGGTGTGACATTCCCACATCTCCAGAGATGTGGTTTAAAGCTCAGCACAATACCCTAATGCACTTTCAATTGGACATTGCCGTTACTTCTTTTGAATAAACCATCTATCCTAGTTGGTTTGATTACATGGCTAGATCATCTCTCTTAGAAAACTATGAAACATTCCAATTGAATCCTGAAGATTTTACACCAAGATCTCTGTACCCTTTTATGATATTATTTCAAGCTGTCCTCTCAAAGCTAATAATTGTTTTATAAAATTATTACACTTAATATTGATATACATTTAAATGACCTAACAGATAAGCCAGGAAAGCACCAAAAACTTGAGCAATATTTGTAAAAGGATCTTAGCCACAGCTGCAAATCCACGTGTAAATTCGAACCAGCTGTGCTGCATCTCACAATATTGAGTCAGGCAAAGGAACTGGGAAGAAATGCGACCTATCTTTTCCTATGCCAATTGTAAAAGCATCTCAGTGACTGACTGTGTTGATTTCCAAAGTACCTCTATGGTCATATTTGTTTCCACATTGCATAACAGATCATAGTCTGTTACAATAACGGCAGGAGTGAGGAGCAACACAGCACTCATGAAACCCAAATAAAGGTTTGATTCACTGCAATAGAATGACATAGGAGCTGAGCTAGTGAAATGCACAACAGTCCCCTAGCTGTGGACTAAACAAGGAAACCATCAAACAAAATATCGGACATCAGGCTGACAGTGGTCCTTGCAAGTTGAGAATATAAATGGAGCATTCATTAACTACCATACATTCACACTGTGATCTACTATTTTGCTCATTCTGAAGGATTGCCAGATAATCCCTAACACTGTGAACCATGTACATCTATGGATCCCAAGGAGACATTTATAGAGTTAAGCTCTTAAATTATTGCAGTGCCTGTTTTTTTTCCATCTGTGGTAAGATATGATGTGCCCCATCATATGCCAATACCCATCTGTTAAATCCTGATAGAAAATCTAATTTTAAGCAATAAATCAACATATGTAGAACAGCTATAAGCTCTCAGCTAAGTTTAGCTAGGATTTTACTCTTCTGTACATAGCTGTTGGGATGAAAGACTCCAACTAAATATTCAAGAGGGCAGATGGGACCTGCAATCCCTGCTGAAATCCATAGGCCAGCCAGAGTATTCATGCGTTCACGGCTACCCCTCAAACTGATCCCACCAAAGGATTACAAGCACTTAAAAACCCTTTGCACACCTGCTAAGTGAGTATGACAAGTTCTGGGTTTGCTGAGTGGAGTAACAATTGGTGCAGACCTAAATGAATAGAAGGGTCAATGATACAGACAGCAGATGGTTGCCCCTCCTAAACTCCTTCATGGCCCAGCACCAGATGCATGCCAATCCAACCCAACTGAATATTTATTTATGGAGTTATGTATAGCGTTACAGGGTTAGCACAGCAGTAATTGGATGAGTTAGATAAAAAGCATAAAAAGCAAATAACAATGCATAGTAAAAGTGTAAGAAGTGGTATACGATCAACAGCAGGATATGTGAGCGATATAGCAGCACTTACACAAGTTGCACACAAAGTAAGTAACAGTACATTGTAAAAGTATAACAGGAAGAGTACAATAGACAGTCGGATATGTGAGCGATATTGCTATAGAGTAATTGTGCAAGTTACATAAAAAGGTGAGTGGAAGTACGTAGTAGCCTTATAAAGATAAGTAAACGATTTCCAGGAGGATAAGCACATGCTATAGCTCTGAGGTAAATTATTGTAGGGAGTTGCAAAAGTGGGAGAATGGAGTTGCAGTAATTCCCCAAGGTAATGGTACTCAGAATTAACTGTAGTATATGTGAGCGATACAGCAGCAATTTTGCGAGAATTACACAAGTCACATAAAAGAGTAAGTAAAATTCCATAGTACCGTATGAAAAGAGGTATACGATGGTCAGTAGGGTATGCAAATGCTATAGTTCTAAGGTAGATTAAGGTAAGGAGTTGCTAAGGTTGGGAGAGTAGAGTCATAATTCTTTCCCAAGGTATTTGTACTCAAACTGAGATGAAGGGTGAATGGTAGGTGCAGTTAGGCTCAATCTGATCGCTTTGGGGAGGTAGGTAGTTATTAAGAAGAAGAAGTTTAAGTTTCCTCTTGAAGTGATTGTCATGTAATTCCCGGGGCAACGAGTTCCAGAATCTGGTAGCATTCCCGGAGCAGGTGCACAATTTTTCCATCTTGAATTTGAGGGGAATCAGGAGTAGACTGTTGGAGGTTCGAAGATGACTCTTTTGGCTAGCTTTTAAAAGCTTGTTTGTGAGGTAAACTGGTTTTTCCGTGTAGAGAGATTTGTGGGTTATGCATGCAGTTTTGTATATTCATCTTGTATTGATGGGTAGCCAGCTAAGCTTCCTAAGAGCGGGATTGATGTAGTTAAAGTGACTCTCCCCCGACAGTATACTGGCTGCTACATGGAGTGTAGCTTTCAAAGGGGCTACATGTGTTTTTGAGGGGCCCATGATTGTTGCATTACCCTAGTCCAGTTTGGAGAGGACCAAGGATTGTACCAAAGTCTGTAGGTCTTCGTTGGGGATGAAGTGTTTGCTTTTTTTAAGGTGTTTCAACGTGCAGAAGGCACTTTTAGCTGAGGCATTAATATGCTCTTGTATGGTCAGGTTTTTGTCAATTGTAATCCCCAGAGATTTTACAGAGTTGGAGATGAAAAGTTTGCAGTTTAATGCAGTGAGTTTGTCGAGCCAAATCTCAACAGGAAAGGACTTTTCTTTCGGTTGGAAGAACAGGAGTTTCGTTTTTCTGGGGTTAAGCTTAAGATAGTTGTTAGTCAGCCAGTGTTGAACCATGGAGAGTGCTGATTAGGTGCTGGATGACTTTAACTGATGAGATTTTCATACCGATTTGGGTGTCATCCGCAAAGAGATGACAGGCAACTCTGGCTTCTTTCAGGATAAATGCAAGGTGTTCCATATAGAGTTTGAATAGAGCAGGGGACAGGATTGACCCTTGAGGAACTGCTTGCAAAACCGGTGTTGATTTTGAGGTGAAGTTGTTTACTTTGATTAACTGGGAGCGTTCGTTCAAAAAGGAGGCAAACCACAGAAGGACAGTTATATTCTTACCAGCACGCTGTGAAAGAGTATTTAGTAGGATGTCATGGTTGACAGTATCAAAGGTAACCAAGAGGTCCAAGAGGACTAGGAGGCAGGCCTGGCCTTCATCCAGATATCTGTGTAGGTTGTCAATGATGTTCAGTATTGCAGTCTCTGTGCTGCAGCCCTTCCTGAATCCAGATTGGAAGGTGTCATGCAGGTTATATTTTTCAATGTGGTTGTTGAGTTGTGCCAACACACATTTATCAATGATTTTGGCCAAGAGAGGGAGGAGTCCTCTTACATAATCTGTTTTCACCCACACATTCTGATCCAAGCTACATACCAATTTCCTCTTTCATACATCTGGCTGCTATGAGAGTTGCCCCTGCACATTGCACCAACCAGCACAGGACCTCTCCTGTTTTTCATTCTAGGATTGCAGGGCCTAGCCATTATGCATCTGTCATATAGGCAGTAGTTCCTCCTGCTAAGACTACTGTCTCCATGAGTCAATTCTAAGCATAGAGGCAAGATCTTCTGTGAATAACTAGCAAGAGAGTAAGCATTCATGTACTCCCCCTCAACCTTTATCCACTGTCTGCCATTTCCTGTTCAACCACACCCAGGGCTTCCTTCATGCCTTTTCTAAAACATAAAGATGTAGCTTGGCCATCTATCTAACAGATGATGCTGCATTGGATCCAGCTCCATTTTGGGCAAACACAGAATTGAGTAGTACTTCCACAAAGGCAGGTCTCTTTATGATCATTTTAGGTTCCAAAATTCCACGAGGGCAGAGGGTTCTTACAGTAGAGAAACATCTATATGTAGGTTAATTCATAATAAGCCTGTGTATGAGGACGATGCTATCGATTTTTAAGCAACCAGCTATCAATTAGAAGTACTTGTTGGAAACACCATAAAATGCATCTTTAATCTATCCATTCTTTGTCTGGGTGGTCAGTTCACAAGTCTACATTAAAGATTATTTCCAGACTGCCTACATTCAACACCTCTCTGGTGAAATATCTGACCAGGCTACAATGGATGGATGAGCTACTTAATCTTACCTCAGGTGGGGTTAAGGGACTTCCATCTGCAGTCACCAGATAAAAACTGTGAATTAATTCAAATTTAAATTATGCTTATCCCCACGTCTTTTTTACCCTGATGAGGTGCGCACCATTTATTTGCTAAACGTCTGACACTTGTGGTATGGCCTCAAGAATGGGGCAGGAGAGATCATAGTGTTCAGCTCTGGCTGGCTGTCTAGTCATGGAAAGCAATAATAATGGCGTGCACTCTCCGTCAATGCACTTTCTCCTCTGTCTTTGGGCTCCTGACCATTCCCATCCTGTTGCCTACCTAGTTACCAGTTTTATCTAATAGAGGTTTTTCTGTCTCCTCTCGGCCATCCGTTCTGTGCCTCATGGACTCCTCCTTCCTCTTTCCTCCTCCAGGTTGTTCTACTATTAAGGTCCTACCCGATGCTGCATCTAACATCACTTTCTGTACATTCCTTTCATGACTTACATCCTGGATGAAAACTGTCCCACACTGTCTAAACTGTCCACATAGAGAAAGAGGAAAATGGGGGCGTGGCTTGGCCAGCAATGGAGTTGGACGTGCTGCTGTAAAGCTCCGTCATCGGCTCCCTTCTCTGGTTGCATTAATCCGCATATCCCTGGGCTGGGGGGGCCGCTGCTAGCTGGGACCGCTCCTGAGGTGACCCTGACGTCCCGGTGTAGAAACGGGAGGACGGTTGCCGAGGAAAACTGAAGCGGACCTTCCTGCCTGCGCTTCTGCCGAGAGTGGCTCCAGGGCATCGGGCGCAGCGAGGTATGTGGCGCCGGGTATTGACTCCGCCCCCTAGGCCCTGACGGAAGCTGCAGCCCGTCTCGCCTCGCAAACCACCTACAGTCACGGACGGCCCAGAACCGGCCCGGTCGGAACCGAGAGGCGACGCAGTGAACACCCCGCCTGACTCTGGGATAAATCCCGCCACCCACAGGACTGCCAGACGTGAAGCGGTGGAGCCGGCTGCGGCGCTTCACGCGAGGTCGGGGTCTGACTCCGCCCACTGGGCCTGACCCAGCGAAGTGCAGCTACATCGTCGTGGAGGCTGTGACCTGCTGTGGGGACCCTGAACTCACCGGTGGGACCCCGATGTGGAGACGAGTGGTGGGGACGCTAGTGTTTGGGGACTGGCCCACCTTATTGTCCAGCTGCCGCGTGGGGTGACAGAGAGGCGCTGGGCCCCGTGGATAGCCTGGGACTGGCAACTGCCCCACCCCTGCGGTTGGGCAGTTGTGCTGGAGCCCTTCATTGTGGCCATTCTGCCCCGATTGCGGCTGAGAAGGAACATCTCTGTGGGCCTTTGCGGTGGTGGCGCACAACTTGCTCGCGTCCATACGTGCGGCCTGTGGCACAGCGGCCTGGCCACCCTCCCGAGTGCTGACTGAGCAGCGAAAGTCGGGCCTATTGAAGCAGATTGGGACATAGTATTCATTGAGAGGAGGCGGACGCACAGGGCTACTCAATGAGGTTCGGGGTGAGTTATGCTGGCGACACCCTGTCATGCGTCCTGATTCGTGCGATCTGTCCCACCATGAGCCCTTTTCCCCGGAGTCTTTCTGCTTGGGATGCCGCGGATTGGCGACTGGCTACACACTAGAGTCTACCACACCTGGCGCGCCCTGCCTCCCACGACTGAAACACCGGGCTCAGAGGTGATGGGATCCGCCTGACTGCTTTCATACCGAGGTTCTTGCGGCTCTTACGACAACTTCAGAGCCGCCACCAACGCCCACCATCAACTCATCAGAGAAACGAGGAAAAAAGCGATTGAAGACAGAATCTCCACCCACGCGCACAACAGCAAGGAACTCTTCAGCATCATCAAGGAGTTCGCCCAACCCACTAGCGAGTCTACCGACATCCCTCCCTCACAAGACCTCTGCGACAAACTCAGCACCTTTTTCCACCACAAAATCAAGAGCATCTACGACAACTTCGACGAAGACAACCAACACACTGAACCCTCACCAACCACCTCCGACACCCGGAAACCAGTGATTGACGACTGGACAGCCCTCACCACGGAAGACACACTGAAGACAATGAAGTCAATCCACTCAGGGGCCCCCACGGACCCCTTCCCCCACCACATCTTCAACAGAGCCGCCGACACCATCGCACCCATGCTCCGCCACACCATCAACCGCTCCCTGGCGACCGCCTCGTTCCCCGATGACTGGAAACACGCCGAGGTCAACCCCCTCCTAAAGAAACCCTCAGCGGACCCCACCGACCTCAAAAACTACAGACCCATCTCCCTGCTCCCGTTCCCAGCGAAAGTCATCGAGAAAGCCATCAACAGCCAACTCGCCACATTCATTGAAGAACACAACATCCTCGACTCCTCCCAATCCGGCTTCAGAAAAAACCACAGTACGGAAACCGCCCTCCTCGCCGCAACAGACGACATCCGCACCCTACTGGACAAAGGAGAAACAGTAGCCCTCATCCTCCTCGACCTATCAGCGGCGTTCGACACAGTCTCCCACCGCACCCTAATATGCAGACTCTACGACGCAGGAATCCAGGACAAGGCCCTCGACTGGATCCGCTCCTTCCTCTCCGGCAGGACGCAGTGGGTCAGACTCCCCCTTTCCTCTCGGACCCCACACCTACCACCTGCGGAGTCCCCCAGGGCTCCTCCCTCAGCCCGACGCTCTTCAACGTCTACATGGCTCCACTCGCCCCCATCGTCAGAACCTACAGACTCAACATCGTGTCATACGCAGACGACACCCAGCTCATCCTCTCCCTATCCAACGAGCCCAACACCGCCAGACGCAACTTTCGAGAAGGCATGGAAGCCGTCGCCAAATGGATGAAAAACAGCTGCCTACAACTAAACACCAACAAAACAGAAGTACTCATCATGGGCCCAAACCCCGATGCCTGGAGCGACACCTGGTGGCCTCCCGCCCTCGGAAACCCGCCAACCCCCACGGACCACGCACGCAACCTGGGAATCATCCTGGACTCCGAGCTCAAAATGGACCACCAGATCAACTCTGTCTAGTCTTCCTGCTTCCACACCCTCCGCCTCCTACGTAAGACCTTCAAATGGATCCCCCTCGAACACCGAAAGACCGTCACTCACGCCCTGGTCACCAGCAGACTCGACTACGGCAACGCACTCTACGCCGGAATAAACAAAAACCTCACCTGCAAGCTACAGAACATCCAGAACGCCGCCGCAAGACTGGTCCTCAACCTGCCAAAACACTGCCACATCTCCCAGCACCTGCGCACACTCCACTGGCTCCCTGTCGAGGCGAGAATCACCTTCAAGATGCTCACCCACGCACACAAGGCCCTCCACGGCACCGGACCAGCATACCTGAACAGCCGACTCAAATTCCACGCACCCCAAAGGACCCTACGATCAGCCCAGCTCTCCTACGCCGTGGTCCCCTGCACCAGAAAGACCAGATCGGGAGGCCGCTCCTTCTCCTTCCTCGCGGCCAAAGCATGGAACGCCCTTCCGCTCCACCTCAGACAGACAACATCGCTCCCCATCTTCGCAAGAAACCTCAAAACCTGGCTTTTCGACAGACCCCCTCCTTGATGGATGGAACCTGCACCCCCCCCCACCCCCCAGCGCCTTGAGACCCTTACGGGTGAGTAGTCGTGCTTTAACAAACGCCTGATTGATTGATTGATTGACAGTCATGAACAGCACTGGTGAGACACATCTGCCCTGTCTGATTGATCTTGGGCTCTGACTGCTGCGGATGGTCGGTGTGGATCCCGGGGACTGTTCTAGAGACGCCTGAGGGGTGATACACCCAGCTCGACGCTCGCTGACTGCTACCCCATGTCACGAGGGGGTCGAATGAAGTTTGGCACCGGGGGTGCGGCAGCCCCTCACCCACAGACTCGGGCACAGGCAGACAGGATGGCGGAGGCGGAGACGGCGGACTCCATGGTGCATAAGCTCGACGCAGTGCTGGCGGCAGTTGAGAAGCTTGGAGAGACAATGAATCAAATCCGCACTTCTTTAGAAGGCAAAATAGACAAAGTGGCACTTGATCTTACGCTGCTACACGCGGATCATCGGAAGCTCGCAGACCGTACTGCTGCCACTGAAGAGGAAATTGCGGAGGTTTCACCGCGGGTCTCCACGGCTGAGAAGAACATTCGTGACTTATTAAATCGAGTGGAATTCCTGGAAGACAGAGTGGAGGATGCTGAAGGCAGGGCCCGCCGCAATAATGTACGCGTCGTGGGCCATCTGGAGGGAGTGGAAGGAAGAAATGCAGTGAATTACGCAGAAGACTGGATCCAATCGCTGCTGCCAGGAGAGGCCCTGTCTCCACACTTTGTTGTTGAAAGAGCGCACAGGGTACCTGCCAAACCCCCGCCTCCGGGCTCGAACCCGAGGCCGTTTTTAATCTGCTTATTAAACTACAGAGACAGAGATGCTGTTCTTCAAGAGACTCGTAAGTTGCAGGAAATACAAGTGGATAATAACACAGTTATGATCTTCCCGGACTACACTTTCCAAGTCCAGAAACAGAGACACTCTTATCTAGCGGTGAAGAGGCGCTTGCGACAATGTGATCTTAAGTACTCTTTGCTGTTTCCTGCGAAACTGAGGGTCGTCGCAAATGGTAAGACACATTTTTTCATCACTCCGGAAAGCGCAGCGGAATGGCTGGACTCTTACAACTCATCATCAACTGGACGAAGAGAGCCACTGCCAGGGACTACCCTACGACGTCGCCGAAGAAGACGAAGGAAGTCGCAATCCTCGACCCCTCAGGCCTCTGGCTTAACACCAGAATTGATATTGAGCGGTCAACTTGAAGCGGTACAAGCAGTGGTGAATATCAGCGGATCGCCGGAGGGGGAATCCAATTCAGACTCGACAGGGACCGCACAGTGACGAGGAACTTTCAGACAATCTTCCTGTCTCCCAAGGCTCCTGCGTGCTGCCGCATGTCACCCCGCAGACTTCTGACAATATTGCTTGAGTATGTGTATGCCAATTGTTTACCTTTCCTCTCCTCTGTAGACTGAGCGCCACACGGCCTCACCGGTTACGCAAGTATAAAAGACTCTATACGCTGTTTTTGAACTGTAATGTTTACGCTTGGCACTCATGCAGATGTCGCTCTTGCGGGGTGGGTCCTGGAAATACCGGCATATTCTATTTGTTAGCTTTTCAATGTATGGGAATTTTATGCATAACGAGCGGGCAGCGGCCCTGTCCTACAAGTGTCTGGCCAGGGATAGGCTTAGCCGCATATGACGGTCCCCTCCTGTTCATTTGTTAGTCCTTAGACTGCTGTGCACAATAGTCTCCCCCAGACGTTAGTTGTGTGCCATTGCATTTCATGTTTGGGCGATTGCTTGTTGCAAAATTGCTCTCATGGTATTTTTGATTGTGAATTGTTTATATGTTTATTACGCCATCATTTTTCGACAAGGGTATGATTACTGTAAAATTGGTCTGCACAGGGAAACACACACTAGAATGACCTCTACACACCTACTGCCAACCTTCCCTACCATTCGGTTGGACGGGTCCACCTACACCCCTGACACTCACCAGTTATGGCGCCCGTTAAGATAGGTACGTGGAACGTGCGAGGCATTCATAGCCCGGAACGCCGTTATCTTATATACTCCTATTTAAAACACCATCACATACAAATAGCGCTCCTTCAGGAGACACATTTAGCTCAAGCAGAAGTCACACGCCTTCATAGACGCTCGAGGGGGCAACTGTATGCGACAGGCTACTCTGCATACGCACGGGGGGTCCTAGTGTGGGTGAGACCAGGTACTCCGTTTCGTGTGGTGGACACAATGGTGGATGGGGAGGGCAGATATGTCATAGTCAAAGGGGTACTTGATGGTAGGCCGGTGGTAATAGCATCACTTTACGCGCCTAATACTGAGCAGGCAGCCTTCTTAGATCGGATATCACAAAAATTATCCACATGGCACGACACCCCTATGATCTTAGGCGGTGACTACAACTGTGTGTTGGACGCCTCCTTGGACCGATCCTTCTCTCCCTTGCCTGGCACTGCTACACACACAGCTGCTAAAGCGTTGGTGCACTGGGCTATGCAGTGGCGCTTCTCTGATGTATGGTGGCACAGAAACCCACTAGATAGGGTATATTCCTACTACTCCGGGGCCCACAGACTCCATGTACGCCTGGACCGCTTCATGGTGTCGACTGACCTCCTACCATGCATCCCCGACTCCACCTATATGGGACGCACACACTCTGATCATAACCCGCATGTCATGGAGTTACAGTGGGAGGTCGAGCTGCCACCAATCCCGATGTGGCGCCTCCAGCCGGATGTCCTCCTGGACGCGCCCTTCCGAGATTTACTGGCCACCACTGTGGCGCAATATTTTGAAGAAAATGCGGGTACGGCCACGTCGCCATTGGTGGAGTGGGACGCCCTTAAGGTGGTTGTTAGGGGGCACTGTTTGGGGACACAGGCAGGCATTTGTGCGCAACTGGAAAAGGAACTCACCATTTTAGAGCGGAGATTGGCCGCTAGTGAACAGGCAGACATGGATGGCGCTCAGGGGCAGCTGGGCCGCCTCAAGGAGGAACATGCGCGATTGCTAGAGCGACTGAGGTGCCTCAATTATGCCGCTCACTCAGCAAGGGCACACCATATGGGTGACAAAGCAGGCAAGCTGCTAACATGGCTCATCCGTCAGAATGAGTCGTCAACACCAATAGCATCGGTGAGAAAGGCGAACGGGGAAATTGCATATACACAGCGAGATATTCATGGTGCGTTTGTAACGCATTATCGGGATTTATATAAATCGCGCGTGCAAGCTACGCCTCTAGAGATACAGACATACCTGGAAGGCCTAGATCTGCCGCGGCCTACGCGTGCACAGAGTGAAGAATTAAACACCCCTCTTCACCCAGAGGAAATTCGAGACAGTATTTTCTCACTGTCCATTGGGAAGTCGCCAGGACCGGATGGCCTACCGACTGAATTTTACAAGGCATATACACATATCTTAGTGCTGCAGTTGCTATAAGTATACAAAACTGCGCTCGATGACTCTACTCTCACCACCACGCAGAATGAGGCCCTGTTGGTCTCCCTCCTTAAACCTGATAAAAATCCCGACCTCCTGGGCTCCTATCGCCTACTTGCGCTCCTTAACACAGATTATAAAATCTTTGCATCACTCCTAGCCAGGCGTCTTTCACCCTTAGTGAAAACGTTGGTCCACCCCGATCAGAACGGTTTTGTTCCCACACGGTGTACTTCTCTCAATATACGCAGGTTTTTTAGAGTGCAACAGTATGCAACCCATAGTTGGCCCCGATCGGGCTGCCTAGTGCTGGACTTAGAGAAGGCCTTCGATTCATTGGAATGGCCTTATTTGGCATCTGTACTGGGTAAATACGAACTAGGGGAACACTATTTAAATATGGTTCGGCTATTGTATCAACGACCCACTGTCCGGGTCCGCACTGGCAGGTTAATCTCAGACTGCATTAGAGTGAGGCGAGGGATGCGCCAGGGCTGCCCATTATCTCTGTTGCTGTTCTCCCTAGCTATGGAGCCTTTGGCAATGTTGCTCCGGAGTGACGGCGAAGAGTGGGGGATACGGTTGGGAGATGGGCTACACACCGTTTCCCTGTACGCAGACGATTTGTTGTTATATCTTCGGGACGTTACAGCAATACCGACGTCCATTGCGGATATACTCAAAGACTTTGAGGAGAAGTCAGGGCTTAGGGTCAACTGGGCCAAATCAGGGATCTATTCATTTAGCACCGACACAGTAGAGGAAGATGTGTTCCTGAATGGTGCGCCTCACATGGTACCCCACCACATTCAGATATCTTGGCATTTTTATATACTGATCGCCCGATGACTTATTAGAGGGCAATCTGGTGAGAGCAATCTCGGCCATACGAGCCCAAATGCAATTTTGGAAAATGCTTCCGCTGAATGTAATGAGCCGCATTACCTTGCTGAAAATTATCGTGCTCCCCAAACTGCTATATTATTTCTCAAATCTCCCACTTTATATTCTACCTATGATTTCCCGAGAACTGGAACGGCTCTCCCGGGACTTATTATGGAACAAGGGGAGACCGCGTGTCGCTTTGTGGAAGATGTATGCTCCCACTAGTCAAGGTGGGCTGGCTGTCCCCAATATGGAATTGTATTACTTAGCTGCCCAGCTTCAATGGGCGACGAAATGGCTGGCTGGCAGGTGTCTGGAAGACACGGCGACTATGCACCAGCCCTGGACCCACTCTCAAATTTGTCATTTGTTTCATCCCGTCGCCAAACTTCCGCGACCACCACAATTACACTTGAGATTGGCTTATAAATGTTACAAAAGAAGTTTATATCTTACCCGCACGACACTTCCATACGCCCCGATTTTGCCACTGATGGGGACACCAAGGGGAAAACTAGGCACATCAGAGGCGGCCCTGGCGACCTGGCATACGGCGGAGCTAGACACTATGGGCGACTTATATAGAGACGGCATATTACTAACATTTGAGACACTGGTCGAAGACGCTGAGTTGCCAGCGGGTCAATTCCTCTTACATGCTTCCCTTCTGAAGGCTTTGTCAGCCGCCCGGGGGGACCTGACAACTGAGCCACCGACGCACCTATTAGTACAATACTTACATGTAATGGGAGCGGGATCACATGTGGTGCATTGGCTGGTAGAAGCGCTGCTTACACATACGTTGAAGCCGATGCAACGTCTCCGATTAAGATGGGAGGCAGATAGAGGCCAGCCTTGGACAGATAAGGAATGGGATGCCATACTGGCTAGAAACATACCAAGGAACTCTAGGTTCAAACTTATACAAACATACATCATACAGAGGGCATACTTCTCACCTGACATGATAAATCGATATTTTCGCACCGCCACCTCTGCATGTCCACGCTGCCAGCATCCTGATGCAGACCTGCTCCATATGCTGTGGGCTTGCGCATCCCTTCAACATTATTGGCAAGAGGTGGTCATAGTCCTAGCTTTATGCACAGACACATCGCTGCTGTTGTCATGGGAAGTTTGCCTTCTAGGGCTCTATGCCAGGTCCAAAAAAAACAAGGTTACCTCGAGGTTCCGAGATTTAGGTCTAATTACTGCAAAACGTCTAATAACTAAGAAATGGAAAAATGCAGACCCTCCAGACCACTCACAATATGGACACAAGCGGAAAGTACAGCACTGCACAGAGAGGAGACAGCGGGGCTCCGCAAATTTCCCATCGCGCAAAGCTGGGATGCCTTACTCACTGCCTTACAAACCGGCCACGCAATGGAAGTAGACAATACCCAAACTGCTGATCCGTGACAGATACACTAGTTCCTCACTACTCTGTTAAATGAAGTGTATGCGCCCCACAATGCATAGAATAGAACACTATTGCACCCCTGGTCCGTTGTGGATGATCGCTTACACCCCTTCGATTTCAGACATAGAGGTCCTCTTTGCTGGTTGGTTACTATGCTTCGCTATGCGCACTGCTTCAATTCCTGACTAGATATATTGTTAAGTGGAAAAGAACCAATGATACATCTTCGTACCCAGTCATGTAAGATTGATTCTGTTTGTATTCCATAGATGGCAGATTCTTTATTTCATACTATAAGTTTCAGTTTAGGTTGTATATTTTAGAAAATAAGTCTTATTGGTACTCTTCAGTGATTACTACTTGCATTCTATCATCGTATAATTCCTTTCCTTTCTCTCGCAGTGAATTGATGATCAGGCCCAAATGGCAGGCTTCGTATGTACATGACATATAACAATGAGATCCTGTCATAACAGACCAGGTCAGATGTATCATAAGTAAGATGTGGATAGTGATGATTACAATTTATAAAACATGATGTAGCAAAACTGTGTGCAATGGCATGCTGGGACCCCAGAACACATGCTCAAAAGATGCAAGTATTTGTAATTGAGAATAGCACACTAGTGTCACTTTTATGTTGCTGCAATGGGTAATGCTATTCTATATGTGTGTTCCGTATTTATGCTCTAAACATCTGAATACTTTGTATAAAATTGTGATGATAGTCATGTTAAAATTAGAAAATACCAATAAAGATATTTAAACAACAAAACAAAATAGAGAAAGAGGAAAATGGAGATGACAAAGTTTTGTTCCCATCACATATGTCCATTTTTGTCACAAGACCAGAAAACACATTCATTAATTGCACAGCTTATAGAACTTTTCACGTTTCAGTAAGGGTTTAAAATAAAGACATTTATGAGGTGTTTTACATAGTGTGGTTGTGCACAAGGCACTGAAAGGATAGAGGTCTTGCATATAGTGTGACTATACACTACACGCTGAGATATATAGGGATGATAATGGTAAGAAAGGGTAAACTGTTTAACCAGAAGAAAGGCTCTGATTAGTCACCCTATGGTAATTTTATTCATATTACCATAACCCAAATGTGCATTACCTCGGTCCATAAGATCATATGGCAATACCAAATATTTTCAGCCAGCACAAAAATAAAATTTGATTTTTTGAATTTTGAAGTTGGATGTCCATCTTTGTCTGCTAGGGAATGAACTCACTGGCACGATGGTGGGGAAGAGGCAATAATAGTACAGATCATACATGGACAGATATAATCCTATCTTTAAAAGCCTCCTCAAGCTTATGGCTTGGTTAGACTACAGATGAAAAGTAAATATTGAAACTTGAGAGTAAACATTTTTTCTAGGTAGTTGTTCTAGTCAGTGAAAAGAAGAAATATTTTGAAAAATGATGTAATTGTGGAAAACATTGCCAGACAGTTGTCTATGGCTGAGACATGCAGTTAGGGACATACCCTAATAAAGGGCAACAAAGGTTGTTTCAATTTATTGTAACAAGTCAGTGCCTTGCTGATGCAGACGACATGCATATGTTTGCCACCTGTCCAGAGCTTGAAGTGTTTTGGCTGGCTGTTGGTAAGACCATTTCTGACGTGATTGGTACCAAAGTGGAGGTAAGCACGGATTTAATTATGTTTGGGATAAGGACGCAAGACCTAAAGGGCTCATGTCTTAATGTAAAACAAAGGCATTTGATGTTCTACCTAATCCTCATAGCAAGAAGGGAAATTTGTAAATTATGGACTGAAAGCTCCGTCCCCTCGTGGCAGGAATGGAGGAGCTCAGTGACCTTCTTTGAGAAGGTGGATAGGAGAGAATCTACGAGAACCGCTGGGGGCATGGTATGGGACTTATTTAGCACTGGGTAAAATCACTGGTCCGATGATTACATCTTCTCATAGCATCAGGCTTAGGAAGCAAGCCGCACAAGAGGGGGCCCAATAAACAACGCTTGTTTTTGTTGCTTGAAGAAGTTAGTCCAACCCACTAGGCACCAGGGTCATCACAACGTGCAAGGTGCTTATTTTGAGATTGGAGAAGGTATGAGGACTAAAAAAAAAAAACAAGTCAGTGCCTCAAATTGAAGGTGGTGAATGAGAACAGCCATTGCCCACCTGTCAGAAATGAGGATTTACACCAAATAACAACAGGCAGATCTTGGATTTATCTCAAAAAGTAGTCTGATCATGAGTGCTACAGCCAGCCTTCATTGAGTACTCAACTGTACCTGATTCAAAGCTTCCAGAGGTTTTAGAGAGGGGCTAAACGACCACAGTACTGCAGTTGTCTCTCCACCACAACATCTGATAGTTGCACCCAAGGAAATATGTCCCACTCCCCACTCCCCCATCCCCCTCTACCCCGTGAGTAAAACAGACAAATAGATTGGACGCAAGCTTATGGCGAACCTTCCATTCTAGGGATAAGCTGATCCCATTTTGAGATTCTGTGAACTCTGCAAATACTTTTGGATGTTCTCACAGCAGAGTAAAGTCCAAAGTCCAAACTCCAACTTAATTGTTTTTGTCGCCCCACGCTTGCACATTTAAAGTACCACGATGGAAACTCAGGTATAGCTAAATTTAGAGTCCAAAGGTGAACATACTAAGGATCTCCTTAAATGGATCAAATTATCTTGAGCAATCATAGGCTTAGCAAAAACATGCCACTTATGTGTTTTATTTCCCCTTCTCCTGCCATGAAGAATTGGCCAAAGTTATTTGAGCAATTGAACGTTTTTCCTAACTTTTCTCTCTCAGTGCATGGCAAAATGGCAAAATGTCATTTCTGCCTTTTACAGATGCCATTCAAGTGTGAGGAGCGTGGCTCTCAGACAGCCCTGCTCCTGTGGATACAATAAATAATGTTTTGTGTCTGGCAGCTCAATAAAAACCTACTTCAGCAAGCCTTGTCACCTAGACTAAAGGTGATTTAGGCGGGTAAATCACGTTGTACAACAACAAAGTGAGGCTTTGAGGCCTATTTGCAAGCCCAACGTCATGCAATATGTCGAATTTCACTGATTTAAAGAGGAAAGCGTTTTCAGTAAGAAGGCAAATGATTTGCTTTATGACATCAGATGTACGGAAATTATTTTTTGACTGCTAGTTTTAAATGCAGTAGCTCAATTTATCAGTGTTATTGTCAGGGCTGTATTTGTTCGTCCTTCGTTGTGAAAAAGAACGGCCATGTTTACAACGAGGTGCTTCTTTTTTTCACGATGCACGGTGTATATGGAAAGAACACTAAGATGATTTGCCAATACATAATGCTCCAGCTATGACCTAATGCCAGTGTACCCTATGGGAGTTTGATAAACGTTCTAATCACAACTTAAATGTTTTAGAACCGAGTGACTTTCAAACACGAAGGACATTATAAGGAACTCTACAAAAACCTATCGTGGAAAACAGTGTCCAATTCCCCAAATTACTTTTGTCAAGTTTCCAATAATAGTGTTAAAAAACTACTGTAATATTTTGGCGTAGGTACTGCGGGCAACAGAAGATATGATTTGCTGTCGTGCTCTGGCTGGGAAGCACTGAGCAGGCCTGATTCTTTCAGCCTGAAGCTCCTGAACTGGAATCAGATGACTGAATTCTACGATATGGAACAAGCTATTTATGCTGCATAATTTGCGATTAAAGGTAATTTATGAGCTAGGTTCTGTACCATTATCATACACCTAACCCTACATTTTAAAAAGCTTAGCTACTGATAAAAATTATCCAAATACTCTATATAATTCCGAGGCTTAATTAATTCATGGTATTTAATTATTTACCTATCTATCTCTTTTGGGGGGTTTGTAAAGCACTGCTAATCACAATCTCCTGGCCTCACACTACTGTGGGCTGTGAGTATGAATGAATAAATGAATAAAGTATTTCTTAAGTGCGTAGCTACCCGAAGGCATCCCAGTGCTGATAAGTACATATAAAAACTAGCAGGCAGTGTGAAAGCACTTTGCAGAATTTTGATGATGATATAGAGTCACCACTTAGGACCATTCAACAGGAGCAGGAAGCCTCATCTAAAAAGTCCACTGGGACCAGAGAAACCTACAATTGTTTATTCCTCTTCTGGTGGAGCTGCCCAGTGGGTCCCAGAGGCAGGGCCGGACTGACCGTAGCGGGCACCCGGCGTTTTCCCGGTGGGCCAGAAGGATGGGGGCCGGTTTTGGAGCGGTGGGGCTGTTTTTTGTTACTGGTGGCCGGTTTTGCGGAGGTTCTGCAATATCGGCCCCCAGTAACAAAATAACAAAAGCAGCAGCAGTGTTTCCCACCAGCACATAATTTAATTAAGTGAATTAGTTTGTTTCCAACACAGAAAATTTTAGACAGAACTGATCCTAATCTTTTTCTTCCAACTCCAGGTTGAATGGCATCATAATATCCTTGCCAGAATATCACCTTGACATGAGTATCACTTCCTAAATATTATTGACAAAAATATCTCCAAATTGGAGTGAATAATAGAAAATCTACACCCAATGGAACATTATTGTCGTGAATGAGAGTACAAACACAGTATTTATGTAAAACTATACTTCTGTATACATTATTATCATGTACAACCACCTCATGCTAGTGTTGTTGTACCTCTAACATTCTGCCCAGCGAGCTGCATTTTAAAGCCTCCAACTGAGAACACAGGGTGCATCTGCTATAAGTACCACTTACTGTCAAGAAACATGCCTGATGCAGTGTGTGTAATTTAAATACACAGCATCTGTGGAGGCTCTAAGCAGCCAATAACCATTAAAGGACATAAAAACACCCCAGGACATTGGTGGCAGCCTCAGCAAGTGGCTACAAGTTACAACCAGACTGAAGGGCTACCTTTGAGTGTGTGATACATTGCCCAAAGATCACATACAAAATTTAATTACGAAGGATGGTGCACAATGTATTAAAATATATTAAATTGCTATCAAATGTTGATATTTGTAGAGAAAATATTGCATGCACGCTTATAGATATTCCTCTGCAATTTGTATGGGTTTTTGTTTTGTTATCGTCAATGCAAATGATGCAATTTGCTCAGCCATTTTACTGAAAAATAATCCCAACTTCACATGGATCAAATACGTTTTGATAACAGAAACAAAAATGCCATCCTACTTTCCAATTAATCAAATAGTTTATATTGGAAGGAATAAATATGCAATAAAATCATTGATGTCAAAAAGAATAAAGATGCCAACACGTGTTTTTCAATAACTTAGACATCGTTTCCTCAGGACACTCCTATTAAATAGACAGTGTTCCAAAAACCACTGTGACCTGTGTTGTAGCATTTTTTAAACTATGCAAAATGAGCAAATATTGCGTAAAACCCATTGTGCACGGGTGCCTGAATTGGCGCCAGGGCGGAGAGAGCGGGAATGCGCCATATCTGGACAGATATGGTGCATTCCTGCCCTCTGCATGTGATGCAGTGCTGCAAGTTGCCTTGCTGGGTTGCGCTGCGTCTCATCTTTGTCAGTCTGACCCCAGTTGTTATATTTGGGGTGCCTCGCAAAACTAGAGAGGATTATCACAAGAGCCGAAGCTCAAGTTTCTTCCTGATCCGTGGATCATCAGAATCAGAGCATTGCTCACTTGGCAGGCAAATATGATGCTTTTTTAATGTGTTAAATGTATTCATTAACAACAATCTAGGCTTTGACTGAATACAGACTCATCTCATTTGGATTTAACAAGCATGGGTCAGGACCTGCGTTGCATTTTCCTAGAGGAGTGTTTTTTAAAGTTTGATCTGACTGGGCATGACCAAGGCACATGGAGGACTAGCCGTGCTCTATAGGAGCTCTCAGTTCTCCCCAAACTGAAACATCCTACTCTCACAATGAAGGTGGAAATAAAGTGAAAAACCATACGTGTACCTGCTTTGAGGCAGTGATCCATAAACCGCACAGTGAACACAAGGATTGTGGCTGGAAACTGGAGATTTCCCTGAACGCACTTGATGAAGGCTAACTATACTGCAATAAAATAGAAGCCGTGCAGATGTCCTGAGCCCTGAAGCAGAAGGACTCCACAAACGATCTTGGAGCAGCGATACAGAATGGAAGTACTGAGGAGGGAGCAAGATAAGGAGGGTGGTGTTATAGCATGTGGCTGCAGTGATGAGGATGTTAGACCAGGGCCAGCACCAGGAGCAAGAGCGGCTTGTCCACAGAGGCACAGGGGGTTGCACTTGGCCCCTCCCCTCAGGCAAGCTATCGGACTGTGGTGGAGTTGGGGGCTGGTGGGTTGATGCCTGCTGTGGGCGGACCAGGTTGTAACAGCCGACAATAGAGTCAGATTGCAGGGAGCAGTGCTTGGGGGCTCCTTCAAACAGACAAGAGTGGCTGAGAAAGAGATCTGAAAAACTAAGGTACAAGAAATCAGTTTATAAGGAAGGTGAACCCACCAGCAAGAATTGCAGTAAAGCTGCAATAACAAAGCACACTGACCTACACCCTTAAGAGATGCACGGTTGCAAGGTAAATTAGTATATAAGCCTGAACAAAGCACTGAAAATAAGACCCAAGGCAAGACACTCCTTAAGAAACAGGCCAAATTGTACAAGGGGAAACAGATATCAGGAATTAAGTTTCTAACTAGCGTAATTTTTCAATGGGGATCTCATAATAAACTCTTGTAACTAAAGTTAACACCATCTCCATAGAGATAAATCTTTTTAGAGCTGATCTAAGAAAAGTGGCAGAGAAAGCACATGGAAAGAGCGGTAATGCACTTGTCCTTCGACGTCCAGGAGCAGCAAACTGTAGTTAGGTCACTGTTGAAACTGATGCACACATTAGCAAAAGGTCAGAGGATGCAAAGGGCTGGCGGTGGAAATTAAATTTTTCAAAGTAAGAGTCTTAACCGATATCTAGGGCCCTGTGCTGCTTCTGCCCACTGTGCCAGCAACCCATCTTGTCTTCACTTTAATCTCTTTACATAGTGTCGGGAGTAACTGATGTAGATAATTGCAAATTATAAATGATCAAAAAAAGTTTCAATATTTAAAATATTAGTTTCATTTATTTCATACAAAAATAATTAATGCTTCCATAAAACCATATTTCTATTGAACCATAAGTTACTCGTTTCCTCTTGATTTGGCAAGAGAAATATGTCCATCAAATAACATTTTCTTTTGCATTTCAAAATATTATTACTTTCTGTTCCTTTCTCATCGGTAAGAGTCAAATGTAAATGTCCGTATAGTGTTGGACAATAGATCTTTGCTAGACATTTTGTTACTCACAGCCAAAACCTGTTCAGGGCTTTAAAAATGACATTCAAAGGACAAAATATTCATCTCAATATCTCCATAATACGTTATTGTCTGACTTGATTAAAACAATCCTCTGGTTATTTCACACATTTTTACAGTTGCTATGCAAACATATGTTCAGTGGATTATTTAGAGAACAGTTAAGTAAACATAACAAGTCCCTTTAACTAATATGTGAGCAAATCGGCAATTCTTATTCCTCGTATCATATATATCTATTCCTACCGCTATGTTGTTAAAACCTCTTATAGCCTATATAGAGAGATTAAAGACCGGAACATAAATCCTGTCGAGTTGACCTAATCCATTGGTGCCATAATTAGCATCTATGCTGCTAAGGGAACTGCATCTCGTTTCATATCAAATCACAATATATTGATTGCGTTTTCCTATGGGACCCTGTTTTAAATTAGACACAAGACTAATAATCTCAATTTTTCACTGAGTAAGGGGCATAAGGGAGCTCATGCGCACCTCTATGGTATATTGCAAGGACAGAAACATCACAATATATTGAGGTTAACACTGATTACAGAGGCATATGTGTAATGTCACGATATTACTGTCATACCATCTGCACAAAGATAACATGCATTACATCATTATTTGATTTAGACTATTTTTCACTCTCATTCCTTGTTCAAATGCCTTTGCTTATCTATTACTGAAGGTAAACGCCCTCTCTTTTTCTGTAAGGGTAAATTGCTTGTTGCTCCAGTTGTGAGTCATTTCATCATTTAAGTTTGGCTTTTTTGTTATTTCCATCCACATCCCAAATGCTGCATGGTCTAAAATTAATAAGTCTTCCAAGGAGGTACCCATCTGGATACGTATTGTTGATATCTCTTCGCCTTTCCTACCTTAAACAAGCTAGATTTAAGCTCAACACAGAGTCTCAATCAAAACAGAGCCAAAATGATAACCTCTAACTACAGGGCTTTCTGGAGTGAAGAGAGGGGCCCTTATTGAAACTTTTCCTAGAGCAATGGCTATTAAAAACCTTTAACCTAAAAACCTCTCGGCCTTCTTTTCTATGGAAAGAGTGCAACCAAGCTCTGGTCCTACCACCAAAACCAGGAGCGCCACCAAGGGCCGTCATAGTAAAGCTACTGAATTATGAAGCGAGATATGCTATCTGGTGACGCTGTAGGAAAGTGGGTCCATAGAGTTTGAAAGAAGTAATATGGTTTTCCCCAGATTACACACAGAAGGTTGAGAAGATGGGAAAGTAATTTCTAGTCCATTACGCACTCTGAATTTGAAATGCAAGTTGCTGTATCCAGCAAAACTTAAAGTGATGTGGACAACAAAACCCACTTCTTTTGGGACCTGGCAGCACTATGGGAGTGGCTAGAAATGTGGGTCAGAACCAGTTGAAATACGACTGGTGCAAAAACTCAGAGGTTGTCAAAATGATGAAGAATGAGGCCGAAACATTGGAGATCATACACAGAAGCAAGACGATCCAATGAAGATGAGAAATTTACAGAATAGTATGGAGGATAGAATACTGCGAGTTGAAGGCACACCAATGTTGGATGATCATGAGGCAGCTGCATCCAGGAAAGAACAGACAACATGATGACACCCACTGCGAAAGGACTGCTGAGGTAGGAAACCACAGTCAAGTGCTAATATTAGAGAAACAAGTGAATGAGCCGCAGGAATACAAAAGGCTCAATGTCCTCGTAGGACCATTGATAAGGCATGCTGATGAAGAAGGAAAGGACACCTTTATAAATATGATTCTTTTTGGCTTTCTGTACCACAGGATACATAGCATAAACTACTTAAAAGTATATAAAAAAGGAAGGATAGATGAATCTTCTCTGCCAGTAGGTCTTGCCTACCAGACAGCACAAGCTGTTGGTGAATGACCTTTTGCTGTCTTACAATGGGCTTAGAGTAGGTCCATTGCTTACCATTGATTGGATTTACTGTCACAGGTTGTGTGGGCTTTTCTTCCTCTTCGTTTGTTTGTCCCTCCCCTGGAACATAGACACATCACTTCTATCCTTCCAATCCGTGCTTTTCAAGCCCTACTTTTTTGTTTTGGGTAAGCACTCCATAAGAGTGCATGCGTTTTCAAGCTGTCTCCCTTGTGTATTACTCTCCCCAAGCTGCTCTCCATGTTGCTCTCTGTTGCCTGTGTGCTTCTCCCCAACCCCTCCATGTTGCGATCACACTTGTGCACTTCTACCTCTGTATTTTTTTTCACCTGTGTTCTTCTCTACTGCCCACTCCACGTTGCTCTCTCTTGCCAGTTGCTTCTCCACCTTGCCTCCGTGTAGCCTCTGTATCCGCTCTGCCCTTGGTGTTGCTTCCCCCTAACTATGCCCACTGTGTTGCTTTCCAACATCCACACCCTCAGTGCTGCTTCCCCCAACCACCCCTCCGTGTTGTTACCCCACTTGCATTCTTTGTGATGCTTCCCCCACCAGCGCTTAAAAAAAAAAAAAATGCAACATTTTTACACCACTTTTTTATTTACTTATCCAAATCGGCAAATAAAAAAAAGATGTTTGTGAGAGGATCTCAAAATCAGCACAAGAAACTGCTCTGACAGACATTGAGAAGTGATTTATATGAACTCCATTAAAAGTGTAGAGCCTGTACTGGGATAAAGAAAATTGTGCAGGGCTTCTATCTGGATTTCAAAATCATGAGGATTCACCAAGAGCTTAAAGGGTAGGGGCATTCACAGAGTGGAATAAGCTGCAATACCTGTTCACAATGTAAAAACATGTATGTGTTTATAGTTATATAGCATGGACCTAGCAAAAGAGCAACAGAGCTTTGTACCTTATATGGAGCGATGAAAGACGATGCAAGATAGTACACATGAAGTGGGACCTTAAATTGTTAACTTATGCACACACCTACACTGGCATCACAGTTTTTCTTTTTTGCTGTTCTGTATAGCATGAACCTGACCCTGTATTAGAGAGCTTCACATGAGAACCAGTTACATTACACAAATACACCTTTATTTTCTTTTTAGGCTGGGAGATTAGGTGATTTGCCCAGAATCAAAGCATAATGAGCCGATGCTGAGACTCGAACCTGGTTTCCCATCTCCCAAATCAGCAGCTCTGGGAGTTACGCCACATCCTCTCCCTATACTGGCATCACAGTGCCATGCTGAATTCAAAACAGCTTTCCCAGGTTGACTTTGTCACTACATCACATCTACTTCCTTAGTTGTAGTTGAAGATGCTCCAAAGTTCACATTCACTAATCCTTGTGAACAATAGTATTCTTTTTATGTCTTCCCCAAGGCGTTATGTTGTGTTCCCCATGATATCTAGTGAGTAGACGAATGCAAATTATTGTGGTGTGTAGGCATTACACAGGGGACGCACTTTGATTACATTGTCTCTCGTTTAAGGTTTAGGTTTGTTTATGCGCATATAAACTATTGTTTAAAAGTACAACATGATATATAGCATAAATGTTTACATATTTCTCAAAGATGTAATGATTTATTATTTGTAATGTATCCCCATTGTACCTATCAGGGTAAAACAGGGATCACGGCCCAGATGATAAGTACATTTTCATTTTACTTTTGTATTTTCTATCATTTAAGTTGGTGTACAAAAGGATAATACATTTTTTTTGTCAGTCTGTGACCGTGAAATCCTTTATTAAAATGGCTATGCTCTGCTTTGATAGGACACACCAAATTACAACTATAATACCAGTGTCTGATTTGTGAACTGTAGGTTAATTTTCTTTTAAAAAACACACACATATGCCTATGCCATTCATGCACTGTGACACTTTCTTTTTCTCCAAAAAAAGAGGATTGGCTAAAGATAACAAGATTTGAATGTGCACATGCTGCACTAGAAATGCATCATGGTAAACAATGTTGGCAACCATGTTTATAACAGAGCTAAAGCGGTGTAAAAATTTGATTAGATCTTGTTATTGTGAGGATCAACAGCACAAGACACTGCAGGATTAGACTGAGACATGAGGATAGTCAGACTGAGATAAGGGCAAAGACCATGAAGGAGGGTTTGAGCATGCCGATGAACCTGCTGCATCCCTCACACTGGGCTCCTGTAGCTCCAGATAGTGGATAACATCTACACCTCCAGCCAGTGTGGGGCTCATGTTCCTCCACCGGAATAGGTGCCTGATGATCTCTCACAGGAAGAAAGAAGGAATAGCAAGCAGGATAGGGGAGTGCTTAGACCTTTTGTCTTTCGAGGGAACCATGATTGTAGCTTGAGGCTGCAGCAGGAAATTCCTCCTCCTATACCCTTGATGTTGAGAAAATCTCACAGGCTTTATGCTAGGCACATCCACCCACTCAAGTTGGTGTTTGCCTTCTCCAACTAAGTCCAGAGAGGTGACAGCAGCAGGATTACTGACAGCTGGATCAGCAGTGGTTGTCAGCATTGTGCATGATGAGCTAAAGAAGCAGAGCAATTGGCATGAGTTCTATCCATTGACAGCAGCACTCAAGAGTGAGAGCAGAAGGAACTGATGCTATATAATAGCAGCAACAGATACTTGTTGTGACAGGAGCACGTGATGCAGGGAATGGTACCATTAGGACCTGCAGGCACTGAAAGCAAGTCTCCGTGAAAGCAGCAAGGTTCCAAGATATGCCAAACGTAGGAGTTGTAGTAACAGCAGGACTGAGCTTGACAGCTTCAGAAGTTTCGTATACGAGAGAAAAATCTTAAGTAAAAGAGTGTGACTACACATGTACTGTTAGCTGCTAGGTTGTGTCTGTTCTACACGGAGGGTAAACTTGCACTGCTGCTAACTACTGCGAGCATGGAAAGCATGTCTATCGCTGTCAAGGAGTATCAGTTTTGTGAGGAAAGAAAGCTTGCACTATAGGGTCCCAATATGCCGTGAAGCTTACATTGCTGCTGCCAGGACATACATATTCTTAACAGAGGAAAGCTTGCACTTTAGTCACTTTAGTTGTGCCTGTTCTTTAAGGAAGTAAAGCTTTCACTGCTACTACCTCATCTGTACCTGTTTTGTGAGAGGCACACATTTCTACTGCTGCTTGACATCCAGCTGATCTGCAGGGACGGTTTCACAATTGCTGTCTATTTTGTACCTAATCTGTTAGACAACACCTTGGACTGCTTCTCCTTCTGCTGTCAGGTGCCCAGAATCTATTCTTTGTTCTATGGATGCTGCCAATGTCATGATGTGGCTGTGGTATGTTTTTTCAGTGATGCCTGCTCTCAGACTACTTCACTGCTTTGAAGCTATGGTGGAGCATTGGGTTGGTTTAGGGTATCAACCCAGATGTCAGCTATGCACAACCTCAGTGGGTGCCACACCTATGTAAAAGTACACTCTTGTCTCCGACACCAAGCTCGAGCTTTAAAATCTACTCTTCAGGTGGACATTAAAAGGGGGGAGGCATCTGGACTGTTTCAGCAGCAGATGTGTTAACTCACAGGAATACACGTGCCAGTTTGAACTTGGCATAGGGTGGTAGAAGGCAGTGCAGGCACCAGCTGACTGCAAAAGCGGGTCAGCTCAAAGGACAGCAAGGCCCAGAGGTTGGCCAGCCAGCCAGATGTATTTCAACTGAGCCTTTGAAATTTGTACGGTTTTTTTATTTGGAGTTGTGCACCTTTTTTCTCCATATTTTCCAATCACCAACTGGCACTCGCAGAGATGGTAAGGAGAACCAAGAGCTAAACTACTAAAAGGCCAAGTGGTTTGAGGTGCACCATGCTTTGCGATAGAAAGTTTTAGTGGGCATAGTGCCAGGTGCTGTCCATGCACCGTGCCAAGCTGATCCACTTTGTCAGTCTATTATATTGTCAACTACCTAGACTGAAGATAACCACTAAACGCTGACAATTGAATGTGTATAGCACTTTGGTAATACTGCCAGCATTTTACCTTTTATTCTGTTACTTTGTGATATTAGGAGCTGCTGTGTCGCCAAAATGCTAAATTTGATTTTTAACAACTTTTTCCCAACCTTTTAAAATTTGTATTTGCTCCGCTTACCTGCACATAAAATTGACTTACCACATCTCGCTGCTTTGGCGGGAATCGAGAATCGCCGCTCTTCCTCAGCGCCATCTTGGGTGTAGGGACTCGTGGTTTGCTGCACTTCCGGGGTCGCGCTCTAGTGTTTGGGCATCAGCACTCGCCTGCCTATTTAGAGCAGGCAGTGCAAGCGCGCAGCGGGCGTGCCGATGGCCCGCCGGAGGCGTGCCAGAGGCAAGCCCGTCTGCGCCCGTCCGCGCTCCGGCCACACCCAGCGACAGCCACGCTGTCCGTTGTAGTCAAAATCAGGGCAGAATAAAATACTCCAGGGAACAGCTACTTAATATGGGTAAGAGGGATGAGGGGGGGAACCGTTCTGTTGTTACGGGCTATGATAAAAACATTCTAAACTAAGGGCTGATCAATTGTAGATCCCTGATGAAACACTACCAAGAGGTATCCAACATGTTAGAGGACAAGGATCTGGACGTTCTCTTTCTAACAGAGACTTGGACTAGCACTGACTCTTCAGTACAAATGGGCTTCGCCTGCCCAGATGGATACAAAATATTCCATAAACCGAGGGCTGTTGGAAGAGGAGGGGGTTGGGGGGATTTTTAAGGAAAAGTGGAACTTTGCACCTCTACAGGTAGATGATGTTATAGGGATTGAACTGTTGGGCTTCTCACTTCAAGAGGCTAAAGGTAGGCTACTTACTGGGGTGATCTGTTATAGACCCCCGGGTTCTGATACCCAATTTCAATCACTATTTAATACCATCACTGATCTGAGTCTAACCCATTCTAGAATGATTCTACTAGGGGATTTTAACTTATGGGATAACGGCAGCCTAGATAATCATTTGAGAGACCTAAGGCACACATGTGAGAATCTTAACTTACACCAACTGGTATAACAACCGACTCATCTAGGAGGGCATGTTTTAGATCTTTTGTTTGCAAACCAGGCCGAGACTGAGGTGGTTGATATACTGCCTCAAAGCTGGACCGACCATTCTCTAATCCACTTTTGTATCACGACACCTAGTTTAGAGGATAATAATAATCGGCCGGTGATTTACCGAAAGGGAAGAGAATGGGCTAAGTTAGTGAAATATAGGACATACCCGACCTTTCCGAATCAGAATCTTTTTGCTTCTTCTGTCTCTGTAGGAGAAAATTATCAAACTTACTGCAATTACATAGCTGGAACCCTTGATTCAATAGTTCCAGTAAAACGACTCAAAAACAGGAAAAAAACATCTGCCCCCTGATATAATGATGAGTTGAAACAGCTACGAGTAGCATGTAAAAAGGCTGAGAGAAAATGGAGGAGAGCCTATTTAGAGTCAGATAAGAAAGATTTGAAATTAGTACAGTCCCAATACAAGGAGTCCATCGCCAGGGCCAAAGCAGATTTTTATGTTAAATCTATTCTGCAGGCACCAAATAGCACAAAAAGCACTCTTTAATACTTTTAGGGAACTCTCTAGCCCAGCTTGCACGAGCAATAGCAGTGGTCGCATCGCAGAAACTCTGCGATGAGATTGCCTTTTATTTTGAAGAAAAATAATTAAAATCGTTGGAGATCTTCACCCCACTGACACCAGTGGTCAGGATGATTCACCCTGGAAGTTAGACGCAGAACCCCAGGTAGACACCTCCCTGGAATACTTTCAAGTCCCTACGGAGGACTCTTTTAATCATCTTGCCCAAAGTGTGTCCTCGGGATCCCCTTAGACCCCCTTCCACATAAAATCTGGAAAATATTTGGGCAAGAAACCCTCCCTTGGCTACGACAGATTTGCTGCCAGTCTTTGGAGGAAGGAGAGGTACCAGAGGTATGGAAGCAGGCAGTGGTGACCCCCTTGCTCAAAAAACCATCTTTGGACCCTACAATTCCAGCAAATTTTAGACCAATCTCCCTCCTGCCATATCCGATCAAAATTTTAGAAAAGGCAGTTATCAAAATTCTATCATGCTATCTTGAGGATAATTTCTTGCTGGATAGGGACCAATTTGGTTTCCGTCCAGGACACGGCACTGAGACCGCCTTGGTAACCGTAATGGATAATCTACGAATGCGTGCTGACAATGGGAATTCCTCTGTCCTAGTGTTATTGGACATGTCAGCCGCATTCGATACGCTGAGCCACACAGTGCTAGTGGAAAGATTGAAAAGTATAGGGGTTAAAGGACGGGCCTTGCAGTGGTTACAATCTTATCTGTCAGGAAGACAACAGGCTGTGTCTATGACACCGTTCACCTCTGGCAAGTCCCTAGTATACCACGGGGTGCCGCAGGGCTCGGCGATCAGCCCTGTTCTTTTCAATATCTATTTACGCCCTCTATTCCCCATTATTAAATCTTATGGAATTGACCTGGTCAACTACGCAGATGATACCCAACTGGTGTTTTCCCTGGAGGGGAAACAAGCGGTATCTATGGATACCTTCCAGGAGTGTATGCGCCAGACTGCTGGTTGGCTCAGGAAAAATTCCTTACAGTTTAATGGGGGTAAAACAGAGGTGGTGTATTGTCCTGCTACCAGAATATCCCGACATCTACCGGTGGAGTTCAAGCTTACCCCCGAGGATGAACCCTTGACTCCTGTTAAAATGGTGCATAATTTGGAAGTCATGATGGATGATAACCTCCAAATGGAATCACAGGCTAACAAAACTGCTAGTGTCTGTCTCTCCCTGCTACGCATGTTACGGAAGGTTCTTCCGCTACTACCAAAAGATACTCGATCACTTGTAGTGAGGAGCATAATTTTGAGCAGATTGGACTACTGCAACGCCCTGTATTTGGGAGCACCGCAATATATTCTGCAGGGGTTGCAGAAAGTCCAGTCAATGGCAGCTAAACTGGTGCTAAATAGACAGCGTAGGTCTTCCACGGCATTGGCCTTGAGCGACCTGCATTGGCTGCCTATTAAGGAAAGAATTTGCTTTAAATCCCTCTGTATTGTACACAGAGCAGTACATGACCTGGGTCCAGTTCCCCTGCAGGAGATGTTCACCTGGTATAATCCCAGGAGGCAGCTTCGCTCTTCGAGTGCAAATCTGATAACAACCACCAGATTTAAGAGATCCAGGATGGGGGGCAGAGCTTTTGGTGTGTCCGCTGCGCGCCTATGGAACGAGCTGCCTCAGAACCTTAGACAGGCCAGTTCTCTGACCTGTTTTAGGAAGAGTCTGAAAACTTGGCTATTTCCAAGGGGTGAACACTAGATCCCCCCACTGACAATTGGTTCTGCTGTTACAGCGGCTATTTTCAATCTAAGCGCCAGGATACGCGTAGGGTGGCAGTTTTGCGCTATATAAGTTTTTAATTCAATTCAATTCAATTCAAATACCCTGGGCAAATGTCAGACACTGCATTCCGTGAGATAGACTGCGAAGAGTCAGCACCCAGCAGTCCTCAACAAGGCACAGTGAAATAGAGCACCTCACATGTGTCTCTGCTTGGTGCTTAATTTTTAAATTAATATGTGCCGGGGCCCAGGGTTTTGCTCAGAAGCCCATGTGCAGTGCTATTAAATGTCAGCGTGGTGAATACCAATGCAGCATAGTCTTGCTTCCATCTCGTGCCTCTTCACCCACCACCAGGCACTTTCCAACACACTATGTCACTGTTTCTGTACTTTTTCATCCTTGCTTTCTTTCGTTGTCACTGTTTTCTCTGTGTTTCTCTCTTGCTCTGGGTCAAAATCTGACGAGAAAAATTACTGTAGGGCCACAAAAATGGGTGCCGGTGTGCACCACCTGCAACCACCTGCTCAGATTATGTACTGCCCCTACTGTGGTGCACATGTCCAGCCCTGGGAGACAGCGTTTACAACGCAGTCATCACATCGCAGTTCCTTTACAACGCAGTCGTTACAACGACCACGTTGTTGAGACCGCAATGCCTTTACAATGCAAGTCATTAGAACGACTTGCAGTAGGGGGCGCTCTAACATAAGGAATAGTATAATTTACTATTCCAACACCTTCCCTACTGTTGCGCAGGCTGGAGTTGGAATAGTAAATTATACTATTCCTAAGTCCAGCGCGCCCCCTACTGCAAGTCGTTCTAATGACTTGCCTTGTAAAGGTATTGCGTTCTAACAACGCGGTCGTTGTAATGACCGCATTGTAAAGGAACGCGATGTGATAGCATGCGTAGTAACATGCTATATTCCCGGCCTTACCCAAACAGCCACAGAGCAATCATGAGGTAGAGGAACCAGCTGTTCTGTGACACTGCCTGTGTACACTGAATTTTAGAGTATTTTCGTGACTGTCAAAGTAACTGTGTTGCATGACATTATTCCCAAGCCTTCACCCTGACTGGCAACATCAATTCTTCGGCCTTAGCTGGCCTTCCTTCTGGTAGAGAACAGGCAGCCAGAGACATTTTACTCAGATGTTTCTTGTGAGATGATCTTTTGAAAGTCCTTGTCCACAATAACACATGTCGGTGCCACCCACCATCAACCCCTATTTGGCAATGTCACTTTGTCACTTTGCGTATTCTTAGCTTTTAAAAGCTCCAAGTACTGACAAAAAAAGCAACAGGTGCTCTTACCTCTCCCCCCCTAGAATACATGATGCTGTTGGCAAATAATTCTGGATTGCCTGATGGAGACTAAATCATTGTAAATTCATTTACAGAAGAAAAAAATCTCTTTCTCCTGTTTGTTGCATTTATATAGTGCTTGCTACCCCTCGTCATGGGTAGCAAGTGCTATCAAAATGCAATTACACACAATCTAATTTGTTATTTGTGCGTTTTTTACTTGTAAACACTCAGGTTTAATCAGTGCTTTAAATGGGCCGGTACTCACAGGTACTGAGTACTGGCACTTCTTATTTTTATCACTCTGAGTACCAGCACTTCTCTACTGCCGAGGAGAGTACTGGTACTCATGAAAGGATAGGCTCATTGGCTGCTAGGGCTGGTAACCTGTCTACAACAATCAAAACACTTCTGTAGCCCTGAGTCGAGCCCCCGCTGAACTATTCAGCGTGGGCTCATTTGCATGATATCCAGGTGTTCACCATCATGCTGTGTTGTAAGGAATCGAGGCAGCCCGGTGACAGTGCAATTAAGAAAGCCATGGGAGGTAAGGAGGTTGAAATGGCTTTAATCCCACCCGATTCTTTTATGTGAGTGTCTGCTTATGTTTGTCTGTTTACCTGTGCATGTTTTCGTGTGAGAGAAAAGAGGGAGGAAATCGCGACACTATTGGGGGAATATTAAAAGAAATGTGTGGAATGCTTTGTGTGTGCACATCTGTTCATTTCTTTCTGTGTGTGTCTGCATGCTCGAGAATATATAGTATTGTGCCAAGTAACAGCAAATAACAGTATTCAAGCTGCAAATATTACAAAACAAGGAAATGTTAAAATATCACTGCGTTTGTCTTTTGTTTTGTGTAATGATTTAACCTATTTTGTTCATAAAAAACATTTCTCATGTGTTTTGGTATGTGCTACAACTAGTGCAAAAGAAACAATTGATGGACGGAATGCTGGACAATGCAAACATTCACCCCCAGTCACAAGGATCTGGGTTTAATCCATCATGCTTTTGCTCACCACACCACCCCAGTTTGGACCCAGCCATATGCAAATCAGTCTTGACCCTGTTCCTTGTGGGAACAATCCAGCCCGAACTGCCAAGCCAGGTCCTCCCTGGACCGGAAACAAGCATCCTGGGACCGGTTTCAGGGCATCACCCTTCGTCAGCCAGGCTAGCTTGAATCCAGTGGTGTGGTGAGCAGGGGACCCATGTCTGTGCATACCCTTCCCACTTAGGGCGACATATGCAAAAGAAACAATTGATGGACGGAATTCTGGACAATGCAAACATTCACCCCCAGTCACAAGGATCTGGGTTTAATCCATCATTCTTTTGCTCACCACACCACCCCAGTTTGGACCCAGCCATATGCAAATCAGTCTTGACCCTGTTCCTTGTGGGAACAGTCCAGCCCGAACTGCCAAGCCAGGTCATCCCTGTACTGGAAACAAGCATCCTGGGACCGGTTTCAGGGCATCACCCTTCGTCAGCCAGGCTAGCTTGAATCCAGTGGTGTAGTGAGCACGGGACCCACGTCTGTGCATACCCTTCCCACTTAGGGCGACATATGCAAAAGAAACAATTGATGGACGGAATGCTGGACAATGCAAACATTCACCCCCAGTCACAAGGATCTGGGTCAATAAGTATGTCCTGTCTTGAATTTGGCCATGCTCCTAGCCTCGTCCACTGGCCACATTTAAATGAGTACCTGCACTATTTTTTTCCCATTTAAAGCACTGGGTTTAATGCATACAACAGCCCTTATTCAGGCAGGAAACTCCTTATTTGTAAACCCAAAAATCACTTTATTTTAACTGACTCCCACCAACAATTGTCTCAGTTTCAATGTGTATAAATGGAGGAAAAAAAGTTTTTATGAAATGGCCCACTTTCCAGCTGTAAAATGTTGGCAAGTGTGAGGGTATGCATTAGGTTAGGAGAGGACAGAGTTCGCCTTTCAAGTGCACATGCGCAATCATCCCAGTGCTAATGGGCAAACATTTTCTCTCCTTTAAACAATGGGAAATGCTCAAAAGGCATTGCCCAGCGCAGTAGGAGTCCCCACCACGGGGTCTGTGCCCTAGGGTACTGTGAGTTACCAGTGGACTCCACCCTCTCCTTTGATGACGCTTCCCAGCAGCAGGAGAAACTGAATATGCCTGTCTTAGAAAAGAAAACGATTTCCTCCGGCGCCTGTTTCTCAAGCAGAGCTCTGCGGGTGCCTGGGCTTTCCTAGTAACAAGCACCCACAAGCTGCAGCCTGAGCTATGGCACACGAAAGGGGGAAGGGGTGGCACCTTCCATACGTCATGTACTTTATGCATAGAGTCAGGTTTTTTATTATATGAATTACAAGTAAGTTTTACATGTGTGTATTACTCCTTTTTCTGATGTCTGTATTCAACAAGTAATAACCTTTATAGCTTAGCTACATGACCTCTGCTCCTTTTCCCTTTCACCCTAGGTGACAGTAATTGTGCAGTAAAACTGTGGATGATGGCTCACACACTACGTCCGTACACACAGTGCCAGCTGAGATTCAACACAGTGCACTGGACAACAGACACACTGTTGTTTCCAGTGCTCCGGGTATTCAGGTGTTCGATGCTCAAACAGCATTCTGAATTCTGAAGGGCTGTTGTAGGTGCTTGAATCTGACAGGTGGTGCGACGATGAGTGAAAACACAAAGCACTAGGTCTTTAAATTGTCAATAACAGAAAACAATTATGCAAGTCACCAGGGGATCCACTCCTGCCATTAAAAAGAATGAGGCACGCGGATACCTGAGGGAACGATCATAGTGCACAAGTAATTGTTCTCTGTTTTGCACTTTTGTATGCCCCAGGAGAGCCATGTCGGATTGTGGCCTTGCGTTCAGTAGAGGCTGGTGTGCGGGCGAAGTGGTGTGGTGGGGTCGAGGGGTCGAGGGGACGACGACAGGATGATGGACGATGAAGAAAACATGACAAAAAGGGAATAAAAGAACTTACTTGCCCCCCCCCACCGCTCTTCTGCTCCGAGTCCTTGCTGCAGCACAGGCTTGCAGAATCCTCTGTGGTAAATCCTGACGCTGCTCCCATGCTGCTGGCAGCATAAAAGCAGCATCGGGATTAGCCTGAGTGCCCTGAAATTGCACTCCCAGACCGACTGGGAGCCTGTGCTTGCTGTCTCCAACTCAGCAATGCAGCTCGGGTTGGAGACAGCTCAGTGCGCATGTTGGTTTGGCCATCCTGATGTGCACTGATAGTAGTGCCCACCACTTCCCCACCGTGGCGGCCCCTGCGATAACCCTACCCCCCAAGACTTGGTTCAGCCCTTAGAACTTGAAAAATAAATGATAATAAACCGGTTTTATTATCGTTTCATTTTCCATGTTTTGAGGCTGGCCGGTGGGACGACGCTCCTCCGCCATTGCGGAGGAGCCACCACTGCTTGCGCTGCATTAACAGTGCTGGTTCTTTGGCACTTTGAGCATAAACTTACAGCCTAAATCTTAGACCTACTCTGAGTAGCTGCCAACGAACTGATTGGTACATTTCCCAGCGCCATAACATTATGACACTTTGGCACTTTAAGTGGATTTGCGCATGGTCTATATAGCATTGGCACTTTGGCACTTCAAGTATAAATCAATCAATTTCTGTCTTTTAACATAATCCGGTCTTTTAAATTTTGCATTGTCAGCAGATTCATATTCCTGCATAGTGTTATGTTTTTAAAGTTATTGTGCTTCAGTTTTTTCAAACGTTTTAATTAACTACACAATAAAAAATGCATAAAGTGCCTTACGTTGCATATTTTTCACATTTGGACATTACACTGCCTCCTTAACACATTATGTCACTAGAGCAGATCAGGACAGGCACTATAAAATGCAACCAAAATGAAAATATTTTTTGTTAATGCAATATTATCATCACATTGAGTGTGTAAACCACATTCATATTTACAGTACGTGCTACTGTTTATGCCCGGACACCATGCCACCAAGTTTATTGTTGCCAAGATAACGCTTGGCTAATTCCCAGTGTTAGAAATGGGGTTTCTGGTTGGCTAGGGCATGCACCTAAGCCAGGCAGAACCCACCACTCTAGTCAGGGCAAGGGAGTTACACACCGAAGATAACCCCTGCTCACCCCCTTGGTAGCTTGGCAGAGCAGTCAGGCTTATCCCAGAGGCAATGTGTAAAGCGTTTGCACAACACACTCACACAGCAGTGACACACTAGGCACACCACAAAAAAACACCACACAAGGTTGTATAAAAATATCCTTTGTATTATCCATAAAAACACATTAAATCACAATAACATATATTACACTGTGCCACCAGGCACTTGTCATGACTTCACAGGGATTTACATAAATCACTAGGCCAATCGGGTCACTGTCATAGACCATCACAGTTAGGGCGATCAGTAACTACTCGTAGAAACTGTACTTATTATGCCTACATATAATCATAAGTGCACCTTAGTACACACTTGCAGCAGGGCATACATCATAAATACATCATGCCCACTTTAGGAACCTTAAGCCCACAGTAACTGACTTCCCTTGCGTAGGCTCCTGGGCTACCTGCCCGCCTACCACAGGGAATGCGGAGCAATGCTAATCAGGGGCCTCCGTTGAGGTCTCACCCGAGCTGCCCAAAACAACAATGCCCCCAAACAGCAGATAAGAATGCAGCTGCCCGCGACCATGCGGCACAACTGCGACAATGCCAGGAATGCACAGCAAGGCTGATCAGAGGCCTCCCACCCTGGCTCCTTGAACCGCGGCTGCCCGCAACCACGCGGTGCAGCCGCTCAGCCGGAAAATGTGGATAGCGGACGGCAGGGCACGGAGCGAAGCCTCCGTCGGCTCCCACAACCAGGCTTCACCTCCACCTGACTTCCGGGGGCTTCTCTCGTCTCGGCTGCAGATCACAGAGCAAAGTCTCAGTTGGGTCTGCAGTCTTCAGCCCTCCTCACGGCACAAACACACCCCGCGCTCACTGTACGTGGAGGATTGAGCCCACTCCTTGGACTCAGGAAGTTGGAAGCACCCACCACGTGCTTCTCAGTGGGGCTCACTAGCGCTGGGACTGACAATCAGTGCTCGCATGTCTCCACCCTGGAGACACAAACCAGGGAACTGGTAGCTCTCTTCTCGGGCCGGGCTCCTTTTAGGGCATTGGCACTCAGTTTTTTAAGAAATCAGGGTGAAAATCCAGCGCTCACCACACGCTGAGGCCAAAATCACGCAGGGCAGAGCTGGGCACAGGCAGGCCAGCACACAGGGTCACTCAGCAGAGTGGAAGTCCTTTCAGCCACCCAGCAGGCAGCGGGTTGGTCCCAACTGGTGGTTCCTCCTGGCACAATGCAGTCCACGCAGTGTTTCAGTTCAGTCCAGTTCCAGTTCCACCAACATGGGGTCACAGCCCCAATATTTATACAAAAAGAACAATTGATGGACAGAATGCAGAACAATGTCACACATTCACCCCAGTACAGAGATCTGGACCTAAATCCATCGTTTTTTTGCTCAGCATGCCATTCCAGGTTGAACCCAGCAGATCAGTCTTGACCCTGCGCCCAATGGGAACAATCCAGCCCTAACTGCCAGGCCAGGTCCTCCCTAGACTGGAAACAAGCATCCTAGGACCGGTTTCGGGGTTTCACCCCTCAACATCTACATGGCACCCCTCGCCCACGTCGCCCGACAGGACAACCTCAACATCATCTCCTACGCCGACGACACCCAGCTGATCCTCTCCCTCACCAAAGACCCTCACACCGCCAAAGCCCACCTCCACGAAGGAATGAAGGCCGTCGCCGAATGGATGAGGACCAGCCGCCTGAAGCTGAACTCCCGGACAAGACGGAGGTCCTCATCCTTGGTTCCAACCCTTCAGCCTGGGACGACTCCTGGTGGCCAACATCACTGGGAACAGCCCCACCACCCACCGACCACGTACGCAACCTAGGGGTCATCCTCGACCCCACCCTCTCCATGACTAAGCAGGTCAACGCCGTTTCCTCATCCTGCTTCAACATCCTCCGAATGCTCCGCAGAATCTTCAAGTGGATCCCCACCGAAACAAGAAAAACAGTCACCCAGGCCCTCGTCACCAGCAGGCTGGACTACGGAAACGCCCTCTACGCAGGAACGACGGCTAAGCTCCTGAGACGGCTGCAACGCATCCAGAACGCCTCTGCACGTCTTATCCTCGACATCCCCCGACGCAGCCACATCACACCCCACCTGAGAGACCTGCACTGGCTCCCTGTCAACAAGAGGATAACCTTCAAGCTCCTCACCCACGCACACAAAGCACTCCACAACTCCGGACCAGCCTACCTCAACAGACGACTCAGCTTCTACACCCCCACCCGCCAGCTCCGCTCGACCAGCCTCGCCCTCGCCACAGTCCCCCGCATCCAGAAACGACCGCCGGCGGCAGATCCTTCTCCACCTCGCCGCCAAGACCTGGAACACCCTCCCCACCAACCTCCGACAGACCCAAGACTTACTGGCCTTCAGAAGACTCTCAAGACCTGGCTCTTCGATCAGTAGCAGCACCACCCCCCTCTTCCCCCAGCGCCTTGAGACCCTCGCGGGTATGTAGCGCGCTTTATAAGTGACATGATTGATTGATTGATTGATCAGCCAGGATAGCTTGACTCCAGTGGCATGGAGAGCACGGGACCCACGTCTGGGCATACCCGTCCCACTCGGGGTGACATATGCAAAAAGAACAATTGATGGACAGAATGCAGAACAATGTCATACATTCACCCCAGTACAGAGATCTTGGCCTAAATCCACCGTTTTTTTACTCACCATGCCATTCCAGTTTGAAGCCAGCCATATGCAAATCAGTCATGACCCTGCGCCCAATGGGAACAGTCCAGCCCGAACTGCCAGGCCAGGTCCTCCCTAGTCACAAAGTCTTTGTCCTCCCCTGGCACAGGGCTCTGAGCCCAGTCTAAACCAGTTCTGGGGTCACTTTACAATTACATTCGCAAGTGCACAACAACCTCCATTGTTAGTGTAAGCCTTGGCCCCAGACACACCACATGGGGGTGGAGCCATCATTGTGGAAGGCAGGCACAGCCCTATTCAGGTGCAGGTGCTACTCCTCCCATCACTCCAAATGCAGACCAGGCCTATTCAGCCTAGCGCTGAGTCAGTCAGAACCAGATGGTCAATACACATCAGGCAGGCACAAAGACACATAGCACACAGAAATGCCCACTTTTAAAAGTGGCATTTCTAAAATAGTAATAATAAATATGCTTTCACCAATAAGCAGGATTTATCACTACTATTCCAAACATAACAAACTTGATCACGCTACCCCTCTCAGATCAGGAATTACCACTGAAGCACATATCAGGAAATCCCCAATGCACCCTATGAGAGGGCAGCCTCACAGCAGTGAGAAACCAAATAGGCTGTTTGTCACTACCAGGACATGCCACACAGTTAAGGCACATGTCCTACCTTTTACCCACACCGCACCCTGCCCATGGGGCTAGCTAGGGCCTACCTTAGGGGTGACTGATATGTAGTAAAAGGGGAGTCACAGACATGGCAACCACTTTATCTGCCATGTCACAGCAGCAGTAAACTGTGTGCGCAGGCCCTGCCGTGGCAGAGGCCTGAGACAGGTTTGAAAGGCTACTTTGGTGGGTGGCGCAAGCAGCACTGCAAGCCCACCAGTAGCATTTAATTTACTGGCCGTGGGTATATGGGATACCATTGTACAAGGGACTGATAGATAAATGAAATGCCAAACAGGTGTAGACCAATCTTACCATGCTTACCATAGAGAGCACATGCACTTTAGCACTGATCAGCAGTGATAAAGTGCCCAGAGTCATAAAACCACCAACAACAGGTCAGAAAAAATACAGGAGGAAGGCAAAAAGTTCTGGGATGACCCAGAAAAAAGGGCCAAGTTCAACACCCAGCATTTCCTTGAGGATTTCACCTCTCTGTTGTACCCCTCTCAAAGAGAATCAGTGGTGATGAACACTTTGATCCAGTATCCTAGCTCTGTTGACTGTTTCACTGACAGCCCTGCTGCTAAACCGTCTAAGGGCAATTACTGCCTCTTTTTTTTAACCTGTCTTGTGCCCTCACTCTCACCATATGCTGAAATTTTAGACTTTTAGATGGGCCCTCTTGGGATTCTTTTATGACCACTTGAGACGCGCACCATTTGGCTGAGGTTAGTGATGGCTTGCTCCTAAACCATTAGCCTTCTTGGTGTCCAACATTTCATAATGCCCTCTTGAGAACGGTGGGCCTCATGTACGAAAAGTAGATTTCCAAATCCTAAATAGCGAATAATACCCATTTGGTGTTTTGGAATCGTAAAATGTTATGTACTATGAGTTTGATGTCTTAAATAACGATTTCATTGCATTTGTTATTTAAGAGTACCAGGTCTCATGTATGAAGAATAAAAGGGATTGCAATTTGTGCACCAACTTTTACTGAATGCATTTGTATTTTGCAAATCAACCTATGTACAAATAGGTCGGCTCACAATATATATACAGAATCATAGTGGATCGCAATTTAACCTACCCTATTAATATGCATGAGGCAAATTGCGACCCACTAAGATTAGATATAGTCATAGTGATGGTGGCCTGCTGTGGTCAGCAGACCACCATGTCTGTGATTATTTTTCATTAAAGCAATAATTTTTTTTAAATGCACCCAATTTTCATAAAAGGAAAACAAGATGAGTTTGAAAAAAAGTGTTTTAAAAAAATTATTTTGTTAGTAAGCAGTGGTCTGGTTGACTACCACTGGCTATTCCTAATAATGTTTTTGTAAACATTCACAAAGGGAAGGTGCCCCTGGGGGCTCCTTCCTGTTTGCAAATGGGTTACCACCTTCTTTGATTTGGTGGTAAAATATTAATGTTCTGCTACTAGATTTCAGTTGCAAAGCATTAACACATACCTTAAGGAATTGGTATTTGAAATGGACACCCTGAACACGACCCTTCCAAATGGTGATTGCTAATGGTTTCCAAAACCCATTTAACATTTTGGAAAACCGTTTCTGAATCATTAAATAGGATATGTAAATTTAAAAAGGGAGTTTAGTGTATACAAACCCTCTGATTTACCTAATCAGAGGGTTTGCAAACTCAAAATCCTACATGAGGCCCCATTGTTTGTTGTTTGTTGCCATGTGTTTGTTTTTCTGGCAATACATATATCAAAGGGAGGTGTGTTCAAACTCAAAGGTGTATGTATGTTTTCTGTTTCCTGCCTGATATGCTTTTGCACTTTGGGTCTTCTCCTCTGACTTCTTTTAGAGTATATCCTCCTAAATGACACACCCATATTCCATGCCTCTAGCCACTCCATCTAACAAGACGGTACCTGCCTATGTTTACTGTGTAGTTATTGATGTCTCCTGGGACCATAAGGTGGAAAACAGAATGTCTGTATACGGAGGTGTGCGTTCTGTCTATGTGTGAGCATGCATGTGTTTGCACTATGTTTGAACTCTTCCCATGGTGTGTGTGTATGTGTCTGTGTGCGCACCTATAGCCATAAAAGCATGCAACCATGACATATGTTTTACTATCCTCAGGAACCATTCTCTCAGAGCCCACCTCCACAGGATGGCCCTTAAACTATATAGAGATTAATTATTGCATGCCAATTACAGCTATGGTTCAGCTTCGGCATCTGAACCTATGTTTCGATTTGTGAGACCACTTAGGAGGATAGGAGCCGACCATGGAAACCTTCAGAGAAAACATACGCATCTGGAGAACGAATCTTTAATTCTCATAAATGATCCGGCTCCTGAAGAAGAACAAGAAAGGAACCTACCTAATGATTATATAAAAGGAGAACAATCTCAAGACCCCCAGAAACCAAAACTACAAAAGGCAGAGGACATACCACCCTCAATATCAGTAAATGACTTTACCCTACCAGATATAAATCTTAATTCAGCTCCTCCTTCAGTGCTCTTAAAACCAACAAAGGAGAGTTTGCTAATACTCAACAGTACTCCTAGCCCTACCTCTGACCAAATAGAAAACCTTTCTTAGTCACCAGATTTTCCGTTATTTAACTCATTGCACTCGCTTAATAGACAAGACACAATATCCAGTGCACTTTTTATTCTCACAAAAATTCTAGAATCTATATTGGCTTTAATGGAAAACTACATGGATAACTCCGATCAGATATTGGAAACTGAAACTGGCATTCTCCAATACCTAGTAGACAAAAAGAGGGGAAAACAATTAAACCATAATCAACAACTCCCAACAAGAAAACCAGAAAAAAACAGACCAGGAAACAGTACAAAGTTTGGCACTTTTTCCGCCAACTGAATTCTACCCTCCAGTATCTACCACTGCAAACCTGTTGGCACTAACTCTACTTGCAGAGAAAGCGGTCTCAAAAAAACAAAATTTATTTATAGCCTTTATTGATTTAAAGGCAGCTTTTGACTCTGTTATGGAAAATGTTACTAGGCTGGGGAATCCCAGGCAAATTGTTGAGGGACATTATTCTTCTGTATACGGATACCTGGGTCCAAGTCAAGTTGGGTGATGGTAGTTCATTAACAAGGAAAATTAGTACATATAATGGCCTAAAGCAGGGGTGTGTCCTTGCTCCTTGCCTTTTTAACTTATTTTTATCCGATCTTGCTCAGCATTTAGACTCTGTAAATGCCCACGTGCCAAGGTTGGGGGAAGTACAAATTAGCTACCTCCAATATGCAGATGATACTATCCTTCTGAGCCACACACCTATTGGTCTCCAACGACTTATAAATGCTTTTGATGACTATATAGACTCAAATGGCCTTGAATTGAATGTTAAAAAGACTAAAATCATGAAAATTGGACTTACCAAACAAAAGTTTAATACATTGAGAGCCAGAGCAGGACCAATTGATGTTGTTAAAACATACAGATATTTAGGGGTGGTGTTTGACAACAGAGTTTCTTTTAAATTTCATTTTAAAGATCTAAGGGCAAAAACGGTGGTTTTAATTCATGCTTTTAAAAGTTTTAAAAAATTGTTGAATTGTCAATCTTATGATTATATTCTTAAAGTCATGAAAGCTAAGCTAGAACCAACTCTTTTATATGGTTCTCCCATTACCAGGGGGAAAGATGTAAAACGTTTAGACTTATTGCTGGTCAAGGCTTTTAAATCAACTTTTGGGATCCTCAGATCAGTAGGGCAAGCAGGAATAAGACTAGAGTTTGTCTCCAAAGGCAGAGCTTGGTGTCAGCTCGAGTTTTTTTTAAATGTATGTACTCTATGTTTTCTGCTGCCCCTGCCTCCCTGGGGAATTACTGCTGGATTGATATAAATAAGTCTATCCATATTGTAAAATGGAGATCCCATATTTTAACATGTCTAAGGGATATTGGTCTGCAAGTAGCACTTCAGGAATTGACACCGTCCAATTATAAGTTACTTATAAAAAAACAAATTAAAATTGAATCTCTTAAATTGGATAAAACCGCATTAGCAGGGAAAATGCATGCTTGGTATGTGATTAATTCATATCAGTCGTTACGAATTCAGCCCTATTTGACGGCAGAATTTCTCTGCTAATATAAAAAATAGTGTTTTAAATCTACGAATGGGAATAAATCCGACAAAAGAGTGTATGCAGCCCTGGATTGAGCCTTGGGCGGATACTAACTGCAGATTATGCGGATGGCCACAAGAATCATTAGTCCATATAGTATGTGTGTGTCCTAAATTGATTACAATTCGGCGTTTTTATTTAAAACACCTATTTTGTTAGGTCCTTATCTGGTGAGTCTATTCCGTTGTTATGTCAGCTAATTAAATTTTTAAATGCAGCTGAAAAGTGTTTGGTATCGCCAGTTTGAGATGTATTAAATTCAGTCAGACACCTAGTAGTACAAACTGAACCTATTATACCTATTTCGGGACGGATATACTTGTTGCACTTTACTAGCGTCCTGGAATTATGACATTTTAACTAATGACACGTTGGCACTTTAACACAAAATAGGTGCTATATCTTGTTATAGTATTTGTTGAATCTTTCTTTAAAAAATAACCCTGGGTCAGACATAATTGATGCACTTTATAATTGTTATTGAGCTATGAATTAACCATTTATGTATGTTGTCACTTTAATATGTAATAGGTGCAATATCTTGCTATAATAATCATTGACATTTTTAAAAATTAATTTGTTTCTCTTTGGAATCAGTTCTTATTGTATGATCTGGTTCATGTTTTGTTTTATGGGATATTTATGAATGCATTGGTCCAATTATTAATAATATTTGATGCATAGAGTTCCGCTGTTTTTATATATTATGTGATTGTGAAGTTATTTTGATTGCAATGATTTTTACTAATCACGCAATAAAGAATTTACTTTACTACCCTCCAGTAAAGATTCAAAGGGCGACGCAGACCGATAGGACTACTGGTAATAAAGACGCAACTAAAGTGCCACTCGATGACAAAATTTATTCACTCCGTAAATTATTTAAGAGTCTTCAAGTGACATTAATATAAAAGAAGGTATTTCATATTTCCCAATCTTTGACCAGAAAAAGAAGCCAAGCCTTGACAAATCAAACACTTGGTAATGAGGCAACAGTCACTACTGAATCTCCGACCGCATCAGAGACAGGATTGCAGTTAAAGCAAAAGGGAAAGAGAAACAAAAATCATTGTAGAGGTAAAGGGCATAAGAAGAGAGTAAAACAAAGACTCTCTTGGCAATCAACAAGGAAAATAAAATTCCCACCCTTTACATCCCCAGAAAGGGAAACGGAGGATAAGTCTCAATTCTCAAACATTTCAGAGATCTCCTTAATAAAAGACCAACTACCACTTTTGTACAATACTAACGTTCTCTTGTCGCAATTAAATCCTCTTGCACCAAACTTTACTACAGATAATTCAGATGATCTCCTTCTAGTGAACACCTCAGGTAACGAAGGTTATTCTTTCCCAGGAAATTCAAACGAAAAAAAGAAGCTGATTGTCCCTTGTATCCTAGAAATAACCGATCTGTTTCCTGTAGGAAAAGCTCCCCTAAACCGTGGGAGAATAGTAAACCTGCTTCAGAAAATAGACCTGCTCCACTCTTTAAAACCCTCAGAAATAAAATTAGTGACCTTTCCAAATAAATCCCAGTATACGATAGCAAATGTTGAATTCTGGTCGAATGTGATACCCTCAATTATTCTAAAAGAGAAGGATACCATCCATAAAAATGGATTTGATGTGGTCGAAATTAAGGAAAACTCAAAATGCCCAAAAAATCAAAAGGTACAGGCAGATACTAAGATCACTTGCCATACCCACATTTCCCACAGTGCAGGAGCACAAACGAATGCACCTGAAGGATCATTAACCATCTCTATAAATACTGTGGAGCAACGAATTCTGGACCACACCAAAAAAAATCCTAGCTCTCAGTTCCACGATCTCTCTTGGTCTTGGATATCCAAAAACCTGAATAGTCACAAGCAGGGCAAGGCAAACAAGCTACCCTTTTAGCAGATCTTTAAGCATTGCATCGTGGAACATAGCTGGGAAGGACACTGGAAAACTAGCTCTGATCCTAAAAAACTCACCATCGATTGTGACCTTGCAAGAAATATGGGCACTAGTATCCCTCAATCAAAAAGATTACATAATATATGATCTCCTGGCAGAGACGGGGAGAAGAGGTCACGCAAAAGGCGGCCTCGCAATCCTATTGAAGGAAGATATATTCTGGGATCAGGAAGTAGTCAATATGTGTCTGCCGAATAACCAATGTATAAAGATCAAGTACAGGAAAGAGAACCCGGACTCCATGCATGATATCCTTATTTTTAATGTTTATATCCCCCCAGGGCCTGCGAACGATAACTCAATGATCAAAGCATTTGCCAAAATCGATTCCGTCATAGAATCCAAAGGATTTGCATTGGTACTGATAATGGGGGACTTCAATGGGAAAATCTCTAACACTTTACTGACTGAATGGGGCACCTACGCACATGAGGAAATGTTGGCAATTCCATCACTGCTATTCCCTACAAAGGCCAAAGCTGATAAAAGGGGGAAAATGCTTGTCGCTTCGGTGACTGCATTTAATGGACTCATAATAAACGGAAGACTAGAAGGGGATATTCCCGCGGCTTACACCAAAAAGGGGCCATTTAGCTCCTCCATTCTTGACTACGTAATCTGTAGTCTTGACTGCTTCGGGAAAATGTAAACCCTGAATGTTAAAATCACAAAAGAAAGTGATCACGCAATTCTGTCTTTGGCAACTGAGATCCCTTTGCAATCCTCTGATACATGGTCCCTATCTCAACAAAACGGAACTATAGAAGTCGATTAAAAAAACGGGCGAATAAAATGGATCTATAAAGCAAATGCCAAAATAAACTCTACTATCATTACTTCATTACTGACCAATGAAAGCACAGTTGCTGACCCGGTAACAGTCTATGAGGATACGGTTACTGAGATAGTGGTCTCTCTGACCGGCCGCACAGCTAGGTGTGGGAAGCGTAGGGGGTCACTTAGTCCTAAAGCACTCAGACTGCATAACTTGATTAGACTGCAATTTTTTAAATATTCTGGAGCCAGACAGAAAGAGATTGCAAAGCTGAAAAAAAGCACCAACGACAGAAGGAAAAAATCAGACGTGCACAAAATGATAAAAAACTGGGCGGATATTCAAACTGCAGTAAACTGAAAAAACAGTAAGGAGTTCTGGAGGATAGTAGCAGAAGCAACAGGCACAAGCAAAACTCTCTACTCCTCGCCAGTTCCCCCTTCGGAGTGGGAAAAGTATCTCTTTGAGCTTTATAAACCAAATTTTTACGGCTTGGCAAAACCAATACAGTCTTGGCACAGAAAGGAGGAAAAGCTTCATGACACGACAGCACCATGAGCGAAAGAAATAGCATTATACATAAAGGCAGCAAGATCAACCGCAGCAACAGGCCCAAATAAAATCTCCTTTAACGTTCTTCAAAGTAATCCCGTAGACTGGTGCAAGTTTTTGGCCCCTTTATTCTCCCATTGTTTCTCCACCGGGAGAATTCCAAAAACATGGCAGGGGGGAGTATTGTGGTTCCCATCCTGAAAAAAGGATCCCGACTGTCGCTCAACAACTATCGACAGATAGCCCTACTGCAGTGGTTCCCAAACTTTTTTGACCCACGGCTTCCTTAACTGTTGGCCGCGGCTCCCCATTATGTTACTTTTTTATTCGGGTGGGGGGATGTAAGCCCAGCCTCGGCTCAGTACCTTAGGATCTCTTGGAGTGGATATTTCAGTTACCCTAGTAAAGAGCCAAATGCAGTTCCTTTTTTTGAAGGAGCCAAGGGAGGAGATTTTCCAGATGTTTCTGGGTAAGAAATTGTAGGAGAGCAGACCTTTTGCCTTTTGAATTGAGTTCCATCCAGGGTGGGTTAGGCCAGGGAGTTTACATTTGCTCCTTCTATACTGTCTGAGTTATATTACACGAGGAAAGCGTGTGAATCCATTTGAAGACATGGCAGACTATTCTGATGAATTTATGATCTCTGGCTGAACCAATGTAGAGCCCCTTGCCCTCCATAACATGGTCTCTTCCTCCTGAGAGCAAATGGACAACAGCATTTTGAGGTCTTTGGAGATTATGGACTAGTAGTGCAAGAAGACTAGCAAAGACTGAATTACAGTAGAAGTAGGTGAATGCTCTAGAAGCAGTTAGCAACGATGCTGGCTTCAAGCAGGAGTATAAAACACTGGCACAAAGAAGTGAGTTATGTGCACCTGGCAGTTATTAGCCTTCCTGTAGCAATGCTTAGAGACAGACAAAAGGACAAGCCCCGTCTAGAAATGTCTTCACCTTGAACAACATAAACTGCAGTCCCACCTTCGCCCCTACCATCCACTGAACAGCAGTGTTCCAGAAGAACTTATCAGCATCACTTTACTAACAGGGCTTTCATTCAATTTCTAAAAGGGTGCCCTGTCTCCATTCTCCTTCACATCAATGTCTGTGTCTCTGCATTCCTGCCACAGGAAGGCAATCAATACATCCCACTGTCCGGAAAAGCTTTATCAACCCTCCATCTTGTTCACTGGTCCCAGTACACAATTCTCACCATACACACACTAACAAACATGCACCAAGCAGTTGTTGCATATACACACACTGTATGCAAGCATGTGATATCAGAACAAGAATCTAGGGTTCACATAAAAGCAGAAATTTGCATGAGTTTTGGTAGACTACATACCCTCTCCCTGGCACAGATAAAAATGTCTGGTCACTCAACCAATTTACAAAAGCCAGGGACGCTGCCACCACCTCTCTGTGTAACTTACCCAGAACATGGAAAGTTGTTCTACGCCTACTATGAGGGCAATCGTTGTGCACCCCTCAAAGTCACAACATAGGTTTTGCACCCTGAATTACCATAAACACGTTAGGCACACCCTAGGTTAGTACGATGCCAGAGCTAAACAAAATCACGATATTAGTTTCACATGCAGCCGGGCACACAGATTAGGCCAGGGGTACACACATGTTTTCTATGTGGGCAACATTCCAATTCTAACAATCCCCATGCTAATAATTTCAAGCCGCTGAACACCAAGTTGAGAGGTGTTGGAGGTCTCTGTGTTTAGAGAAGGACAGTGCCAAAATGTGGCACTGAAAATGTGTTGTAGGGCACAAGGCACTGAAATCTAAGACTACCCTCAAATATCATGGAGAATAATTAAAATTAGAAGAGATGCAAGTGGAAAGGTAAGGTTGAAATTTGTGGCGACCGAAGACCGTGCTAAGCACGGAGGCCTGTGCTGGGCACAGCTGGGATATGATAGAGTGTTGTGAAAGGAAAGAGACCAGTAAGGTAAGGGTGGTGTGTGGGGCAAGGCTTGGTACAGAGGAGCCCTGGGGTAGGAGTTTTTATTTATTTATGTATTTTTCTATACCTCAAACGTGGCCAAAATATTAAAAGTGCTTTACACAAGCAATTGAAAAGTTAGAAGATAAAATAAGTAAATCACTTTTCTTAACCCCAGAAAGATGTGTATATAACTTAATTGGGGACATAAACTAAGAATTGGGTTACATACAAGAAATAATATATATTAACAGAAGAACCTGGAGGGAAAGATCTGGAATTAAAAACATTTTATGAGAAAAGGAACTAATCTCTCTTACCCTGTCCAGATGTGCGTGAAAGGGGTGAACACGGGTCAGAGCGTTTCTCCCTCATAGCACAGGTCGGGTGCAATCACAAGTCGAGGGAGGCTCTGGGGCCCTCAGACATAGAGTTGTGGTTGGCGCAGGGTTATTCATCTGTAGAAGGGCGCCTCTTGGATGTTCACACCTGAGGGGTGTCTTTCTCTCACGTCCTCGCAAGCAGACAAGTTCCTAGCTCTGGAGTGCTTACACTTCTGGAGTGCCTCTCGGGTCTTCCTCACATGTCTAGGGTGCTCTCACCCAGTCGGTAGGTCGCTGGCTCGAGGGGGGTTCACACTTCAGGGGTGCCTCTTCCGTGCTCGGTCCCACGTTGCAGCCTTCTTTGCTCCTGCAGATGCCCCTCGCACAGCCTACACAGAGGCACTTAGGGGCCTTAGCAGTTCTCTGCGGCCAATCCTAAGTCCTGCAAAGAGCTAAGGCTGATGAACCTCCGCCAATCAGCGCCGGCACAGTTTTGAAGTCCATCATAGAAACCCAATCCGAGCCCATTCTCGCCGCAGCGCTTAAAGAAAGCTGTGGTCCCGCCTGAGTGTGAGTGAATTCAACCAATGGGAGAAGGGAGCAGGGTTCCGCACATATGTTGTACTGGTTCTCGGGGCTGCAGAGAGTTAATTTACACACTTGGCACATTAAATCTTCTTCAGAGCATACTACCTTTTCCACGTTCCCAAGACGTGCACAGCGCCCCAGGCAAGTTCTAACGGCGCACCGGGGTGCCGCGGCGCACAGTTTGGGAAACACTGCCCTACTGGATGCTACAGGGAAGATTTTTGCAACATGCGTTTTGGAACACCTGAAAGATTGGGCATTCTCTACAGGAGTGATACCAACGACTCAGGCTGGCTTTCGACCAAAGTATTTTGTGACGGATAACATTGCAGTGCTGCAAACAGTCATAGACCAATATGTAGTAATGAAGCAGCAAGTTGTTTATTGTGTCTTTGTTGATTTTACCACTGCCTTTGATCGTGTAGACAAGTCAACCTTTTGGTCTAAGTTAGTGAAGCTTGGAATACCTAATGACCTGCTCACCATAATCATGGCATTACATTCTGCAACATGGTGCAAAGTCCAGCTGGGGGGCGAAAAGGGTCTGACGGGGCCTATCGTCACAAGGAACGGCCTTAAGCAAGGCTGTGGCCTAGCCCCCATTCTATTTTCCCTGTATATAAGTGACCTTCCAGAGTGTTTAAAAACAATTAATAATTTTCCACCAAAAATAGCTTCAAGCGACATGCACATTTTAATGTACGCCGACGATGTAGCAATTATGGATCTTACTCCGATAGGCTTACAAAGAAACCTCAATGCCCTAAACCAGTATGCCAAAGAAAATTTTCTTATACCAAACACCTCTAAAACTAAAGTTCTTCTCTTTAGAGGGAGAAAGCACTGTCTTCACTATAACTGGACATCAGACAGCAAGCCTTTAGAGATTGTTAAGGAATATGCTTACTTGGGGAGAATTTTTACACAGACCTTACAAAATTCTTCCCATCTTGGGCATATCAGCCTAAAGGCTGAAGCCCACGTCGGCGGACTATTGAGATTTTATTCCTCCTCAGGTAGTAGATATTTTGCACCCATGCTTGAGGTCTACAGTTCAAAAATACCACCAATTCTAATCTACGCCTTAGAATATATTCAGGCATGGTATTGACTAAATACAAAAGAAGGGATTTTACTACATAAACTGCTAAGAGTCAATCAGTCAGTCCCTGTCCAAGCAATCCGCCTTGAGTTATCCATAGTCAGTGCGTACGCAAAAGCTATCACAAATATACTTCACTGGGCCTATAATCTTCTACACGCAGACCTAGGGTCTATAAGGCATATTTAAAAATTGGAGACTTTTAGAGACGAGTCATCTCACCATACTTTTAACAAGAACTTAAGTATTGCACTAACTCAGTCTGGTTGCACGATTGCACTTTTGAAAACTATGACTTCTTCTCATTTGAAGCTTTATTTAAAGAACCTGACCCCAAGAATAAGCTATGAGTTGGATGTAGACCACTTTTCTTGGCTAAAACACTTTGCACACCTCTTAGACAGTCTACAATATAAAACTCTGCAACAATACATACGTTTTTCATTAGAGCATAGGGTCCGGCGTACCATAATTTTAAGGAGGCTGGGGATTCTTCCCTTAAAGACCCAGACTTTTAAATGGGATAAATCGGAAAGTTCCACAGAAATTTGTGACTTATGTAATGGGGGACGGTAAGATTTCTTACACGTGTTATTAGTCTGTCCAAATTTGACTCTGGTAGAGGCCCGGTGCCGGCATATGAAGCCTATATGTTTCAGCCATAATCTTTGCTCTGCAAAACGTTTGATTGAGTTTTCTAAATCTCCGCTTGATGAATTTGCTTGTTATAACCTGTATGTTTTTTTAAAGTTTTTTAAAACTGCTTTAATGTCTGAATAGTATAACTGTTTTACTACCTATTAATCCTGTATTTGTTGACCTCAGTCGAAGTCTAAATCAAATTTAATAAATTCTTACAAAATTCTTGTGAGACCACTCTTTCAATGTCCCCTTTAAGTCAGGTCAGATCTTTTTTAAGGTTTAACATTCATCTTGGAACAGAAACCGGAATTGGCAACCAACGACAGCTGTCCTACCAGATCCACATGGAAAAATATAAATGAATTCTTTATTTGGATCTCACACATGAAAGGCAACATTAATATCAAATTCTAAAGTTATTTTGGTCCATAAAGAGAAAACGTTCATTTACATTGATATTAGCTATTTTTGGTTTGATACATGTGAGATGTGATAGTTTGCTTCTGAGCCACCCTGCATAAATTAATGACACATTTGTGACTGGTGGACTTCCACCACTTAATACCTCTTATTGTCTCTGCATAGGGAATTTGCCATGCCCTTATCCTCAAATAGAAGACACACCACACACATGAACGTTAGGTGGGTTTCACCCTGGATCCCTGACTGGACCTTTGCCACTTCATATCCATGATATCACGTTGCTTCATTCAGAAGACTTCTTTTTCAGATTTTCTTTCTCAGCTACTCTATGGTACATCCTGGAATAGGACCAGCATAAGGCCTAGAATGTCATGGTCATTGATTGGGCAGAAGTGGTTAGTGGTAGTTTATAAGTCAAAAATGAAGAGAAAGCTCTTTAGCCAAAAGATTGGCCACGTACTATTTAATTCAAGTTTAAAGAGCATTTTTTGACTTGGCTATAACTTTGGCGTCGTTTGACCAATCTTCATGAAATTTTCCCAAAAAAGTGTCAAGGTTGGTTCTATTGTCATGGAAAGTTTGGGGTGATCCGTGCAGTCGGGTTTGAGAATTTGGGGTGTGAAATAAGGTTGCGTTTGTAATGTTAATTCCCATAGGAACCTTTAGCCACACCTACAGCCCAAGCCGCTGAATGGACTTACACCAAATTTGGCACAGAGGTAGATGTCGGTTCAAGGAAGTCCTGTTTGCTTATTTGGTGTAAATCCGTTCAGTAGTTGTTGAGAAATTTAAGTTTAAAATTATAGTGATATCTCTGGCCGTGGATATTTCGCAGAGGTTTCGCGATGAATCGCGAATGCACTCGCTAACGGGAATGCACTGATTGGCTGGATGCAACCGGAACAGAAAGTTGCAGCTGCCATTTTCTCTATCGGGAATTATAACCGGGGGTGAAAATTTGTGTGAAATCCCACATAAGGGGTCAGGGTGGAGATACTCTGACCCCATGGTTGAGAAATGGGGGTATTAGTGACAGAAGTTATGTGTCCAAAATGGATTTTTTTAATCGTGCGCGATATTTGCGATGACGTGACCGCCAGCACGGCCCCCTGTGTACCGTCGCAGGGACATCGCGACTATCAACGTCGTCGTGAACATTGATGGAAATATAAAAAAATATATCAGTGAATCATGAATATGCATTGTTATAGAGATATTGAGATTCTGATAAATGTTTTTATAGAGTTATTTAGATAGTGAGTTATCTACTGTGATGGTTAGAATTAATTTTATAGTTATAATTTATTTATGTGGTGGTGGTGGCTATTGAATTCCTGCTTTTTTTTCCGTTTTCACGACGTGTCAGGGGGATCGTGATTACCGACGTCATCCCGGTCTCCAGAGTCGCCGCGAAAATGGAAAATAGGTTTTAGAGATTTTTTTTATAAAAACTCTCTAGAAAAACATGAGTTTAGAGAATACTGTAAGAAACCCCTGTGTAATTTTCGGGGATCGCGACGTCGTCGCGAATATAAAAAAAGTAAAAAAAAAAAACAACGCTTATTAATCCACTGAAGAAAGTACAAGCTTATACCCCTTTTAGAGCTATTTTAGATAGAAAATACAATTTAAAAACCTTAAAAATTCAATAAAAGAACCAAAGGTTACAGGGACGTTATAGTGAGGATTCAGCATTTGAAACATCCTTTGAAATTAACTGAAAAAACCAAAGGTTACTGGGGCGTTATAGTTAGGAAATAGAATTTAAAAAACGTAGAAATTCAGTGAAAAAAACCAAAGGTTCCAGGGACGTTATAGTTAGGCTGATATTTCACTCGTACAAAACCAGAGAAATTCAGCAGTTATAGTTAGGTGAGCTAACTATAACTCGTGACCCGGCAATGCACTGCTTATGACCTCACATATTACATCACTCATGACATGGTCAGTGACATCACTCATGACATCACTGATGCCATCTCAAATGACATCACTCATGACATTACTGATGGCTTCATCCACAGAATCTCTGACATGTCCATACTGCCTTTCACATGCCCAGTTACTCACCCATATACCACTGACACATTCACTCACTCACCCACACAGCCATACACACACTCACTTACCCATACAGCCCCTCACAAACACAAACTCACTAACCCATACAGCCACTGACTCACCCACTCACTAATCCATACAGGCAGTCACACATCCCCTCACCCACCCACCCACACAGCCACTAGGCAGGAAACCATACCCCTGCCCTTGTCACCTACTGCCCCTCACCTTCTGACTCACTGCATGTGCTGCAGGGTTCAAATGAAGTCCTCTCCGTGCTAGCAGACATTAGGCAGTCATTGAAGAGCAGAAAAACTGTGCTTTATCAGGACAACTTGGGGTGACCTCTTGCTCACAGTCACAGGAGTCAGTAGAGTGCCCGCCTGTTGGGTCAGCACATCCAGTGACAGAGGCACTGGTCCCTTGCTCCCAGTCATTAGGGGTTGGGGTAGGCCCTCAGGGCTCATACTTGAGTCCATCACACCCGGGTATGATGGCTGGCTCAGGGGCAGGCACTTCTGCAGATCCCACAACTGGGGTGCTTTCTTTATTTACGTCTCTATTGTCTCATTTGGCTGGTCCTCCAGCGAGAACTCAAGGAAGTCACACGCTTACTGCCCCCTGGGCCCCTTCGCCCACCTTTTTGTCTGTTTTGCCATCACAGATTTACAGAAGCAGGTTGAGTCCTGTGCAACAGAGCAAGATGGTTCAAGGTCTGACTACCCTACTCAGAGCGAGGGCGCAGGTGGCCCTTCGGTAAGCATGGGCCCCACCACAGCTGCATAAGGTTAAAGGACTGAGGGCGCTACCAAGGACTCTGGCTCGGTTGGAAAAGTGTTGGGTGGGCAAGACACATATTCCTGCTGTAGTGAAGGAGAAAATATGGAAGGGTGAATTTGTTAACATATTTTCGCTGATTAGACATAAGAGATGGGAGGCAAAAGAGAAGGAAGGGAAGGATGGCTCTTCAAAGGACAAGAAGCCTATGGTCGAGGAATCCATCACTAATTGGCTTTTTGGTTTTGATGTTTTTATGACAGTTATTCTGGAAAGAAACCCGAGGTAGGCTCGGATACGATATTTTATGCCAATAAGATACTTAAAGTGCATCAAATGTAGGGTGGGCGGCTTGGTTGGATTACGATAGGGACTTCAGATGGGCTAAGTTGGAGGACCCTGAGATTGGATGGGACCAAACTGAGGTTAATGTATGGCTCGAAAGTGTTAACAGAAAAACTCCCCTTAAATAGCCTTTTCGTACGCTATGGGGTACAGGTGACAAAAAAGGGTCCTGTTGGGCATTCAATAGGAAGTTGTGCACCCGGCCTGCGGGGTCTTGCACATGTAAGCACGTGTGTTCGCTTTGAGTGCACCACTCCCATCCTGAATTCAAATATGTTAAAAAATTTTAAAGAGAAAGGGAAGGACTCTCAGTAAGACCCTACCCACCCTGTTTAGGATTGAGGAACTGCTCCCTTGGCTTAACTTGTACCCTAACAGTAAGGAGGCTCAGTTATTATATCAAGGTTTCACTAGAGGCTTTCGCATACCAAGACAAGGAGTTTTACCTCATCTACATCGCAAAAATCTGTTGTCAGTGCGTGCACACCCAGGGGTGATGCCACAGAAGTTGGAGAGGGAGGACCCGTTAGGCAGGATCGTGGGTACTTTTCTGGCATGCCCATTTTCTAATTTTGTTTGCTCCCTGCTGGGTGTGGTTCAGAAGAAAGATCCCGTCAGTTTCGGTTCATCCATAACCTGTCGGCACCCAAGGGATTATCTGTCAATGACACAATCATCCCTGAACTGTGTTCAGTGACTTACTCATCGCTTGACATGGCATTGGCTAAACTGTGCAAGCTGGGCATATTTGGCTAAGACGGATATTTAGTCAGCATTTAGGCTTCTGCCAGTTCATCCTGATGATTATCACTTGCTTGGGTTTCAGTATGGTGGGCAATATTCTATTGACAGATGTATGCCCGTGGGCTGTGCAGTCTCTGGTAATTACTTTGAACAGTTCAGCTCGATGTTGCAATGGTTGTTTACTTACAAAACTGGTTGCAAAGACATCTTACATTATCTTCATTTATTATTCTTTTTGTTTATTATTTTTATTAGGATCCAAATTTACATTTCATATATATACATTCCAAGTAATTTTCATCGAGAATCAAGCATATGAACATAAAATCCTATTTCATATTATATAGCTTAGTAGCTGCTCATAGTATACAAGATTGCAATAAATAGCTATCAATAGGGCAAAAAAACACTAAATACAAAAATACAGTTGTCCTAAAATCGAGTAGAAAAAAGTTCATAAAGTGCTTAGGAGCTTAAGAGCTAATATGGAAGAGGTACCGGAGTGGTTTAATCAAAACATTCAAACTAACCCTGGAATTTCAGACAAAAAATATTGTCCTCAGAGTTTTTGAATTTCTTAATTTGGGTTGCAAATAGTTGCTCGCTAATTCTAACTCGCCCAATTTTCTGTAGCCTGTCCCTCATTGTAGGGATCAGCTGAGTTCACCATTTTTGGAGCAAGAGGGACCGAGCTACCGCTATTGCTATATATAATAGCTTTACCCATTTATCAGATAGGCCCAGTGTAAGATCCTACCCCAGAACTCTCAGCCAAGTGGTCGAAGCCAAAATGACCTGCCATTCCCTCAAAAGATTCTGGAAAATGTAATCCCAGAATCCCTGAATGGATGAACAGTGACTGATTACATGCACCGAGTTAGCGGACGATCAGTCTGTGCATCGAAAACAATGGCCTGGGAGACTAGATTTAATTTGTTTTAAAAAGGACGGGGTTCTATATAGGAGCCATTTGGTAAAAAATAGCATTCAGTGCCAGTTGGCCCCTCTCAACATACTGAAATTCAATTTATTAACTTCCTCCCACATTTTGTTTGTCAATTCCAGGCCTTCATATTTGCCCCATTTTTTTGTGGCTTTTTGTGGGAGGTCGGAGCCTTTAATAGAAGTAAACATTCTTTTCCACTCCACTGGCTTTTCCAATACCCCATCTTCAATTAGTGCAAAAAACACCTCTCTGCTGCTGAGAATCTGACCAAGGTCTAGGTTAAAAAAACATTTATGGAACATCCTAAAAGAACCCAGAAGCAGAAAGTCGTCTTGTATATGTTGTCGAACTTTCACTGTACTTAGCCATATATCCCCCAAAAGGAAATCCGAGATTTTCCTATATCCTGCTTTTTCCCACTTTTGGACAATTTCAGGTGTAAGCTTCACCCCGGGTTCAATGTCTAATACGGCCAGGTGTGTCATGTGTCATGGGGAATGGAATATCTCCTATAGAGATTCCCTGGCTTCTGGAAAAACACTTCAAGCTCTTATTGCGAACTCTTTTAGGTGACTTAACAGATTATAGCACATCCAAAATATGATATTCTTTAAAGACCAGCTGCATTAAATTATTCCTAAAAAGACCCATGTGACGCTTTGAATTAAACCTAGACATGTATTGTGCAAAATAGGCAAAATAGTAATCTTTAAGATTAGGAAGCGCCAACCCCTCATCCTCCCTCCGTATAAAGTGCTTAGTGCTACCCTGGCCATTTTTTTTGTTTGCCAAATAAAAGATGAGACCATATACTTTACAGATTTAAAAAGGGAGCAGTTAAAACACATGGAATACCTGAAAACAGACAGTTGAATAATGGAAGGACCGACATTTTAATCAGGTGGACACTCCCTAGAATGGACAACTGGAGAGAATTCCATCAACATCTTGTACTTTCGAGAGGAGAGGAGCTAAGTTAAGGGCATACAAATCCTCGATCTTTGATGTGAACCTGATGCCGAGGTATCGCTTCGGCTGTGGATTAACATATGAGACTATGTCCGAATGTAGAACATCCGGATTACATTCACACAATATTATTTCTGTCTTCTTCTTTTTAATTTATACCCTCCCAGCTTCTCATATTGGACAAAAAATCTTGAAGGCCTTTTCTTGGGTCTCCTTCCTACTACCCTACTTATAATATTAATATTCCTACTTCGGCATATCATTTTATCTTATCCATCTGTGGGAGAGGGGGGGGTACCGTTATTTCTTTGGATTGCTCTAGTTAATGGCTCAATGAAGAAGGCAAATAAAATATACACGGCCTAACGAAAATCAGGCCCATCAAAGGGGCCCCCCCGGCCCCATTTTTGGTGAAAGCCCAGGCGGAAAGGGGCATCCCCTGCGAGGGCACAACTTAGAGAGATATCTGCCAGACTGAACTCCACCTGACCTACAAAAGGCACAGCAGACCTCCTTTGGAGGACGACATCAGAATGCTACCGCAACTAGAAGAGGCCTCGAGGGGATTGCGGCCCGGTGATAGGACATCAATGTGTAATCTAGAATAGGTGCCAGACTGTGCCTGGGCTGATAAGCCCTCCTCAAAGCAGAAGAAATACGCCCGGTAAGACATCTAAGGCGGTGATATAGTGGGTGACCCATGGGGTTAAACAGCCAAGACAGCGGAAAGGCCTACCTATAGCTGCCAACGCCCGTGAAGCAAAAGCCATTCGTGCAGTGATTGGAAGGAACAATTCAGACAGAATCTCCCGGCCAGACGCAGCCCAGACCAACACCCCTGTATACAACCGAATGCATTCCTCCCTGATGGCAAGAAACAAGGAACCCAAGCCGCAAAGACAAGGGAAGATGTACAAATACGCAAAAGTGATGGCCGCTCCGCCAGTGACAATGGGGGGAACGGTGGACGTACCTGATAATGCAATCCTTTTACAGGCAATACAATCCTCCAGAGAAGTATTGGAAGGTAAAATAGATTAAATCCGCTCTGATGTCACCCTACTGAGACAAGACCTCCGCAATGGGACCTCCTGCGGTGAGCCACATGCCAGGCAGCAAGCCCTGATCACAAAGATTGAAATTGAAGTGTGGCCCAGGACGCACAGGCAAGTTACACAGAAGCACCCCTCTTAGATTGAGGAGGATCACAGATGCAGTTACCCAGGCCACGGATACAGATGAAGACCAGCCACAAGTCAAAACCGGGAAAAACCTCTCCAAGACTCGACTGAGAAGAAAGTCCACCCCTGACCCCAAGCGGAACTGGAGCTCTCAACTGGTTCTGAAAGTGACCACCCACTTTTGCAAAAGATCACCCGCATGGAGGAACCAGATCCATGCATAGCAGCACAAGGAAACCCCCTGCGGACATGACATGAAGAGAGCGAGGAAGGATGAAACATCTGGGCCAGTCAAAGATCGAAAGGATAGTAAGATGGCACTAGGTGCCCCATTTTGGGACTCTCCTAACACAACTAAGAAGGGTCTAAAAGTCTGGTTCACAGTTATAGCCCTAGTTAAGTTGTTCTTGTTTCTTTATTAAGGGGGTAGAAGGATTAGGGGACAATAAATTGGGGGGAAGGTGGGCGACAGGCCTCTCCAAGCCACCCACGACACAGTTGATCGTGATGACTCACAGGGGAAGGTGCATGGGGGGAGGGGGAGTTTGGGTGGGAGTGGTGGGGGGAAGTTGGGGAACAGAGGAACCCACAAACAGATCAATGATAAGAACAGACAGCAACACGGATGAGGGGCTCAAAATACAGATAGGGCAAGATGACACTACCCAAGACCATGACATTCGATACCCAAATGAGCAACGGGGAGTCACATGACCACGGTAACTACTCTATCATGTCCTGGAATGTGAACGGGCTGGAAAGTAAGGTGAAATGAGGCCTGGTAGCAGCTTAAATCAAACGACTGAAACCCGAGGTGATATTCCTCCAAGAGACACACCTGAGGGGAACGCAAATTCGGATTCCTGGGCGGGGGGGCATATAAAACACTGGCACACACAGATTTCTCTACAGGCTCCCGGTGAGTGGCAATCCTGATCAGGAAATCCCCCCGTTTAGGGTAGGACGCACGTGGATAGACCCAAACGGGACATATGTAGTGGTTAAGGGGATCTGGGACAGGCGAAACATAACATCGATTAATGTATACGCACCACCGCACCTACAGACATATACGCTAGCAAGATTGACAGACATTCTCCTGGAGGCAGGTTCCTGTATCCACTTAGTGGGGGGGGGGACTTTAATGACGTGGTGGACCCCTAGCTGGATTGCACCACTCCCGTAACTGGCACACATAGAGACACACAAATCAAGCGTTTCCTCAATACAATGGATTTGACAGATCTTTGGCGAAGGCATAACCCCCAGACACAGGCCTACTCATACTATTCAGGGGCACACAGAGTCTTCTCCAGGATAGACTATGTCTTGGCCCCGGCAGGGGAAGTGGCAGAAATAGACAAAGCAGAGTTCTTGGCTAGAGGCCTCTCTGACCACTCTCCCTTATGGCTCTACCTGGGTAAGAGAAGCCAAACGGCTAAACTGGGTTGGAAACTCAAACCTTGGGAACTCAGAGATACAAAGGTAGCTCAGGAGATTAGAATAGATACGGAGCTGTACTTTAAGGAGAACGTGGGCTCTGTATCATCAGCAGTCACACTCTGGGAGGCATATAAAACAGTTCTACGCGACAGGGCGCAGAGTATAATAGCCTATAAAAAGAGAAGAGAGAAGAAAGAGATGGAAGAAATAGAGGCGAGCCTCCTCCAAATTGAAAGTCAGATACAAACACCTGAAGACACCTCGCAATTACGAACCATGCTAATCCTTCGTAAGGAATTTCAAGCCCTAGCGCAGCGCGAGATGCAGGTGGCAATTTAGGCCACGCACAGGCACCTCTACGATGCGGGAGACAAAGCAGGAAGACTGCTGGCGTGGCTGAGCAAAAAAGAAGCAGAAGCACGTTGGGTAACACATATAGAATCAGAGGGGGGACATCAATACAGTACACCCACTGACATAGCCAACGAATTTGCCCAATATTACCAGAACTTCTATGCAGAGTGCCCACTAGCAAGTGTTTCACAAATAGAAAGCTATCTCTCAGAGAACTCCACCCCTACCTTAGATGAGACCGACGTGCAAACACTAGAGGAGGAGATTACCCTAGCCGAAATAAGAGCAGCGGTAGGCTATTTGAAGCCCGGAAAAACCTCAGGCCCTAATGGCATATCAGCGGAACTTTATAAGCAGAATGCGGATCTGCTGTGCCCACACCTGTTAAGCTTATTTCAGGAAGCTAGAGAAAGTCACTTTCCCTCATGATCTTAGAAGTGCCACAATTGTGGTAATCCACAAGCTGGGTAGGCCACCCATGAAATGTAGCTCATATCGGCCCATATCTTTACTAAACACTGAAACAAAAGTCATGGCCCTCATTTTAGCCCGTAGACTAACAAGTGTCATATCCACCCTAGTTCACCACGACCAGTCTGGCTTATTGCCTAAAAGGTCAACCAGACTAAACTTATGCTGACTGCATAACTGGCTGGAAGCGGCTAAACTAAGAAAAAATCCACACCTGATACTGTTGTTAGATGCCGAAAAAGCGTTTGACACGGTACATTGGCCCTTCCTGAAGCTAACCCTCCAGAAATATAGGATCGGACCTAAATTTTGGGCGTGGATAGATCTCCTATATGAAAACCCAGTTGCCCGAGTGCGAGTCAATGGGACATTATCAAGAGAATTCCCTGTAGGCTGAGGTACCAGGCAGGGATGCCCCTCACCCCCGCTGCTCTTTGCACTAATACTAGAGCCCCTGGCATTTGCAATTCGTGCACATCCAGGGATATCTGGCTTCCGAGAGGAAGAACAACGAGAAAAAGATGAATGAATATTGTTCTATGCAGACGATGTTCTTTTATATGTTACTAACCCTAGATACACACTCACTTGTATTTTTTACATATTTGAGAAATATGGGGAACACGCAGGTTACAAAATAAATTGGGAGAAATCAAGCCTATACCCCGCAAACCCAGCTTGGACCCAAGTGACATTCCCGGGCAACTTAAAATAGAAAAGGAAGGAATAAAATACCTGGGCATGTACGTCTCCACAAACAAAATAGAGAGCCTTAACCGCAACATTCACAGGGTTATTTCAGAGTTCAACGAGGACGTCGAGTGGTGGAAAACCCTACCATAGACACTCCTCGGGAAAGCAGCAATGTATAGAATGATAATGTTGCCGAAGCTACTATATGTCCTCCAAAATACATACCACTCATTCACGGAAGAGGTTTTTACCAAGATAGAAGGGGCACTTAGAATGTTCCTATGGAACGGCAGTACATCAAAAGTGGCACTCAATACTCTGCAACGAAATCAATATAATGGGGGCATATCCCTTCCAGACATCAGAGCTTATTACTGGGCGGCACATCTGATCGTTAACAATGCCAGGAGATCACTCCACATATGCTCTGGAACGCACCTAATTTGGTCCACACACACACACTATTTATACGGAGGTAAGGGAGTAAAGAAACTGTTACCAGCGACACAGGTAGCAGTAGACGCTTGGAAAAGGGCAGAAAGGCAGATGCAATGGAACGACTGAGTAACAAGGGAAATGCCTCTATGGGAGGGGTTGAGATTGTGGCAGTTTGCAAAACTAAGAGGCTTTAGGGTATGGAATACGCTGGGCATCTCAAAAGTAGGGGACATAATAAAGGGCAAGGAACGTATTACTTTTGCCTCACTGCAACAGGAATATGATATGCAAAAGAACCAATATTGCAAATACCTACAAGTGGCTCACGCTTGGAAAACTCGGGTTAGACACGGAGGATATTCCTAAATATGCTCCACTGGAAGGGAGACTTCTCATGGGGTAAAATGGCAAAAAGGCAGTCTCGTGGACTTAAATACCAAGCCGGACCCCCTGATAAGACTAAGGGCAAAGTGGGAAACAGAACTAGGACCCCTGGATGACCTTGCCTGGGAAGCGGCATTGATACACCCTTGTGAGGTCGCCATCAAATCACGCCTCCACTTAATACAATTTAAAATACTACACAGGGCATATTATGATAGAGCCTGCCTACACAAAATGGGGAGGGCAGATACACCTGACTGCGGCCGCTGTAAGAGGGAGAGGGGAACCTACCTGCATATATTGTGGGAATGCCCAATGATACAGGGGTACTGGAGCACCTTAACGAAAGAACTTAGTGAAATACTGAGGGAGACAATACCTCTGGACCTCCCTAGAGCCAAGCTACTGTTAACAAACCTAGGAGCGATAGTGGCTAAACAAGATGTGGCATGACACTGGGGGGCACCTGAACCGCCCACTCTGCATGAGTGGAGAGGAAGGATGGGCTTATATATGACAGCTGAGACACCGACTTATAAGGCTCGAGGATGCCCTCGGAAGTTTAATAAAATATGGGGCCCCTGGATGCAATATTATGGACTCTCCATGAGGGATGAAGAGACAACATCACAAGACAGGACGTATGATATAGTAGGAAAAACAAAAAAGGGAACCTAGATAACACTCGGGATAGGACCAGATATATACTCTGACATGATTTGATAAATACAGAAAATATAAGAATGTTTTATGTTGATTGCTCTATGTTGAACTTGCAAATAACCGTGATTGTGATGCTGTAACTGTACTGTAAAAAAATAAAAACAGTTAGAAAAAAAAATCCCTTATCTCCTCTTTGCAAATTTGCACCTGCCCTTCCTCCTGCAGATAGTGTTTATTAAAAACCCAGCATCTAGGATGCAATTGGGATTTACCCACCACTATCTCAAGAATAATCATTGCCTGATCTGAAACCCCATTAGGTATTGTGCTTTGTGTTTTCAAATTCAAATCTTTGGAGATTAAAAAGAAATCTATGCGTGAAGAGCTACAGAATCTCCCTGAAAACCAAGTGTATATAATATTTGGTGGACAAGACTTTCAGAGATTTTGGTTTTGTCTGTTTTTTTTACCTCACCAATGAGTCCACTTTTGGGTTCTGCATGGTTTTTACCCTTCCTCTTGACTTTCACCCTGGTGATCCATGGGCCTTTTTTCTTCCTCAAGGACAATCTTTGGTTACAACCCTCTGCGAAGGGGTTGATGGTTTAGTGCCTAAAAAGGTGAGTCTCTATAGTTGGATGTATTTCTAATAATGTTGGGCGATCTGCTATTTTTGATCTCCATTGACATTGTGGACCGTGGATATTCTCAACTTCTGGGACGATCATCTCTGCTCCAGCCCACAGGCATAACCAATCCCACCAGTGGTTTATATTGGATCTGGCAGTCTGATTGTCTGTCCAAATATGAACTAGCTGATGGATTAGAAAGGGAGCAAACTGAAGAACTGCTGCTGCCAACTCCTTCCAGTTGGAAGACATATTTCTGCAGCACATCAAAATCCCCCACCAATCATCAATTCACCAGGGTTTTGTAATAACAACTGGAACAAATCCTTTCATGGTAAAATATTATCTTCAACTGGGGAGTAAAAGATTCCGAACGTTAGAAGCCTTGACCACACCAAGCAGCTCACCTAGCACCAGCGACCCCCTTTATCGCTGGCACTCTTTACAACTTCAGCACCCAGCCCTTTTGCCAAAAAGATAGCAGTGCTCAGTGGGCGGCTTGGGAGGAAGAAAATCCTCTATATGCTGCCCAATTTTTAAACATCGAAAATCCTGACAGATTTCCAATCAGGATATGGGTCTCCTGAACCAAAATCGCTGCTAGGTTTTCAGCTAAAATCCAACTTTCTATCGCCCATAGGGCCCGATTCACAGAACTAACTTAAGACAAAATCCTAAACTTACTACCATTTTGGTATTCACAGAAGGCACTTACTCATTTTGGTATTCACAGAAGGCACTTACTTACTCATTTTGAGTAACTTACTCATTTTGTGTAACTTACTCATTTTGGTATTCACAGAAGGCACTCACTCATAAATGAGTAAGTGCCTTCTGTGAATACCAAAATGAGTAAGTTACACAATATGAGTAAGTTACACAAAATGAGTAAGTTACTCATTTTAGTATTCACAGAAGGCACTTACTCATTTATGAGTAAGTGCCTTCTGTGAATACTAAAATGAGTAAGTTACACAAAATGAGTAGGTTACTCAAAATGAGTAAGTAAGTGCCTTCTGTGAATACCAAAGAGTAAGGGCCCGATTCACAGAACTAACTTAAGACAAAATCCTAAACTTACTACCATTTTGGTATTCACAGAAGGCACTTACTCTTTTGGTATTCACAGAAGGCACTTACTTACTCATTTTGAGTAACTTACTCATTTTGTGTAACTTACTCATTTTGGTATTCACAGAAGGCACTTACTCATAAATGAGTAAGTGCCTTCTGTGAATACCAAAATGAGTAACTTACTCATTTTGTGTAACTTACTCATATTGTGTAATTTACTCATTTTGGTATTCACAGAAGGCACTTACTCATTTATGAGTAAGTGCCTTCTGTGAATACCAAAATGAGTAAGTTACACAAAATGAGTAAGTTACTCAAAATGAGTAAGTAAGTGCCTTCTGTGAATACCAAAATGAGTAAGTGCCTTCTGTGAATACCAAAATGGTAGTAAGTTTAGGATTTTGTCTAAAGTTAGTTCTGTGAATCGGGCCCTAAGTTTCTTACAATTATTAAGGCCGTTTACATTGAAGGAGAATTCCTTCAGGGTGTTATTCATATTGATATAATATTCTTGAATAGCCTTTAGGAAAAAAATTGTTTTACTGATCCCCCTCCCAGACCTACCGATCAGGGTTACGCCAACCATATAACTACCTTTCACCCAAATAGAGACTTGAGCCCCAACTCGATGGTTGGTCCTCCCTACAAACAAGATTACATTCTACTTTGCCATCCTTGATGTATAAACTAGTCAACTGAATATTTGGAATATTTGGATCCCTTTTTATCAAGCTTTTCACCTTACCGCCCTCCACATTGCCCCTGCCCCCCATTGTTAGCTACCTCACCCCCCACCCCAAGCCGCGGTGAGTGGTGCACCATCACACTCACACCTGACATTCCTCCCCATCCCCAAAACACTGGCTCCCTGTCCTAGTGCCAAGATCGAACGGCCTACCCCCCTACTCTGCCAGGACGTCTGAGCCAGGATAAGCAAGGACCCAACCCTAAAAAAAAACAGTGAGTGCATAGAAAAAACAGGATAAACTTCTGAAGCGCACAAACGCTCGTCCTGAAAACCACTAAACATCAAAACTCTGCTTGTGCACTGTTTAGCTAAGACTCATTTGACATTTACCTAGTGAGTCCTGGGTCTTAAAGACATAATATACCAGGCCCTAGCCCTGAAAGCCAAGGTTCAGTACCTAGGAAAAACAGGACGGCATTTTATGATCGCAATCCCTGGCCCTAGATAGCCACAATAGCAGGAGTCCAATTTCTGATTGTGCAATATTTAGCCAAGGTTGATTCGATATTTGCTGTAATAGTTCCTGAGCCTCAGAGACATCACAGAACACGTGAATCCGCCCTTTTACTAGCACCTTCAGTTTTGGTTGCTGCGCGATCATTGCCTGGGCCCTTTGTGCTTTAAAAAGGTGAAGCATATTTACAAATTCTTTCCTCCGCGTAGCTGCTGAGGCTGACATGTCAGAGAATATACGACAGAGAGGGATTTCTGGTGTACTGAACTGTCTCTGCTTGATGGCATTAGATAATACTTGCTCCTTCATCCGGTAGTCTCCGAAATTCATGAGTATTGTACGAGGATACTTTAGATTTGGGGGCTGATGTGCTGTTACTCAATAGGCTCTTGTGATTGTAAGGTGTCCAGAGTATTCAGGGAGAACATCTGTTTTAATGAAAGTGTTCACCCACAGGAGCGTTTGATGTCCCTCGAGTCCTTCCCGGACCCCAACAATGCGTAAATTAGTACGTCGAGAATGATCTCCAGTTCCTCCAACTTGTACTCAATTGAAGATTTCTGTTTCTGAAAGGTGGCCGCCTTTTCCTTCAAAATAGATACCTGATCCTCTAGCTGAGAGATCCTTACTTCTGCTTCTTATAACCTCTCTGGGATCTGGGCAACGGTCTCCTCGATCTTAGAGAGTCGTACATGTAAAGCTGCAATTTCGCTAGTTTGTGAGGCTTTCAGGCCCCTTATTTCCTGCAGGATGAGATTTAACATAGTCTTAGCGTCCCAGTGCATAGTGGGTGGGAGATCTCCCTGAAGCGTCTCATTACTTGAGAAATTTAACCCTAGGTCCTTTTGCATCTTTCCGCAACCTAAGTCAGTATCTGATGAACACAGGGCTGTTGCTGACTTAGTTGGGTACACCAATGGTTGAAACATCACCAAATAGCCCCCTGGGGAGAGAGCAGAGGACGGTTGCGGGGGTTGTGGCTTCTCAGACAGATCAGCACCAGAGCATGCGGCTGGCCCAAAACCCGGTTTGGCCTTCATAACAAGAGGATATTCCATGACTTCTCTAGCTTTTGGAAGAGTAACCTCCAGTTCCAGATTAATCTCCACTAGATTAGTTTTGCACTGAGGTCTGACTGGATGGGACTGACTCAATTTCTGGACTACTGGCGCTCTGAATGCTGCTTATAGATACTGCCTCTGAAGCCCCCTCCTGGTAATGCTGGCCCTCACTGATGCTTGCGCCTTCTTTGTGCTCTTCGATATTGTTAGGGAGAGTGTTGTTTTTACGGGCTAAGGCAGTATGGTTCGCTCGTGCTGTAGCTTGCCCCACTCATTTTTTAACCCATTCGGTCAGAGCAGATGCATCAAAGTGGGTTGTAGTTGTAGTGCCAGAGACCTTAGAATGGCTTCGCATTTTTACACCTGCGCCCCCAGTCTAGGATCTTACAACTCTCCCCTGTTTATCCACAATATTGCAGGCACTGACGACCTGCCAAACAAAACAAATAAAGAAGTGATACTGCTGTGACCCTACCCAGTAACCCTACACTGGGTAGCACCACCAACCCTGCAAAGCTAGCAAGCAGAGCGCATGCCCTTATCCCCGGCGGGAAACCTGGAGACCATATCAAGGAGGAAATCCTTCTTCTCAGCAGCCTGGGCACCACTAATCATTGGGAGTGCAGAAAGAGGGAGAAGGTTATGCCCATCCATGTAACTTGTTCTTCCAAATACTCAAATCGGGGGGGGGGCGCAACTCCCTCACAGCCCCCTATGCCACAAAACAGCAGTGAATTGCCTCCAGTCCAAAATCCACAGTGGCTCCACACACCTGCCTGCCACCCGCCGCCTGCCGTGACTCCGACCATTTCCTGACTTTCCGGCTGCCTGTGTGACCTAATTACAGCCGACAACCAGCAACTGGGTGCCAACAGCCGCCATCGAGTGCTGAATCTGACATCCTAACATCCTGACTTGGCAAGAGGGAGGAGCGTTGGCGTCTCAGCCAACGATCATCTCGGCCATCACAACTCATCTTACACTATCTTGACGATTTCCTTGTCATGGGTCCGCCGGCTTCAGGGGCCTGTAGTTGGGCTCTTGGGTAGTTGATTGTTTTGTTCAGAGATCTGGGGGTCCAGCTCGCTCCTGACCAGACAGTTGGCCCGTCCACCTGTATGTCTTTCTTGGGTATCGAGATTGACACCACTGCTAGCAAATGCAGGCTTCCTCTTGACAAAGTACAGGCCTTCACCTAGGCAAATGATTCCATTCTCTCTGGTAGAAAGGTAACTTTACATCAGCTTCAGGTTCTAGTGGGTCAACTCAATTTCGCTCTCTGCATTATTCCCATAGGCCACCCCTTTTCCAGGTCCATAGCCAGGTCAATAACCAGTCTCACACAGAAACATCATGATACTAGACTGCAAGCTGAGGTGAAGGAGGATTTAAGGATCTGGCGGGAATTTTAATAGGTCTGTAGTATGGCCAGCCCTCTTGGTAACTAGCAAGACTTTGGGCTTGTTTACTGATGCAGCAGGCAGTGGGGGTTTGGGGGCTATTCTGGGCCACCAATGGTGCAGGGCGGACTGGCCAACTGGGTGGCATGAGAGCGGGATGTTTAGGAATGTGGCATTTTTAGACCTGCTCTCCATTGTCGTTGCAGTCACCATTTGATCTGATGTTTTCCAGAACAGGACAGTGTTTTTTTGGCGCTTCCTGTAGACACATCTTGAGGCTCCTGAAGCATCTTGTTTTACTTTGCTTGAAGCTGAAAGTTGTCTTTAAGGCCAAGCATGTCCTGGGAGTTCATAATCAGGCAGCTGATGCTTTATCTCACTGAAAGTTGTAGGAATTCTGGGAGTTTAACCAACGAGCGGCGGAGCGGATGATGGAATACCTAATATCTCTGTGGAGGACTGGAGCCTGTCTTATCGCATTTAGTGACAGCTTCATTAAGTGGGCACATACAGAGGGCGTACCGCAAATATTTTAAGAACTACAGGGCCTTCTTGCAGGGACAGGGGGGAAAAAATTGAGGTCGCAGGGCAGACCTGTTTCTTACATGAGAGCCCATTTGGCAGCCATAGGCCTCTTTTCCAAGTTAAGGAGCATGCGTGGCGTGGGTGGCTGCTTCCTTTTGAGGAAGGCCTTAGCAGGATGGGCCAGGCTTGAGGGCGCAGTTAAGGATGGTAGGAGAATGCTGGATGTGCAGGTCTTGGCAACTATGCTGGCCAATCTCCATGGAGTCTGCAGTTCCTCTTATGAGGTAGCCTTGTTGTCGGTGGCATTCTCTGAGGTTTTTTATGGGGCCTTTAGAGTGGGGGAGTTAGTCGGGGCATCAAAAACTGATTTATTGGGTGATCTGCAATTGGTGGACACCCGATTACATCTAGACAGACTTACACTTTAGCTCAGGAGGTCCAAGACCGATCCAGCAGGAAAGGGAGCCATGGTAGAGCTAAAGGCAGCCCAGGGATCCGCTATTTGCCCAGTTGCACTTATGAGGGCATACATTTCTGTCCAGCCTAATGTACAATCTCCCACTCTGTTTGTCGATGCTAATGGAGAGTGCCTGTCGAGGTATACATTTTCAGCAGTGTTACGCAGCACTCTCTGCAGTATGAGGATCGACCCGTCAGGTTTTTTTATCTCACTCATTCAGAATTGGAGCAGCAGCTTTTGCTACAGAGGCAGGTTTGTCCTCAAATGAAGTTAAGTGGATTGGCCGGTGGTCATCATTGTGTTTTATGCTCTACATACGCCCTGAGTTGCTCTGATTACCTGTATTTGCTCTTTATCAGCGGTGTGATGTCGATTTTCCCACTCTGATTTCTTCCTTTTAGTAGAATGCCATCCAAAGTGGTATGGGCGAGGGGCCACTCCTTTGTGCAGCAGGCCGCTTACCGTTTGTAGCAGCATTGTAAACCGAGACCTGCGAGTTCCGATGATGTCTCCTTCCAATGGTGTGGAGTTGTGGCCCTCCGGATTGCTCAGCTTCGTCAGATGTTGGAAGAGACAAGGGGTCGCTAGGACTGCAGTTCCCAGACTTGATCATTATGCACGTCGGCAGTAATGACATGGTTAAGCTGGGCCATAGGGCAGTCAGTGGGGCTCCTTTAGGTGAGTTGGGTAAGACCTTTCTCGGGTGGTCATAGCTTGGTCACACATGATCCCGCGTCACAAGTGTGGTCCAGACGTTAGATCAATAGCTCTGAACGTATCAGTCAGATGCCTCAACGCAGAAATGGCCAAGCTGTGCCCGGAGCGGGGACGGCTTTGGAACATACTTCACAAGTTGCTCAGGGAGGACCAAATATTTTACAGAGATGGGTTCCACTTGTCTGACTTGGATAATGACTTGTTTATCTATGGTATCTGGGCTTTTACACAGATATTGTTTTTTAGTGGGGAGGGCGATGGACAGGTTGGCCCTTTTCACCCTTGTGGCGGAAAAGTGAACCCCAAGATCGCTTTACAACAGCAACGGGAAACCTCCAATGCACTGCCTAGGGCAGGACTGAGGGAGGAGGCAGCAAGCTGAATCCAGAAGAAGAATGTACACACCGATTTGGGGCATGGACGCACAGTTAGTCAGTGTAGGACATGGGGCTACAGCTGCTGGTCACACTCTGCGAGCGTCACAGACAGCTTGGTGTCTGAGGGGCAGGCCCCTGGGGTTGTGGACAAGGATCAGGGGGCGGGGGCCACCCCTCAGGGATGCAGGTGGAGTACACCTGTGTGGTTCTCATTGGGATCAAGGTTGACTGGACCTTAGTGTTGGCTAGGTAAAGAATAGAGGCTCCATTATGATTGTAGGACTTCAATTAATTTAGCTGTCCGATTGTAAAAGTTTTCTAACCTATGTACATATGACTGTGAAATGTGTTTTCCTCAATTTTTATTAGATGTGAACTGGTATATAATGTAAAGAAATGATATGAATGTTAAGATGTCATGTTTGTGTTTCTTATGCAATAAACATGGCCCTCTTCCCAAAGCAGCTGTCATCTGTCAATGATTTGTGGGGTTTAGAAGGGGGTCTGGCCCAGCTTAGGGGGCTACAGGTCAAATGGACGTAGCCCTAAGCCTCACCGGGATGTGGCATTAGGACCTAGGGGCCCCGAGTCCTGGACCCTCTCTGTTCGCCCTGCGATTCTCTGGCCTAAAGGGGAGGGGGGCGCGTGACTCCTTCCAGGTCAGCGAGGGCTGCCTCCGCCTATTGGATGGGGAGACAATCGGGGGTGGCACACAGTTTACGTGTCACTGCTATTCCCACCATCAATGGGCCTAGAGGTGTGCATCAGCCCTGGCCCCATCCTTTCGCATCAAAGGCAATTTGACGGCGGGAGCGGATTGTGCGTCACATCCACCCACCTGTCTCAAAAGTTTTGTTTTATGGGCCATAATGGCGGAACAATGAAGCCCAAGATCACTTTGCAACAGCGAGAGGAGTCCTCCAATGCACTTCCTAGGGCAGCATTGAGGGGGGAGACAGCAAGCTGAATTCTGAAGAAGAATGTACACACCAACTTGGGGCATGGACGCAGAGTTAGTCAGTGTAGGGCATGGGGCACCGGCGCTGATCACACTCTGTGAGCCCTGCAGACAGCCTTGTGTCGGAGAGGCGGGCGCCTGGGGTTGTGGAAACAGATCAGGGGACTGGAGACCGCCCCTCAGGGACGCAGGTGGAGTACACCTGTGTAGTTCTCCTTGGGATGAAGGTTGACTGAGTCTCATTGTTGGTTGGGTAAAGAATGGAGGCTCCATTATGATTGTATGACTTCAATTAATTTAGCTGTCCGATTGTAAAAGTTTGCTACCTGATGTACATATAACTGTGAAATGTGTTTTCCTCATTTTTTATGAGATGCATACTGCGTACTGTAAAGAAATGACATGAATGTTAAGTTGTCATGTTTGTGTTTCTTATGTGATGAACATGGCCCTCTTCCCAAAGCAGCTGTCGTCTGTCATTGACTCTTGGGGTTTGGGATGGGGTCCGGCCCAACTTGGGAGGCTCTGGGTCCTATAGACCCAATACCTTGACTTCCCAGCTAGCTTCAGCCATCTGTTGTTGAAGCAGAGGCTACATACACCTTGCAGTCCTTTGTACCTTTTGCTCTGGCAATTTGTGGTCACTCCTCTTTGTGCGCATACTTAACTTCCAGGCATGTGCCTACAGTAGGCACATTGTATATGCCCTGGCTGCCTGTGCAGCATATACAGTGCCTAACCAGAACCCCCTGTTGGTGTTTTTCCATTAGTGAACCCAAGAGCCATGCAAATCGGCGAACATTACGCATTTTAATAATGTGCATCCTTTGAAGGTACTTATGGTATTCACTGTCCACACATAGAAATGTTCAGTTCAATACATTTATCACATTATTTACAAGTCCAGGTACAAGCTTAAGCAAATTCTGTGCATGCAAACCCCGACCAAGGACAGACAGGTGTAAATGTAAGCTCAGCCGTTCTTTCAAAACACCTTGCAGCGCGCATTCCGACTCGCATGCACACTAATCTGCCACAGTAAATACCTCACACCTAGGTGTCAAAGCACACACATGGTATTATAAGGCAACCGTATAGGAAAATTAAAAAAATGTAAAAAAAAAAAACTGATCTCCGTTAAATTATATGCCACGTGCCACTCCTTCCAGCAACGTAGAGAAAGGTGTTCCATTCCAAAAACACAGCCGATGTGTTCGTTGCTTCGCCTGGATAGTCTAATTCTAAGGTGCAAACAGTGCGATGCGCCCCAGATAGATGCGGTCCAGATAAGCTATCCCATATGTATAGAACTTTAAGAAAAGGATAATGTTTATTACACGTTTCAACCACATACATGGCATACTTGGTGAATTCATTATCGTTTCCTTTTACTCGAATGGTTTACCTGAAGCATAAATTATGTATTATCAAATGCTGTGGGTTTCCCTTTTTTTCTCGAAACCTAACGTGCGAGACTCCATTTTTAAATGGGCGCCTCCCATCGGTCGACAATGGTAAACACCTTTTAAAATACAGCCCGCAGTAATTACCAATTACGTGTACTTCGAACAGCTCAGATGACTACCAGCTTGCCTTTTCCAGCCAGTAAAATAATATACATTCTGCCTTATTAAAGGTAATTCCAGTTCTCGGGGGAGCACCGGTGGAAGTCCTTCACGACAGGACAGTCTGTAGTGCTGTGCCTGCTTGCAGTGATCAGGGCTGCACACCTGGGTATACCCGTTCCCACAAGGGCCAATGTTTGTCATTATGTGGCAGAAAACTCGTCTTATATTTCTAATTTAACTACGTGAAGACAGTGGGGCCAACTCTGGCTGTACACCAGGGAACCTTTCTCTTGTGCATGACTGCTGACTGATTCAATAGTACAGTCTTAAAAATGGCTGGAATTAACATCAGCAGCTTCCAACCACGCCTGTATAGAATGAACAACTGCTCTGTGGTGGAAACCTAGGCACTCAGTTGGCTCAATTAACAAAAGAGTTTGCGTTCATAAACATATATGTACGATTGAAAGTGACAGGATTCACGTCTGCTAGAAATTAGCAAATGTATACCTTAAGGGTGTTAATTTGTTTACTTCTCCCATAATTGTACACACAACTGCAAACAATTAAGCAAGAGAAGCTCTTACGAAAGTGTTGGGTAGTGGGTCTAACAAGGCTTGGTTTGCAATGTGAGTATGTGAATGCACACAAACACGTAATTTTCTGGGAATTCACAAATTGCTGCCTGATTGTCAGAAAGTTGCCCTATCTGCAGGATCACCCCGAATTTTTTGGCCTTTTGCTGAACCCTATTTTTGCTGACTACCGAACTCTGTGCATTTTACCTTTCCCAACCAGTGATAAAGTGCCTGTATTTCCCCTTTCGCATCACCGACATAATACGATCACAACAATATTGTGATAAAGATATACTGTGTCAAAAATATCGCTTACAAAAATATTGCTTTCCTATACTTATAATGGTTAGTACAACAATACTGGAAAATAAATATTGTTTCACATTAATATTGTGACAAAGCATACACAAATATCGTTATATATATATATATATATATATATATATATATATATATATATATATATATATATATGTCTATATATATATATATTTATGTATATATATCAAATTTAAAATAGTAAATCTTAAATATTTTAATATATAACAATAATATAATGTAAATTAAATACATTTAAGTAACATTTAAATATATACTTATATAAACATACACACATAAATATATATGTCTGTGTGTGTTTATATATACATATATATATAATACATTATTATAAAAATATATATTTTACATTTATTACATTTTTTTGTGTTGTTTTTTTAAATGTACAATTACAAAAAGCATATATAATATACCGATCATAGCAGCCTAGGATAGCATCTTTGTAAACACCTCCAAATACATCGACTTTTTCCTCAATCCCATCGCCAGTTCATTACCTTCCCATATCAGAGACACCTCCGACTTCCTCAAACACATCTATGATGTCAAATTGGAAAGTGATATGTTATTAATAACATTGGACGTTTCTACCCTGTACACCAGTATACACCACACTGATGGTATACGGGCAGTACAGCATATTCTGCGGATGAGACCATTGGGATTTACTCTGCATAATAACATGCTTCTAGAAATGACAGAATGGTGTCTTAAAAACAATATCTTCATTTTTGATAAACAATTGTATCAACAGCACAGGGGGACTGCGATGGGCACCTGCTTCGCCCCCAGCTATGTGAATCTTCACATGGGCTGGTGGGAGGAGCAGGTGCTCGACGGCAGAGACAACGAACATTGGCTGGAACATACAGTTTTATGGCTAAAATACATTGATGACCTCTTTGTGTTGTGGCACGGCACAGGGAGGGAGGCCAAGCAGTTTGTCAGAGAGATCAATGTGAATAATTTAAATCTGAAATTCACTGCCAATATTAGTTCTACCACAGTGGACCTTCTGGATGTCCGTATTACGATTGGACCCATTGGTCTGGAAACTTCGGTATTCAGAAAGCCCACTGCTGGCAACACTATACTCCATGCCAACAGTTTCCACCCGGCACCACTCATCAGAAGCATCCCCTTTGGGTAATTATACAGAGCTAAAAGAATCTGCAGTAGCTTTGAATCATATATTGCTACTGAAAAATAAATGCTCAAAAGGTTCAAAGAAAGAGGATATTCTGATAATATCCTGAATGCAGCATGTAAAAGAACAAGATGCATAGACAGGGAAAGAGCACTGTTTGACCCTACGAAAACTAGCATGAAAAGAATGAATATCACTGATACACCTAGATTTATAACCACATATATCAGGAACATCTAAAGGTGTGTCAGACCATGTCACAACATTGGCATCTTCTGAGGGAAGACCCTATTATAGGTCCATCAATCCCTAGACGCCCAATGATTACTTATAGGAAATCTAGGGCAATGAGGGACTATCTAGTTAAAAGTGACTATGAAAGGCAAGCTAGATCCCAAACATGGCTGACGAAGTATGATGGTTTCAGGAAGTGCTTTAAGTGCAAGGCATGTCATAATGGTGAGAATCGAACCAGCATAGCTACACCATATAACAAAGAGATCAAGATAAGGGGAAATCTGACATGCAAATCAGACTATGTGGTATACATTCTTCAGTGTCCGTGCAAGAAAATCTATGTGGGTAGCACCACACTGCCGGCACACAGGAGAATCTTGCAGCATATCCCTGCCATCATACATAAAGATCGCAGTTACCCTGTTGCCTGCCACTTTGAAAAAGTCCATCATGGAGATCCCACAGTCTTGAAGTATAGCTGTGTGGCACAAATACCGAAAAAGAAAAGAGGAGGTGACAGGGAGAAAGCACTGCATAAACTTGAAACCTGGTATATTCTGCAACTAGATAGTATGGAACCTGTGGGTCTCAATATAGACGAGGAATTACACACTTGCCTCCTCTGAGAGTTGAATATCAGCACAAGATGTCCACCCTTCTCTCACTATGTGGGGTGATTCACCCTCAAATGGTTTAAATATGTTTAAAATATGTCTATATAGAGCCACACTCTGAAGAAAGCCTTTTTCTCTCTCAGTAACTATATTGTTATTAGAACGGATATCATGACGTAACATGTACTTCTCAATTCTGAAGTTTATTTTCTATTTACTTTCCATTTTTTCCATTTTCTTCCCATGTTACCTCTTTTATTACATTCAGTGGTATGCATGCCACCATCAGGAGACTGTATATATCCCTTATCCATCATTCTCTTTTTGATACTATTCTATAGAGTTTAAGCCCTGTTAGGTTTTTTCCTGTGCCAAGACGGACATGTAAATACTTTGGTTGTTTTTGTAAGAAATTTTACACTTGTGCACTCTTGTTATATGATTTATCTACACTGCATGGCATATATGGGCACTTGCCCTTAATTCTCCTTTTGGTAATTATATATATATATATAGGGAAGGATGTTAGTGAACAACCCCGATCTCTTGCCTGTGGTATTAAGCACTAGGACCCAAATGTGGTATATATATTTAATGAGTTAAATGCTTTGATAAGTATTGTGCCCAATATACATGGAAAACTGTACCACCTAGGCTGAGGATAATACGTAGACCATTTACTGTTAGCAATTAAAATTATACCACTTTGGTATACCAACTTTGTTTTTTGTTTTTTTTTAAATTATATTTTAATTATGAATTGCTTTAAATGTTTGGTTATAGAGACACTTATAATTACTATATTCCTTCCTGCAAACAAAGGAACTGTTCTAATATTCATTTGTATTCATGCCTGCCTGTGTGTCGATTTTGATTTGGATATGCTTTCTATGTCCATTGCACCTTTTTTTTAATGTTTACCACCAGTATTCACCACTATTTAAGTGTTAAAAAAATGGCGCTCACTGTCGTGATCAAGGCTGCTATGAGCAGCTGAAACGTGTAGACAGTCACTCTGCACGCTTTGGAATAAATCTTTTGCTGAACAAGTTGCAGTGGAGTTCGTCTGTATCCTCCCTTTAACTATCGGGATACATTGTTGCATAAATATATATCTATACATATATATAGATATATATATATTGCCACAATATCCCTTTTGACAGGGATGAGTCTCACCGCACTCGCTGCTCCTTATAGTACACAACAAATAGGCACCGATCATCCAGTAATAGTTCAAGGGTGTTTAATTTCCAAAAGCTGCCAACACACAACCCCAACGCGTTTCAGTCTCAGCCGAGACCTTGCTCACGGGGAACAATCGATTGTGCGGTGAGACTCATCCCTGTCAAAAGGGATATTGTGGCAATATTCGGAACGGCTTGGTCCTGCCGTACTCTACACGCACCACCAGAGAGGCGCCCAACAGTCAGGAAACGGGACCATGCAGAAAGGAATAGATATATATATATATATATATATATATATAATATACAAAATGTTAACAAATCACAAGCAATACATTAAAAAAATTACCAAATTGATTACATTTAAAAAACAAAAAGACATTTACTAAAATATAGTTTTAAAAACCTTACTTTCAAAAGATTAAATATATTTAAAAAATTATATATTAACACAATTTATATATATAAACAATTAATATAAAATTGAACAAATAAACAAATACTATATTAGATGTATTTCAACAAAATTATTAAAAAGTCTTGAAGTCTGTGTATAATAGATATACTATTCTCACTCCAGTTTGTGCAACAGTAGGGAAAGCATTGTACTCCAGAGGGGTAACATTTACTATTCCCACTCCAGTCTGTGCAACGGTAGGGAAAGCGCTGGCATTCGGAGAAGTAAAAACTACAATTCCCACTCCAGTCTGTGCAATAGTGGGGAGAGCGCTAGACATAAAAGGGGTAACATTTACTATTCCCATTCCAGTCTGTGCAACAGTAGAGAAAGCGTTGGACTCCGCAGGGGTGAACTTTACTATTCCCACGCCAGTCTCTGGAACAGTAGAGAAAGCGTTAAAGTTCGAGGGGTTAAATTTACTATTCTCACTCCAGTCTGTGCAACAGTAGGGAAAGCGTCGGACTCCAGATTGGTAATATTTACTATGCCCACTCCAGTCTGTGCAACAGTAGGGAAAGCGTTGACTTGGGAGTAGTAAAATTTACTATTCCCACTCCAGTCTGTGGAACAATAGGGAAAGCATTGGACTTCGGAGGGGCTAAATTTGCTCTTACCACTACAGTCTGTGAAACAGTAGGGAAAGTACTTCACTTCAAACACATAACATACATAAAACATAACCCTATACCCTAACCCAGATATTTCTGCAACCGCTATTTAAAACTCAATATTTTGTCCAAATAACCCCTCTTTCAACATGATGACATTGGCACACTCCAAAGTGGCATATTGACCTTACCTGTAAATGGTAGCTAATTGTTAATGGTAGCTATTGTACATAGGGCCTGTAAGTTAAATGTCCCCAGTGGGCTGCAGCACATATTCTGCCACCAAATGCAGTGACAGGACAAATATGACTACATGTTATGTTGTATATGTTACTTGTTAGCTTATATGCTGTTTAGCCTTGCACCTTGTCTCTCTGCCTCGCGCTGCTTCTCCTGCCGCGTGCCCATGCCCAAGGGTTCTATGACGTCCTATAGTTCCACGGTAGAATCTTGGGCATGGGCGACGGTTGGTTGGCAGTTGCTGTAACCTGTAGCCCCTGAGAAGACGTACTCTCTGGTGTCAGTGGCATTATTACATTAAAGACCTTTGAACTTACCTCTTGCCTCCGGTGAGTCTTTACAATTTTGGCGACGAGCGACCCTGACACCACCACGGAACCACAAGTGCGTACCAGCAATTATTCACCTCGTTCCTCACTCCTGCGAGGGTCGTCTTCTTTTCTTCTTCGAGCCTGTTTTGATGAGAACAGCTAAGGGGTTGCTGTCCATGACGTCTGCTTCGGACCAAGTCCTTGCCTGAAGGTGCGACGCGACCTACTGGTGCCTCTGCTCCCGAGAGGGACAACGTGCTGCATCCTACCGACACCTGCTCTGGTTCTTCACGGACGAAACAGCGACTGCTACTTTCCCTTCGTTCCACTGTTGTGAGGAGGATTGGAACCTTCGGCGAATTATCACGGTGAGATCTGCCCTGTTGGCGGGGAGGAGCGGCGTATTCTTTTCTATCCCTTGCGCCTTTCCCGCCTAGTGGCGGACTGACTGAATTCTCCTCAGTGTACTTTGCTGAGCGGCGTGACGTCACTGAAACGCACGCGTTGGCGGCCATATTTTTTTTTAATTGGCAATACGGCCTTATGGTACAGAGGGTTTCCCATATGTGTTCGCCGTACTGGTGATACACACTCCTCTGTAAAGTGCGTTCTCCATACCGGTGACACGCACACCTCTACTCATTTATGGATGCATGATTTATCTGTTGCGTTCTCCTCACCGGTGATACACACACCTTCTGGTTGTAAATTCTCTTTCTTCATCTGTGATGCACACACACCTTGCGTACCTTCAACTTTTTGTTAGAGATTGACACACCACCGCTTCTTCATTTCGTTCCATTTTTTTTGTTTACTCATTATGGCATCTGTAAACACATGGAACCTTTCTCATCCGGAGCCTTTTATTCCCTCGACAGGGGACGCTTCTCTAAAATGGGATGAATGGCGTGAGTATTTTGAAAACTATATCTCTACAATGGAGGACGAAGAAGAACTTACACCTGAGAGGAAGAAAAAAATCCTTCTCCACTGTTTAGGCGCAAAAGCGATGAAAATTTACAATCACATTAACAAAAAACCCAGGGAGGGGAATGTTTACATGAATGCTCTGGAAGACTTGTCCTCGTACTTCAAACCCACTATTTCAATCTCAGTTAACAGATTCAAGTTTTTCCAACGTAAACAGATTCCTGAAGAATCTGTTGAAGACTTTGTCGCTGCCTTAAAAAATTTAGCGCTTACTTGCAGGTTCGGTGCATTGCATGACGAATTCATTCGCGACCAAATTGTCATGCGGGCGGCGAATACGAACATCCAAGAGAAACTGTGGGCCAAAGGGGAATTGCCACTTGAAGAGGTCATCGAGATTGTCAAATGCACTGAGTTGACAGGCAGATGCGCAAAGGCAGTTCTGTCTGAAGAAAAGGGAATTCCTGAAGACAAATCTACCATTGCTAAAGTCAATGTTTCGAAAAATTCTCATATCAAACAGCGTTCGAACTACATGCAGGGAAAAGACACCAATACTATGACAAAGTTGTCAGATGATAGAAAGTGCTTTAGATGTGGCAGCAGATACCATTTGGCAAATGATAAAACGTGTCCCGCACTAAAGCAAAGATGTTCACGATGTGGGATTGTAGGTCATTTCCTTGCAATGTGTCAGAGAAAACAAAGGGGTAGAAGCAGTGTAAAACTAGTAATACCTGAGGAATTAGACAATGCATATTCCTCTGATGATGACATGAATTTATGTGTGTTACAAGTCCAGGATAATACGTTGGGAAAAGGTAGAAAGCCCATGTGTCATTTAAATATTGGTGGTGTGGAAATTTCCATTGTTGCGGATTCTGGATCACCGTATACTATTGTAAATAAGAATGTGTGGTTAGAAAAATGTGTTCCTGTCATAGGTAACCATTTACTCAACCCGGACATATCTCCCAAAACTTTCACTGGGGAACCCATTGAAATCCTGGGTTTCAGGGAACTACAGTTCCAATTTAAATCTCGAGAAATGCTGGGTAAACTGTATGTTTCTGCTGTAGGTCCTTCTGTTCTGGGATGGATCGATCAAGGGAATTTGGGGATAATTCTTGACCCCAACAGCCCCGATCCCGTGCTTTCATTACAAACTGAGGAGGAGTACAAGAACCTGATTGTAAAAAGGTATCCTCAGGTATTCTCAGAGAAGATTGGCAAACTTAAAGGGTTCGTCCACGAGATTAAGCTCAAAGAAAATGCTGTCCCTTGTATACATAAATCTAGGAACATTCCTTTCTCCATCATAGGCGAAGTGGAAACTGAACTTCTTAGGCTGCAGAAGTCTGGTATCATTGAACCAGTGGAGTCGGCTGAGTGGGTTTCTCCCTTAGTCGTCGCTAAGAAGTCCAATGGTAAGCTCCACTTATGTGTGGATCTTCGCGATCTTAACAAAAACATCCTTGTCGACCAATTTCCATTGCCAAGAATTAGTGAGATGCTGTCCTACACTAATGGAGCTAGGTGGTTTTCCACCATCGATCTAAGTTCAGCCTACCACCAGGTGGCCCTACACCCTAACTGTAGAAGCCTCACTACTTTTGTCACACCATTGGGGTGTTTCAGATTTAGAAGAGTACCCTTTGGATTGGCCTCTGCGGCAGCCATGTTCCAGAGATTGATGCGTATGCTCTTCAAGAATGAAAAAGATCTCCTCATCTTTCAGGACGACATTATGGTGATGGGCACCAACAGGAACGAACATGATGAAAAATTAAACAGGGTATTAAGTATCCTAGAACATCATGGTCTTACCGCCGATGTCCGGAAATGCAATTTTGCAACCAGTAATGTCACATACCTGGGACACGAGATTAGTGGGGGTGGCATAAAACCAAAAAAGAACTCCTTTCTGCCATTAGAGAAGCCCCGTCTCCTAAAAACAGGGAGGAAGTGAGAGCCTTCCTAGGCCTCTCTGAATTCTATGCTAAATTTGTCCAAAACTTCTCCTCCAAAACATTCGCTTTGAGACAACTCGTGAAACTTAAAAATAAATTCGAATGGTCCACTTCTTGTGAGGAGGCTTTCAATATAATTAAAGAGGACATTTGCAGTGCTCCACCGCTTCAAGGATTTAATCCATCCCTACACAGTGTGGTCACCACAGATGCCAGCGGGAGAGGTCTGGGAGCAGTCCTCACCCAGATCAACGAGGCTGGCAATGAGGTAACCGTGGCATTCGCCACGCGCTCGATCACACCTACCGAAGAAAGGTACTCTGTGATCGAGCGTGAAGCCTTGGCATGCGCATGGGGTTTGGAGCACTTCAGGCAGTACATATGGGGGTACTTGGTCACTCTTAGAAGTGAATGGCCGGAAGTGGAAATTGTACAGAATGCTGATGGAAGAACTATTATTAGTTTTCTGAGGAGGTTATTTCTTAGAGAAGGTCTACCCAAATGTATTGTATCAGATAATGGCCCACAATTCATTTCTGCCAAGGGAGAATGGTATCTCTCATAAAACTACCTCATTGTACCACCCAGCGGGCAATGGGGCAGTCGAAAGGTTCAATCGAGTCATAAAAGGGGTGGTGCAGCTAGCCAATCACAACGAGCTTTCTTGGAGGAAAGAACTTATCCACAATCTCTGGGCATTCCGTGTAACTCCTTGTGAGTCCACTGGTACCAGCCCCTTTGTACTGCTAAGAGGTAGAACCCCAGTTACCAAAGACAATGTGGGTTGGCTCACACCCAAGAGAGTTTGTTGGTCTGCTGGAAGGGTTAAAGAGAAGTTGTTACACTGACAAATGACTAGCAAAAAATATTATGACTCGAAGCATGCATGCAAAAAAGTGAACATAGAGGTGGGTGACAAAGCAAGAGTAAAGAGAACTGATTTCGTAAGGAAGGGGAAAGTCACTTCTCACAGCCCATGGAGGTCAAGAAAGTTTTCTGTAACTCCGCCCTCTTAAGTGATGGTAAAATATGGCATTTTTCTTCATTATCTTTGTGCAGGGGTGGCGGGATCGTTGCCCCTCTTATGGTATCTCAGACAACCAGGGTCCTCCCTTTTCCCCAGACTATGATTGGATTCTTGATGGCGGTGCCGGTAGGGATTCTTACCCACAGAGGACGGATACTGCGTCTCCTGGCGGTGTGAGCGTTCCTGATGGTATGGCCACTCGGGAGGACGATTGTAGTAACTTCAGTGGGGAAATTGCCGACGAGGACCAACAAGATCCAGGTACAAGTGGTGTTAATCTTGAACATAATAGTCATGATGCTGATGATGTTTTTCCCTCTACTAGCACTCTTATGAAGGAACCATTGGTGAAAAGATATGGTAGGGTAGTCAAACCACCTGCTAAGTTACACGACTTTGTGTGTGACTAAAGCCTCTGGTCCCGCCTTCCTCCGTGTACTGTTCATGCTCGGTCCTTCCTCACTGTTCCACATTTTTTCATCTATGAGAAGGAGATGTGTTATGTTGTATATGTTACTTGTTAGCTTATATGCTGTTTAGCCTTGCACCTTGTCTCTCTGCCTCGCGCTGCTTCTCCTGCCGCGTGCCCATGCCCAAGGGTTCTATGACATCCTATAGTTCCACGGTAGAATCTTGGGCATGGGCGACGGTTGGTTGGCAGTTGCTGTAACCTGTAGCCCCTGAGAAGACGTACTCTCTGGTGTCAGTGGCATTATTACATTAAAGACCTTTGAACTTACCTCTTGCCTCCGGTGAGTCTTTACACTACAGGCCTGCCATGTGTAGCATAGTGTTGCAGGTTTTAACTGCAAATTCGATCTGTCAAAACAACCCATTTTTGACAAAACCCTCATTCTAACTATTAATTAGTCACCCCTAAGCAGGCCTTACTACCCATTAAGGGACAGTGCATGTTATTTATGAGTAGGACATGTAAATGTTTAGGGCCTCATTACGATGTTGGGCGAACCACCACCGGCAGGTCGTCGGTGGCGGTCCTCCCAACATCCAGGCCATCGATCTGACTGCCAGATTACAATATCAGCGGTCTAAGCCCTGTTGTCGGGGGAAAGACGCGGCCTCCGACAGGCTCAAGAAGTCTTTTGGGGCGGCAGTTGGAATCCTATCCCTACAATGGAGGTGGTACCTGCGCAGGCACCACTGTAGGGATTAGGATGTCCCTTTCCGACTGCCTTTTCATGACAGTCCAACCACCATGAAAAGGCAGACAGAAACTGACTTTGGGGCCCCCAAGCAGGGCCCCATCCCCCGTGGGCCACTGCTAAGTGGCCGGGGGGCACATGTAGTGGCCCCCACACAACCATGCACCATGTGCCAGGCACCACATAGTGCCTGGCACATGGTGCATGGATGTGCACGAAGTCCCTTTTCCACTGCAGCTTGTGCTGCGGCCCTTTTCCTGGGCTGCAGCACATGCAGTAGTAAGAAGCATTTTCTGTCTGCCGTGCTGGCGGTCTCACCCAAACTGGGCAGGTGGGACCGCTAACTCATTGTCGGATGGTCCCCTGCCAAGACCATGCGGTTGGCGGTCTGACTGACCACCTTCGTAATTAGGTCCATCATGTTTAACATGTCCTTACAGTGAAAAGGCTCACAAGGCTATTTTCATAATAGCAGGGTTAGCTCTTACATTGGAAAACATTAGGAAACAAGCATCAGTTTAATTAAATGCTAACTGAACCTATGAAACACCTATTTCAAGGATTCTTTTTAATAGTTAAACAAAATTCAATATAATGGAAAAGTCGAATTTTGTCTATTACAGATAGTGTAGTTTAGAAGAGTTACATTTGTCTTGCCTGAAGCCCCTGGAAGCTAAATCTGCATTTTGGTCTCTCACTGTGGCCAGCCAGTAATTAGCCTTTAAATAGGTGTGAAAATTGTGTGAACTTGCTTTCAATAGGCTGACCAGAATAGTTATCGAGGACCTCTATGAACCTCACAGATTATGCAAGGAGAGCTGGGAGTGTTCTTTTTGACATTAAAGTGTCAAGTCGTGCTTGAATATCGTATTCTGGCTGACAGGTCTGCTGGTATTGTTCATCTGACACTTGGGGCACACTTCAAAGAGGCCTCCCAATCACAGGCAAATGTTATCTGACACTTAGAAAGGGCTTTTCTTTTGGCCTGCCATCCAGTCAGGCCACAATCACAGTGGGATTCTTTAACATTACAGTGTCACAGCCTGTTTGACAAGTCTGCTAGGTTTATATATAATATTTGGGGAACTCTTCAAAGGAAGGAAACAGAATGCCAAAACAATTTGTGTGTATCCACTGTCTAGTTGCTAAAGCTCAGCTTTAGTATACCAGACCTATATCTCTGAGTTTGTTGTGGGTACAAGGAATGCATCAACCACTACACTCCCACACACTCACCCAGCCCCAACAGCCCAAGTTTAGTGTGGCAGAAGACTTTGACCATATTGAAAATGTCCAAAGTGGGTAGGGGTAGCCCCAGGCACCTACATCCCATTGGTATGGGTGTCCACAGGGGTCATTTTCACCCACTAGTTCATGGCAGGCATAAATGTGGCACCTTCAGGCACCCACTTCAGGACACTTGTGAAAGATCACAAGAGGACCAAACCTGCTGCCTCAGACCTGAGAAGATCGTAAAAGTCTCGACCTGCTCTCCCACCTGTACAAAGAACAAAGAAGTGGATTCCAAGGGTCATAAAGCTGGCCCTTGTTAACGTTCCAGTGACACAACAAGCTATGAGGCCTTTTCCTGCAACTGCCCAGATGATCAGTGGCAACTGAAACTGAATGGACCCCGTTGGGTGCTCTGTCTGACATCCTGTGAGTCTCTAGGTATAGCCCCTGAGCTTGAGTTGGGCTATAGAATTGTACTCCTGTGGTGGATTGGAAGTTAATGGACCAGAAGTCAGAAGGTAAAATCTTTCACCAGGACAACCTGGTTGGTGTATTCGACTCACTGGTGGATTCGACTGATCACAGTCAGCAACAAATTTCACCTAGGTCCTGGGATACCACGACCATTAACCCCTTGTGTGCGCGGCCGATTTTCGCCCTGTGCGGGGCGTTTCATTGAGTGGGCGGGTTCATGACGAGCTCAGCTCGTCATGCGCACACGAGCACTGCGCAGCATGACGAGCTCAGCTCGTCATGAGCATAGAAAGGGTTAACTATCACTGATACTTTGTACTTCTTGGCAACAGTTTTAAAGAAAATGTTAAAATTCATATCTACGGTTCCCCTTATTGGATATTTTTTCATTCTGGTGTCAATTTTATTCTATTTTTTCTAATTCATTTTGGGATTTTTATTGTTTTGCATTTCAACTTTATTGCTCTTTTAGTACTGCATACATTCTTTACACATTGCCTCTAAGTTAAGCTTGTCTGTTTTGAGCCATAGCTACCAGGGGGTTGAGCTCAGGTTTATTTAGTGACTTTAGTGGTTCACCCTAGCAAGGATTGTGGTTATTACTTGAGGTGGGTACTTACCTTCCTCAACTAATAAACCGATTTCTTTCATTGACCCTTCCCTAAACTGGAAATGGTTAAAGATTTGCATTGGCAAAGAGCTGGAGTAAACTCACTACCAGGTTGGGGAGGGGAAAGGACACCCCCAAACTATGTGGAGGTGACAGAGGAGAGGATATTCCACAAGGAGTAATGTTTCCACATGGAGATAAAAAAAAGTTGCAATTGCACAGCGATGTGGTCTTTCCTCAATGTGAAATTATACTATGTTGCATATAGGGAAATGCCTACATCTGAAAAAGTAACTTGACGTTCTCAGAAGTATGACTAGAATCCAGTGGCAGGCACAACTTTTCACATGTACTCCAGGAACGATTTGTAAATTGGAAAACAGCATAAACATATATTCAAATGATGGGGTAACACTTTGCAAGTACTAATACACTTGTTTAGGAATAGGGTCCAGATTCTGATGGCAGAACATAGCCTCTAGTTGCAAATATTTTACTATTCTTTCTGCTTTACCAAGACATAACAATCTTGCATGATTTTTAGTAGTACTCTTTCTGTTGCAGTACTGTTAACCCAATGTGACTGCCCACAGCTTATGTATTCAAATGGTGCTATTGGTCCTTTATTTTTACTTATGAGTTTTCTACAGTGTTGACTGAAACGTGGGTATGTAGTGAAGTCTCAAATGAAGTGCTCTCTCACATTGGTGTGCAATTTGCCTCACATGGGTTGGGCTATATGCATGAGCTAGTTGTACTCCAGGAGCTGTATTATGTAAAGTGCCATGTGACCGCAACATGCATGTGTGCCTTTTTCTGTGCCCTGTGGCACTTTGGTATTACAGAAGAGGACACAGAATCTTGTGTGGCCCCTTCTGTAAAACAGAAAGTGCCAGTGTACATGTAGCACCAGAGAAATCCTAACGGGGTATTCAATAATTTGCATGGGATCTTGGTCCCATGCAAATGGGGGAAATGTTTGCCTCTGCACCTCTACCATTATGGAGGCAGGCACAGCGGGAAAGAGGCTGTCAGGAGGTGCACTGACTGTACAGCCTGGACCCCCTAGACATACCCCTGAAAGTGGATGCAGTCACTGACTGCAACCACCTTCAGGAGGATCTCTGTCTCCCTTGCAAGTGCAGGCTGGGTGCTGTCTGCAATGTGAAAGGCAGACCAGCTGCTTTATTCAGCTGGTCTGCCTTTTTACTAATGCACAATCCCTGGGCAGCACAGGCTCCTAACTGCCTTGAGGGCAGCACAGTATCAGTATTAGGGTGCACTGTCCCTGTTTGCACTCCGCGCACCTCGCTAAAAATGTGCTGCAGCGCAAAGTGGGACATTGGGCTTTTACTGTAATACGTCCCAAGAAAAGCAGAGTGCTAGTACATTACCAGTCTAAGAATGAATACACCTGCCTGAACATGTTAATATGGTGCTAAATAGCTGCTCTTTGCAAATTAGCATGTAATAAACATTGAGCACCACCGTTGGTAGTTTATGAAATCCAGACAGCTGTTCAGTCTCTTTACAAGTGTTAACAAGTTTGGCAAATGAAGAAATTAAAGCAAAGGGGGATTAAACAGTTTTGCTAAATGAGGAATCCAACATTGAAAAATACATCTCTTAGATGTGCAAACAAAAATGTAACCCCTAGACCAAACCAACTGTTATTCTATCTACTGTGGATCCTTATCAGGCCAGGAGGTGTTTATGCTTCATTAAGAACATTAACAGTTTCATATCGGGGATGTGGTTTTGGCGCCTATCCAAGATGGCGTGACCTCGCTGGGCTCCGACGGACTGGGGAGCCTTTTCGCTGCCGGAGACCGCTTTAGTGCTCAACGAGGGAAGAGACTTCACGGCGTCTCTCCCCTACGATGTGGTGAGTCGCTGGAGGTTTGCATAACTCCCGCTTTTGTGCTCTTTATGGCCATAATGGTCCGGGGGATTTCTCCTCACAATTAGGTCGCACCCGCCATTTTGAAAGGCAATCGCGTTCCTTTTCTTTGTGAGGCGGCTTAACTACACCACACTCATGTTTGTACAGGTAATTTAAATTGTGCTAAGCTTCAAGCCTCATATCAACATATTTGACATGACCCTATGTAAAAGAAGCCTTATTCTTCGTGGCTCTGAAGCCTTTCCTCCTCAGTAATTTGTATCTGTGGAGTACTTTCTTCAGCATATAATTTATATGTCATTGGCTTCCAATATATAGATACTAGGCACTGTTTTTGAACCCTCATTTTTATTATCTGAGAGGGAGGTCGACCCTGTGGTCTTTTTATATATTCCTATGAACTGTGGATTACTTTTCCTCATTGCGTGACTGAAATTGCCTTGCATCATTGAAGGCTCTACTTTTTGTTTTCAATGTATGCAGTGCTCTACATAATCTCCTTATCTCTTATATGGGGAGATTAAGAAATCTTAAACTTTCATTTTCCTCCAAACATTCTACACACTCTGACTCAGACTCTACTCACAATGACATGGAGGACAACTCTCCTCACAAATCTGAACCTTTACCAGGCGCTATTCCAAAATTGCAGCTCTCAAGCAAGATGCCTGTGGGTTCCACTAAACGACCCAAAACAGATCCTCCATCTCCAGTGCACTCCTCTTCAGCTTCCATCAATACAATTCTTAAGGAAATTCGTGCATTAAAATGCTTCATGGAGGAAACTAACAAAACATTGTAACACTTGGATGACAAATGGTCTTCTTTGGAATCACGCATGCTCATTGTGGAACAAAAAACTGAATCTTTTCAGTCTGCATGCTCTGGTATTTCTTTTCTGGAGCCAGAAATAACCCTCCTCAAAAAGCATACTGAGGACTTGGAATATCGAAACCGCAGGAATAACCTCCGCATTTACAGACTTCCTGAAAACAAGGAGGATTCTAATCCAACCATTTATTTTCAAACTTTTTTGCCTAAGCTTTTGGACATGTATACTACTGCTCCACTTAACATACAATGGGCTCACAGACTCAATTCAAAGGTCTCAACAGAACCACGTGGTGTCATAGTGTTCTTTTTGCAATATACTGAGCTGCTACCAGTCATGTCGGCTATCAAATCCAAAAAACAAATCTATTGGGAGGGTCATCGTTTGTTCTTTTTTCAGGATGTTGCTAAGGCCTCTGCAGATCGTCGGAAAATTTTTCTTGATCTCCGTCCTCAACTAAGAACTATAAATGCCAGATACGGTCTAATTCACTCTTGTCTATTTAAGGTTACTTACAAAGAAAAGACGACCACATATGAGGAGCCGGCTGCATTACAGGAATTTCTTCAACAGCATGGAGCAGATGTCATGGATACTTCAAAGTCTACTTGACTGGTATTATTTTTTTTTTTTCTGGCTGCTTTTCTTTTTGTATAATTCACTGAATGTTTGTTTTTACTCTTGCTTAATTTTTAAGTTGCTTTTTCCCTTGTCTTTTTTCTCTTTTAAAGTTTTTTTTATCCATATTATGTCTTCTTTCTAATACAGGCGTATTTATCCCTTCCTGTTTCCCGTATGCTCACCTCTGTATGTTGATGCCCTTATTCAAATGAAGGCTGCCCTGACGTTCGGTGGAGCTCGAGTGCTGTAGTCGTCGTCTTCTGGTGTCATCACCCCCATTTCGTCTTTGTGTTTGTAGGTATGTTCCTCAGTCGTCATTTGTATGACTTGTACTGTTTTTTGTTTCTTATTGTATTACTCCTTTTTTGGTGTTTCCTTATATGGTTCTTTTCTATCATTTTCTTCTTCCTATTATTTATTTCACCACTCCTTTTTTCCTTCCTCTTCTTATCAAACAAAAGCTCTATCTCTATCCCTTTTCCCTTTCATATTTGTTTTATCCTGATCTCAATTTCGCCACTGTAGGCATATTGATTGTTCATGTTATCATTTTCTTGTTACATTCCGGGTTACTAGGAATATTAAAGGGTTAGGTAACCCTATTAAAAGGCAGCGAGTGTTATCTCATCTAGATAAATTAAAAACTGATATTGTATTGCTTCAGGAATCGCATCTTTCTGAGCCTGAGGCTTCCAAGCTGAAGAAATGCTGGATGGGTAATGTGTTTACTTCTCCTGCTTTAGGAAAGAAAAATGGGGTGCTGATTCTTTGCCATAAAAAATTGCATGTTTCAGTTTTTCATCAGGAATCTGATTCTGAAGGTCATTGGGTTATTGTTAAACTCCTTATTGATAATATACCTTTAGTTATTTTCAATATATGGTCCAGTCTCTGTTGATAAGGTTTTCTGGACAAAAATCTCTGACAAACTGCTCTTATAAGATGATGATTACATTATATTTGGTGGTGACTGCAATCAAATTCATGATCCCGTATTAGACAGGCACTTGACAGTTAAGTTTGTTCATATTAAAATGCACTCACAATTTACTTCCACAATACGGCGTAAATCGTTAGTTGATATTTGGTGACTCTGCCATCCAGATCTCCAGGAGTACAATTTTTATTCAGCTCCACACTACTCACAATCCCATATTGACTACCTTTTTCTGAGTAAATCCTTAGCTGAACACATTCTTCAGTCTGAAATAGAATCAATTTTAATATCGGACCACTCTCCAGTTCATGTTGGTCTAGACCTTATCCCCTTCTCACCACACGCAGGTAGATGGTGCTTTAATAACTCCTTACTCTTAGACCCTCAATTTGCTGACCAATTAAGTTCCTTTGTTTCAGAATTTTTGCTACCAATTCAACCCCGGAATCTTCTTTCGCGATGACTCCTTTAATGCAGCTGGTAGAGGTTTTTTAATGAATTTTGTTTCGCAAAAGAAAAAATCTATAGATGCCCAATCTACTCAATTACTTAATAAAATTAAACAGCTAGAATATACCGATTATCACTCCAATAATGAGTCTTCCTTGAAAAATCTTATTGACGCTAAACTCACTTTTAACAGATTATCTATGGATGCTGCTTCCTCTTATTTACTGAAAAATAGTACTCGCTATTATGGGGGTCAAAATAAAATGGGGAAATTGTTGGATAATTATTTAAAAATAAGAAGAGACAGAACTGGAATAAAATCATTACAAGATCACACAGGATTCCTCTTTTTAAAGACAATGATATCTTAAATGAATTTGTTTCCTTTCATAACATTTTATATTCTCCAGAAACACAACCAGAACAGTCAGTTTTATACACATATTTCCAATCCATTCCTTCTCCTCCCTCTCATCATATTCATTTTGACTCATTGGGAACAGATATTTCCTTAGCGGAAATCACTCATGCAATCTTGGTGTTACAGCGAGGGAAGGCTCCTGGGCCTGATGGCTTTACTGTCGAATTTTATGACCATTTTGCAAACCTCCTCCTACCCAATCTCTTACCTTTGTTTAATTATTTTATTATCAAAAGTACATCTCTGGGCACTTTCCAAGAAGCCATGATTTGCTTAATTCCCAAAGATAATAAAGACCTTTCCCTATGTAAGGATTACAGTCCCATCACCTTAGTCAATACCGACTACAAGATCTTTGCCAAGATTTTGGCATTACGCATAGACCCCGTCTTGCCTGATCTTATAGGCCCTGAACAATCCAGTTTTGTTAAGGGACGACTAGCCTCTGACAACTCTCAAGTCTTTTTTAATGTCCTCAGCAAGGCCTCCTCTTTAGATCACCCTAATGCTGCTATTGCTTTGGACGCAGAAAAAGCTTTTGATAGGATTGGATGGGATTTCATGTTTCATGCATTAAGATGGGTCGTTTTCCACCTAAATTGATTGCTTTAATTCCCCTATTATATTCAGGTCCCAAAGCCTCGATTTTTGTCAATGGTAAGATCTCAGATTACTTTCCTTTGCTTAGAGGGGTATGGCAATGGTGTCTTGTATCACCTCTATTGTTTGTCATTGCATTGGAACCCTTTCTAACTAAAATCAGACTGGATGCTCATATTTCAGGTTTCCAAATTGGTCCTCATCAGGTTAAAATGTCAGGTTACGCTGATGACATTCTCTTATATTGCTCCAACCCTGTAACCTCTCTCCCTCCTTTCCTTCAACAAGTTGCTACATTTTCTCAGTTATCAGGATATCGGCTTAATACCGATTAGTGAAGTTTTACCTTTAAATGTTTTATGTCATAAGCATCTTTTTGTTCACACAGGCTTTTCATGGCAACCCTCTAAACTAAAATATCTGGGCTTGTGGTTTTCTTCAACAATTCCTGAGACATTAAAATTAAATTTCAATCACATTATTAAAACATTAAATGATACTATTGTATGCTGGCATCTATATTTCCTCTCTTGGTGGGGTCGAATTGATTTGATTAAAATGATGCTCACCCCCCTGAGGGGGGTTATTTCCATGATTCCTGTTCACATTCCTGGGTATTATTTTAAGAAAATTGATTCTCTCTTAAAATTTCTCTGGAAAGACATAGGCATAGCTTTGTCTTCTTTAAAAGGATAAACCTAGTGGAGGTATTAGGTTTTCCAATTTCAAAACTTATCACTCTGCCTTCTCCCTAAAACAGGCTGCCCTTTGGCTCTCCTCTGAACTCCCCTTACATCCTCCATTGTGGATAAACATAGAGAAATTCCTTATTTTCACGTTTGATTTTCAAGAAATTCTTGTTCTTGCTTTCACTACTACAATCTCATTATTACGTTGTGCTATCATCTCCTATTCACGAAAACTTTTGGCTCATCTCTTACCATCATCATGCCCCTCAGTTACTTCCTATCAATAGCAGCCCATTTGGCATAATAAGTCGCTATGAATTAAAAACCGTACCATATACTGGAAGAATTGGCGATCTAAGGGCTTGCGTTGGATATCCCAACTTTTAGCTGACGATCAACCCTTGTCATTTACTGAGCTCCAAACAAACTTTTCTTTACCAGCTACCTTTAGTTCACTATATGATCTTTTACGTCCCTCCCTCAACCAATATCTTACATTACCAAAGACTTCAAACCCCAAGCTAAGTGCACTATTCTTTCTTCCTTATTAGACACTTCCCCTTCTGCATCCACTATATACAAAAATCCTTACAATTGTCCCCAGAAAGACTCAAATCAAAACCTGAATTGGCCCGGGAAAAAGATTTATTACAATGTTGGCCAGCTAGTACATGGGATAAGTTATGGTTTAAGCTTTACAAAACCTCACGAGTTGCAAACACCACGCAGACCCTTTATTTTGTTTATCAACTGGTGTTATTTACTCCAGTGACTTTAGCATCTTTTTCATCAAAGGTGTCTTCTACATGTTGGTCCTGTTCCTGTGCCACTTCTGATTTAAAATACGTTATTTGAGTGCCCCCCTATTAACCAGTTTTGGCAGTTGGTTTGGACCCAAATCAAGAAGATTTTCAGAGTTAATGTTACTTTTTCTTTAATCAATATATTCTGAGGCACTCTGTCACCCCAATGGTGTCAGTCACCATTGAATTTTAAGTTGTTGGATCCATTGTTAGCTGTTGCTTTTCATTTAATCATCTCAAACTGGAAACAAGCAGATAAAGTTACGATCCTGGTGGAATGCTGTATGTTTTCACCATAGATTAGACACCAATTATGTTTCTCCTATATCTTTGGTGATTAAAAGGGATCTCTTATGGCTCCCATTAACTACATATTTATCTTTGTCTGCCTCCTCTGCTGCTAAAGTTATTACTGTATCAGACGATGTACGGAAGCCACATAAATTTCACCCTATTGTCTCATTTTTTTAGATTACTAGAAGATATTTACGCCTTTATATTTATACTATGTTATTTAGTTTTTCTTACTATTATGATTACAGTGTTTAATCATTTATCATCTTTTTACTCTTAGTATTATAAAGTAATCATATATTGTTCCTTTTCCCCTACCCCTTCCTTTTATTATTTATATTATGTGTATTTTACTTTGCACACAGCATGATAATCTTTTTATTTTCTTGTTTTCCTTTTAAACTTTATGTTAAATAGGACTTTTATATTCATAGTATTACTGTTCTTTTCTTGTTGTTCTAATAAACTCAAACTTTTAAAAAAACAGTTTTGAGTCATAGGTCTGCATTAGATAAGGTAACACCATCCACCCAAAATACTGAATTAAGAATATCGACTACTGCTATATCCTGAAGGGAAGTATACTTAGATAAGTATAGATTTACTATTCTTAACTTGACATATATTTGTCTTACAATAGGTATAGCTGGAAGGTATGTAGCTGTGGAGTAAAGCATTGGAATCTGTTGTTACCTATGTATTCTTACCTGCAGCATGTAGTGGTACTCGATATTCTGGATTCAATGTAATTTGCCTTGATAGTGTGGTATGCAACGGGGGTGACAAGGATGAAGAGGCAGGATGGCAGCACCAGGGCTGACTTGCATATGGTTGGTCTCTGTCTGAAGTGGCATAGTGAGTAAAAACATTGAGGCTCAGAGTAATTACTAGTGGCTGAGAATACTTTGGATCATTGAAACAATATCGAACCCAAAATATCATGTCAAAAATATTGATCACAAAAGTATTGTTATTCTATACATATAATGGTAAGTACAAAAATATTGAAAAAGAAATATCGTTTCACACTAATATCGAAAAATATATATATGAAAATATCCTTTTAACTACATATGAAGTTTAAATAAGTAAAATTTAAATATTCCAACATATAGCATTGATATAATGTAAAGTAAATATGTTTAAGTAATAGCTATAAATATATATATAAATATTTACAAAATTAAACAAACACACACATACATAAAAAGTGGGTATGTTTACATACACATATATAATATAAAACTATTAAAAAAATATGAATTTGATCTTATATTTTATAATGCTTTTAAATTTACCAATATAACAACTACATATTAATATATGTGTGTGAGTGTATACATATATATATTCACTGAAAAAACCATAGGTTTCAGGCACGTTATAGTTAGAAATTAGCATTTAAAAACCTTAGAAATTCACTGAAAAAACCATAAGGTTTTAGGGACAGTTATAGTTAGTTGGACATTGCACTCATACAAAACCCGTGAAATTCCCCGTTATAGTTAGTTCAGGTAACTATAACTCGCGCCCCGCAATGCACTGCTGATGACGTCACATATTACATCACTCATGACATGGTCAGTGACATCACTCATGACATCACTGATGACATCTCAAATGACATCACTGATGACATCACTGATGACATCATCCATGTGAGAATTTAATGCATCTTCTCACACCCTAATATAAGTTTTGATACACCCACTCTAAATTACAGACTGCCATTCTCAAAACCATACACACTCCAATACCAATAAGTACATACCCACTCACTGATTCTTAGGTCTACACACACACATCTACTCACTCACCCGTACAGTCACTCATACTTACAGTCACTCAGTACAGGACTATCATATGCACTCATACACCTATATAAACACTCACACAACGCAACTCATCCATAGAGGTACTCACACACCTAGTCAGTCATGCAAATAATTAATCACACTCCAATTTACTCACCTATACAGTTATACACACCAGCTCACTTACTCATAAAAATACTAGCACATTCTTACGCTCCTATGCAATCACTGATGCAAGCACACACTCATCCATATAGCCACTCTCACAATCATACACTCTCACTTATAGCCATTTATATACTCCAACACACATATATACTGCCTTTCACATATGTAGTTACTCACACATGTACCACTGAGATATACATTCAATCACTAACACACCCATACACACACTCACCCACCCATACAGTCCATCACAGACGCACTCTTGAAACCATGCACCCAGTGAATCACCCACTCACACATCTATGTACAGAGTCACACACACCCCACCCACACAAACACTCAGGCACCCATACAGATACTCAGACAATCAATCAATAACCCATGTAGACACTCATGTAGCTATTGGTTTTTTCAGTGAATTTCAAAGGTTTTTTAAATGCTAATTTCTAACTATAACGTGTCTGAAACCTATGGTTTTTTCAGTGAATTTCAAAGGTTTTTTAAATGCTAATTCCTAACTATAACATGTCTGAAACCTACGGTTTTTTCAGTGAATTTCAAAGGTTTTGTAAATGACAATTTTTAAATGTATTAATTGTTATATTTATTTTTTCATACTGATTTACTACATTTTTAGAAACAATTTTTTTTACATATTTTATTTTCTAAATTACATTGTAATTACATTATACATTACAAAAAATACTTTCTCAGAATGAATTACTTTAGTTTAAATACTTTGCACATAGGCAATAGACTTTTAAGTACAGTAGTTACAGTTGTTGCAATGGGCAACACATTTTCAAACACAATGCAATATTCAGCTCAATGTGAATTTCTAGTTAAATGCAATTAGTTACTTTATGGATTACTTTTTCTAACCACAGGACTGGATCCTAGATTCAGTCCTGGGACATCTCCTGTAAACAGTTGAGTAAAAGCGTTTTGGTTACAGTAGTGATTTTTAAGGAATATTATTGTATTTTAAAAGTTGACACTTTGAAACTTTTTCTCATAGAATCACCAATGTTAGCCTATGGAAGGAAATTCACTTAGCAGGTAAAAACTGTTATCGTTACTTTTTCTTACTCAGTGTTGGATCCTGGATCCAGCACTGGTGCATCTCCTGTAAACAGTTGAAAGAATGCGTTTAAGTCATACAGGCGATTTTTAAGGAATATTTGTAGTTTGTGAAAATCGACACTTTGAATCTTTTCTGCTGAAAACCAGACAATGGATTCCTACGGAAGAAAATATAAGTTACTGGTAAGTACGGTTAAAATTAATTTTCAGGGTCAGTGCTGGGCTAAAAGATGCAGCACTGAGGTCTCTCCTGATAACAGGTGAGTAAATCGGAATTCGTATTTCGGCTGATTTTAGAGGAATATTTTAAAGTTCCAAAACTCCACACTTAGAAGAATTTCCAAGTGAAACCAGTCAATGTTAGCCTATGGAAGGAAATTCAAGTTACTGGTAAGTACGGTTAAAATTACTTTTCAGGACCAGTACTGGGCTGAAAGATACAGCACTGAGGTCTCTCCTGATAACAGGTGAGTAAATCGGAATTCGTATTTCAGCTGATTTTAGAGGAATATTTGTATGTTTCAAAAATCAACACTTAGAAACTTTTTCAGCAAAAAGCAGGCAATGGTATCCTATGGAAGGAAATTCAAGTTACTGGTAAGTACGGTTAAAATTACTTTTGAGGATCAGTACTGGGCTGAAAGATGCAGCATTGAGGTCTCTCCTGATAACAGGTGAGTAAATCGGAATTCGTATTTCGGCTGATTTTAGAGGAATATTTTAAAGTTCCAAAACTCCACACTTAGAAGAATTTCCAAGTGAAACCAGTCAATGTTAGCCTATGGAAGGAAATTCAAGTTACTGGTAAGTACGGTTAAAATTACTTTTCAGGATTAGTACTGGGCTGAAAGATGCAGCACTGAGGTCTCTCCTGATAACAGGTGAGTAAATCAGAATTCGTAGTTCGGCAGATTTTAGAGGAATATTTGCACAATGGTGAAGGGAGGGGGCGGGGCCTGAGGTGACATCTGTGCAAACGCGCCCCGTGGCGCGTTTTAAGTTGGGGGATTAAGTCCCCTTGAATCATGAGGGTCCCTAGGGGCCAACTAGCCCACCAGGAACCTCCAGTATGCACCAGGGGGCTGTGTTGCAGAGACGTGTAGAGAGGCCACACCCCTTTTTACACCTCTCTGCAACGCAGCTCTGTGGCGCTTTCTGGATGTACCTGTTGGGCTAGTTGGCCCCAGGGACCCTCAGGATTGAAGAGGATTTAATTCCCCATCTTAAAACGCGCCACGGGGCCTGTTTGCACACATGTCACCTCAGGCCCCGCCCTCCCTTCACCACTGTGCAAACGCGCCCGTGGCGCGTTTTAAGTCGGGGATTAACTCCCTTGAATCCTGAGGGTCCCTGGGGTGCAACCAGCCCACCAGCTACCTCCATTAAGCGCCGCAGAGCTGCGTTGCAGAGAGGTGTAAAAGGGCGTGGCCTCTGTACACCTCTCTGCAAGTCAGCCCCTGGCGCATACTGGAGGTTCCTGGTGGGCTAGTTGGCCCCCAGGGACCCCCAGTATTCAAGGGGAATTACTTCCCCTTCTTAAACGCGCCAGGGGCGCGTTTGCAGAGTACTGCAGGGAGGGGGCGGGGCCTCCGGCACGATGCCGTTTTTTTTTTTTTTAAATGGGAGGGGGGCTGCGTGGCCCCCCTTCCCTTAGCCACTTTTGGCCCCGGGGACCCCATCCCCCGGGGCCTAAGCATCTTTTTTTGTTTTATTTTTATTTATTTTTTAAAAAACGGGAAGGGGGCCGCGTGGCCTCCCTTCCCTGGGCCTCTATTGGCCCCGGGGACCCCATCCCCCGGGGCTTGCCCTCTTTTTTAAATAAAAATATGGAGGGGGGCTGCGTGGCCCCCCTCCTCAGGCCATTTAAGGCCCCGGGGACCCCATCCCCCGGGGCCGGCCTTGCCCTTATTTTTTTATTTATTTTTTTATTTGGGGAGGGGGGCTGCGTGGCCCCCCTCCCGAGCCACTTATGGCCCCGGGGACCCCATCCCCCGGGGCCTGGCCTCTGGTTGGGGACTGTGGGGGTCCTCAATCCCCCACAGTCCCGCCGGCTCCCGCGTCCTATGGGAGCCGGCATTGCTTTCCACATGGGGAGCAGCTAAGATGCTGCTCCCCATGTGGAAAGCAATTGGTTTGCATTTTGAAAGAGAGAGCAGGTTTCCTGCTCTCTCTTTCAAAATGCAAACCAAGCTTGCTATGACAGGGCGGGAGCCGCGAGGCTCCCGTCCTGTCATAGCAAACAGCAGTGTCCCGGGGGTAGGCATCCCGGGACACTGCAGGAGCCGGCCCTGGGGGGTGGCGGTCCCCAGGGCCATCAAGGGCTCCAGGTGGTGGTCCCCGGGGCTTGGGGGTCCAAAACGGACCCCCATTTTCCATTTTCTTAGTGCCCCGGGGAGGTGGTGGTCCCGGGCGTGTGGGGGCTGGAGCCCCCACACAGGTTTAAAAAAAAAAAAAAAGCCCCGGGGAGGTGGCGGTCCTCGGGGCTGCGGGAGGGCTCAGAGCCCTCCCGCACCATTTATGATAAAGCCCCGGGGGTGGTGGTCCCCAGGGCTTGGGGGGCCCTTAGAGGCCCTCATACATAAAATAAACCCCCCAGCATGCCCCTGGGACTTGGCCCACCCGGGGCAAATTAACATCAAGCGCGGGAGACCGCGCTTCGATTTTTTTTATCGTAGGATCCGCGCACCCTGAGCGCATCCTGCCGATTTTTATTTTTAAAAAAATGCTTTTTTTTGCCCAGGGGGTCCTTGTGGGACCCCCTGAGCAGACCTAGGGGGTCAGGGTGTTTCTACCCTGCCCCCTTTGTGCGTTTTGCGCACTTTTATTTACTGCTTTCTTGTTCCTCGGTTCTACCGAGGAACAAGATGGCTGCCAACACTTCCTGGTTTGGAGTGTTGACAGCCAATTAGCAGACAGCTCGTGATCGGGAGGGTGCGCGGATCCTCCGTGCCCATAGATATATATGTACTTTTACTTTTGATTTTCTCAGCAACTACTGAACGGATTTACACCATTTAACAAAAGGGTTCTTTCTGAACCAAAAACTACCTCTTTGCCAAATTTGGTGTAATTCCGTTCAGCAGTTCAGGCTGTAGCCGTGTCTAAAGTTTCCTATGGAAAAATGAATGGGGAAAACGCGTTTTGGGACCCCCTTTTTCTCGGCCACCGCTTAACGAATCACCCCGAGACTTTCAGGGTAGGAGCGGACCGGAGCGCCCCACAAAGTTTGAAAATTTCGCGAAGATACGTCAACCGGCAAGAGAGTTATTTCGAATAGAATGTCGCGGATTTCCTATGGAAAATAGGTCCTAACTATAACTATCTACTGGCGACCGCCAGTAGATAATATATATATATATGTATATATATATATATATATATATATTTATCACTCCTGCAATCGCTCTCGACAATATACCTTTACCCAACAAATCGAAGCAGACACACATGCAGTTCTTATTTTCTCTTTATTCGCCTTCCGCCATAAAGCATTTCGGCCGTGCAAGTGGCCTTGGTCACATGACATGCACGCGTTGTGTCTTTCTTTTTACATTTCATTCATCATGAACAGAGAAGCAAGACTTTAATTTTCTATCTACAATGGCATCACATTCTTTTCACAGTTCCATGAATATTAATTACTTTTCCATTGATACATGATTTCAACTTCAATCATTCATTGAATTTTGAAATTACATTTGTTCTATTGTGCAAATTGCATGCATTCTCACATCACACAATATAATTAATCTGTGGCAAGTGCCTGTTCTGGTGCTAAATGTTTAATTCCAAATAGAGTGGGGATGCTGTTTCCCACTGTACCTCCCTCTATCCTTATCAATTTGTATTGTTTTTTTGCCATTAAACATGGTACTTCTCCCCGCTGTGCACAACTAATTGAGTCAGGTTCACTTCCAATATTTGTTGCCATTTGTCCAATTAGCATTCTGCTTGATTATGCTACATGTACCATCAGTGCCCGTCCTTGGTTTTTGGCGAGTGCCATTTGTGATATGGACCATATTGACCATAAGTTTTAAAAGTGTAACTATTATTACATTGCCTTCTTTCACCTGTCTTCACTCTTTTCCTTATAAAGTTACTCCCTTGAGGGATATATATATATATCTATATATCTATATCTATAACTATATATATATATATATATATATATATATATATATATAGATAGATAGATAGATAGATAGATAGATAGATAGATAGATAGATCGATCAAAACAATACCCTTTCAGGCTTAGAGTGACGCACAAATCATGCAAAGAAGAAGGAGAGAACTCTGGGTAGTTTTCAAGTTTAGGTGGAAAGCAGCTCCTGTATAGAGCACCCTCAACACCATCGACACTCTAAATTTGCTCACCTTAAATGTCTGCTTTTCTATCAAAGTCTTTAAGCCTAGGATTGGCATAGTGCCATCCATGCCAAGATAGAAAGGGACAAAGTATTTTTCCATTTCTACAGCAAAGTTTTTAAGCATAGGACTAGCACAGTGCTATCCTTGCCGAGCTGTAAAATGACAAAAGCCTTTTACCACTCCAGACACAGTATTACGGCTTTGAATTTGTAAAATACCAAGCAAGCCAACCTGCAATGAACAAAAGCAAACCCTGACACATGTTTCGCTCTCATTAGAGCTCTTAAGATAGGTATAGCTTTGTCCAGACGCAAGAGAGCACTTAGTATAAGTCAAAACAATACCCTTTGAGGCTTACAGTGACACAAAAATTATGCAAAAAAGAAGCAGAGAGCTCTGGGTAGTACTACACATAAAAATTCAAAAGTACAAGAAATAAACTGCAAAGAAAAACAATATTTCCAATTTAATTGTACATAAAACGTAAACAATATATAAACATATGTTTTACTAAAAATATTTTTTAAATGACACATTTATTTACATATAAATATAGATATATATAAAATAAAATACACAAACACATTTTAGTAATATAGATTTAGCAAATATTAATAAAAAAAAACTCTATAGATAATAAACTATTCCCATTCCAATGTATACAACAATAGAGAAAGTGTCAAATTCAGGAGGGGTAAGATGTGCAAAGGTAGGGAAAGCGTTGGACTGAGTAGGGGTAAAATTTACTATTCCCACTCCAGTCTGTGCAGAACTCAGGAGGGGTTAAATTTATGCCTGTGTGACTGTGAACTTAGGAGGGGTTACATTTATTATTCTCACTCGTCTGTGCAACAGTAGGGAAAGCGTTGGACTCAGGAGGGGTAAAAATTATTATTCCCACTCCAGTCGGTGCAACAGTAGAGAGAAAGTAGTTCACTTCAAACAAATAGCATATTTTAAAAACTCTATTAAATAACAAAAAATATAAATATTTAAATGTAAAAATTGTTTGTCTACATTTTTACAACAATTAAACAGATTACATATTTATTACAATGTTTAATAGTTATTATAAAGTAAAACAAATATAATAGTATAATTAAAATACCATACTATGGCGTTTATTACAAAAGCGGGCGGTCGAACCACCGCCCGCTGTCGCAGCAGTTAGGAGACCATCCGCCAAGCAGGCGGCGGTCCGACCGCTGTATTAGGATGTGACTGCCAGGCTGGTGGTTGGAAGGTGCTCCTCTATACGGCGGATTGTGCTGCAGCCCAGTAAAAGGGCCGCAGCACAAGCCGCTGTGTAAAGGAGCACTTCCTGCACATACATGCACCGTGTACCATGCACCATACGGTGCATGGCACACGGTGCATGGGGGCACTACATGTGCCCCCTGGGCCACTTTACAGTAGCCCACGACAGACAGTGTCCTGTTTGGTGCCCCCAAAATCCATTTCTGACAGCCTTTTTAAGGCGGTCTTTCCAACATGAAAAGGCTGTTGGAAAAAGATATCATATTCCTGATGGTGGTGCATGCCTCGGCACCACTTCCATTCGTGATTACGATTCCAACCACCGCCCCGTCAGGATCAGTGGTCCTGGCAGAGGAGGTGGTCTTCCCCCCCACTGCTGTGGGGGCTGTCGGCGGTCACACTGCCATTGTAATGAAACCCTATATTCTCACAATCACAACAACCAAAAAATAAAATGCAACTGAAATTACAAAAGCATAACACAATTAACATATAACATAATAAATAACACAATTTTCAATAAATATTTAAAAATGTATTATCACTTAAATAACTTCTCACCCTACATCTCTACTAACTAAACTACACACACCTAAAATATAACTTAATAAATATGATAATTTCACAATTTACATAATTATCAATTAAATAATTATTAACAAATTAATAATTAATTATCAATAAATTGTTTCTTAATTAACTTCCCACACAGTACCCCTAACAACCCAACGTCCCACACATAAAACATATCTTTAAAATGATAACAATTACACAAATTACATAATTATCAATTAAACAATTAATAATAATTAACTGATAATAATTTATTTATATTGAATTAACTTCCCACATTTTATCCCTACAAACCTAACAACCCGCACCTGATATATAACTTAGAAAATATCTTAATTACACAATTCACGTAATTAATTATCAAATAATTATTATTAATTAACAAATTAACATTCATTATTATAATTAACTTCTTTCCTACCCTTCGCCTCTACAAACCCCAAAACCTGCACCAAATTCTTTTTTTTTTTTTAAATTAATTACACAATTTACATAATTAATTATCAAATAAATAATTAATAATAATTCAAAATTAATTATTAATTAATTATAACTAAATTACTTTCCACCTGTAACCCTACAAACCCCACAACCCGCATCTAAAAATTAACTTAACAAATAAATTAATTAAACAATTTACATAAATATTTATCAGTTAAATATTTAATAATAATTAGAAATTAATTATTAATTAAATATAATTAATTTACATTTCACCCTGTACCCCTACAAACCCCACAACCAGCTACAACACTAAAAATTACAATAAACAATTTCATTAAATTTAAAGACAACTAAAAACAACTAAAAATTTGCAAACTATATTAAAAACCATAGCATTAAATATACGAACAATTGATAACAAATACAATTAAAATAAATACTAAAATACATCAAAATAATTAAAAAATGATATCAGTAACAACAGTATTTTTGCAAATGATATTAACAACATAGATATTTTTAACATCGATATTAACAACATAGATATTTTTGTAACTGATATCAACAACATAGATATTTTTGACATCGATATTACTTACCTTAGTAAATCGATATATGCCAGCATCACGATATTTGTGGATCACAATATTAAAAACTTGATGTTTCTGCATCTCGATATTTCTTGCTCTATATGTTGTCCAAATACCAATAGTTTAAGGCCCTAACTTTTTTTTGTTTTTCTCAGTGAGAGCTCCTTCTAAATGATGGGATGACCTGAGGTTCAGAGAGCCAGAGATGCTGAGGGGCTTGCAAGTAGATCTTGGCAACAATCAACACCAACAGCAGAGGAACTAGGGTGTTTAAACACTATGATTTAAAATTCTCATTAACTTCAATTGGTTGATTGATATATATGGGATAAAGTACCGCTACTGTAAATTATAAAGATGTTGCAAGTCACTGAGGAGTTCGTTTATGAGGATATGGAATTCCGAAGTGACTTGCAATATCCTTATCAGTAGTGTATTCCTTATAATACATGGTCACACCACCATCTTTCCCACAAACAACTTAAATCGTTGGTATGTGGCTCTTTCATGTGAAAAAGAGAGCATGTTTCCAAACATGAAGAATAATAATAGAATCTCTAGTACAACATTAAACACATCAAAAAATCTGCTAGATATTTGTTGCACTTAGAATTAGTTTCATGCAAGTCAGTTTTTAAGAAAACAGGTGCAGTAGCTCAGAATATGTAGAAACATGTAGAAAGATCCTAACTTTGTATCATTACCTAAATAGTGCAAAACATAAACATGTTGCTATAAATATCTCCTTTCTGCGTGTCAATGTGCAGCTAGTAAAACAAAGATAAAGAAAGAAAATCCTCATTTCATTTTTGTTCTTTAAACAGCTGCTTTAATTGGGCTAAGTGGTCTGTCCTGCCTTTCCCCTCAACTGCTGGCTCTGGCAGCAGGCATTGTGACATCAGAACTCAACTGTAATAACTTATTACAGTTGAGTTCTGTTGCCATGGCATCTGAGTGTTTCACAAGTCGCCAAAGAAATTAGGGATTTTTTCGTATAGGGATTGCAGAATCCCATGTATTATAAACGAATAAACTATTGTAGAAAACAGAAGATTATTGTTAAAAACTATATTGACTTCACAGAAGTGCACAACTAGGTTAGACACATTCTAATTAGACAGATTAGCCTTTCCAGCTTCCAATATCTAGCCTTGTCATCTCTAAAGAAAATGTAAGTGTTGTTCTATTTTTAAGAAAAGTGCATGCTTTCTGGATGGTTAATGTTCTAATTTTCTTTTTTCTTTTTTATATATCTAGATCCTTGATTAATTTGTGTTAAGCATATGATCTGTGGAAGTTGTAGAATTGCTCTGAAAAATGCTTGGAAGAGAGCATGAAGAGTAAGGCAGGATGACAGGATATATCACCTCAGACAATGGTCCTTAAGATTGCTTAGTGGAATGATGCATCCAGTGTACAGTTCTGTGAGTGACTTGTAGGTCATAGTTCAAATCTTGGTGTATCCAACCAGACTGCCATTTTTCCAAAATCAATAAAAAGAGTTGTGTGAACTGGGAAATAGTAACAGTGTTACTGTTGTTACAGAACTTCAAGATTTACAGAATTAAGGCCTACTTTAGAATGTTGTTGTTATAGTAGGTATCAATGACAACTGGATATCATTTGTTTCTGGCAATATGACGCATTTATGCAAATTTTACAGCTGCATCAGTCATACTTAATGGTGCTGGGGAATGATGCATTTGTGGATGCACAAAATGCAGGGTATGCACAGAAGGACCCTTGGTGAACATGCATACTGAATTGGTAGCTCATATTTAGAGGAAGAATGTCGCAAAACCATGGTAGGAGAAACCAAATGAAGTCACAGAGGGAGGGATCGTAGAGAGTACATTTGAATTGCGTTCAACTGAGGCTGATAGAACACATTACTATTGCTTACTGTAGTGAATAGGTACACGAACTTCACTTCATAGGTTCTTTATTCACTTAACTCGATACAAGGATGTACACAGCATAATGTATCCGCAGCACAGCACTGACACAGGCTGAATCCTGGAAATTCCATGTCACCCTTTATATACATAAGAACTTCCCCAAAAATCTACCCCATCTACTGTAATCCACATTCAATTAACAGGACTACACTAACTTACCCACTACTACACATCCCTTTTCCTTAAAAATAAAAAAAAAACTTCAACTTAACATACAACTCTGCACCTATTTCCCCCTTTATATATATTTTTAAACATAAATACACTTACTCACACACAAAATTCTCTAACTTTCTAGGTTTTCTTAAAACTCTTCCAAAAGTACTCATTCTTCCTTCACATCCACTGAAACTCTCTCTTCTCTCTTCAAGGCGAACTCTTACAGTCTCCTGCATCTTGCCTTCATCCGTAGTCCTACTATTCTCCACCAATTCCTGTGGCACAAAACTTTAATCCATGACCCTGCTATTCTCTTCCCTTTCCTGTGACCCACCCAACCACCATTACCTGTTACTCTTTACACATTGCAATTTGTCCTCTCCTTTTACTTCATTAGCACTTCCACTTTTGGCAAGAGCAAAATGATTCATATGACAAATACTGCCATCTTTTAGTTTGACAGTATTCTTCATAACTCTCCTAATCATTTTAGGGCTACTGAATTTGCTTTCTCCTTTAGCCACTTTTTTGACCAACTTAACACAAACCCATTGACCAACTTTTACATGTACTTCTTTCACTCCATGTTTAGCTTCAAAATACATTTTATTATTTTCTTGTGAGTCCAAAATGAACTTCCTGACATCCTTTGCCTCCCAATTCAATTTCTTATTCCTACTCATCCACCTAGGATTCACTTTGGAATAAGGTAACCTGCCTCTCATTAACCCAAAAGGAATTTCACCAACGGTTTCATGAGGTGTCATTCTGTATGCCCATAACATTCTTTTGAGCTCGTATTCCCAGTTTTTCTCTCTTTTGTTCGCCATCTGAATTGCTCTATTCACTTTTTCCACTACAGAATTACCTCTGGGAAGATACAAAGCCATGAATTTCTGTTCTTGAGCCAGCCAACCTCACAAAAGTTCTCATTTCCTCTGACTTGAACTGTACACCATCGTCCATCAATATTCACACTGGGAATCCTTCCCTAAGAAACACTTCCTCCAGAAATTTGATCACTACATTAGTGTCAATTTTTTGAACCACTGTCAACTCAATCCACCTTGAGAACATATCCACAAGAACTACTATGGGCCCGATTCCGATGTCGTTCGGAAGGCCTCCGAATCGGATTTGGCTTTACCGGATCCGATTCGTAGCCCTCGTTTACGACCGAATCGTACACAAGTACGAACGACCAAGTACGATGCGAAGATTGCGTAAGCACCGACCGAATCGTTTCCGGACCCGAACCGCTCCGTACGCCTCGTTTGTAGACGAATCGTGCCGCGCAATGGAGCCGATTTCCGACCGAGCGAGTACGATGCACGATTCGGACAGCCGCTTCGCCTCGGTCTCAGCAAGACGAAACGGCTGTCGGAAGCGTACTTCGGGGGGCCGTACCAGGCCCCTCGTAACCCGGGGCCCTCCGATTCTATCACGGGGTGTGCCCATGGGTCCCCCGATCCAAGCATGCACAGTGTGGTGCCCGCCACAGGGTGTACGCTTTTCCCCACCCACCCTTTTTCTGCTATGGGAGCCTGTGTACGCGTCTGTACACGGGCTCCCATAGAGTTCAATGGGAGACTGAGCGAACCGAGTCCGTAGGCATACAGCAGCATCGTACTCGCTCGTTCAGACTCCCGGTGCACATCTCGCTCGGAAAGCCCTCCGGATCCGAGTTGTATGGAGAGCTTTCCTAGCGAGATCGGAATCGGGCCCTATGTATTTACATGTACCATCACGCCATGTAACAGGACCCAAGATGTCCAAAGCTACCTCATCCCACTTCATTTTAGGACATCCCAAAGAGGACATGGGAGGATTCAATGTTTTCTGTGACTTGTCCACATTTTCACAATCACCACACTCTTGTACATATCTACCAGTTTCCAAATCCATCTTAGGCCACGATAAAACATTTTTATACCTCTTTTTGTATGTGTAATGCCAGAATGTCCTTCATTCCCAATGGATATAATCCTCTGCCTGATGCCACAGGGAGGAATATTTTTTTCACCTCTACACACAAACATGTCATCCACACTTATTCATCTCTCACCTCCCTGAAGGCTTTCAATTCCTCCTTCACTTTGCTTTTTCCTGAATTACCCCATCCATTCACAATTTTATCCCTTACTTCTTTCAAAACGTCATCCTTGCTGTATGCATCCATCCAAACATTTGTATAGTCCTCGCAATCCCTTCCGTAAAAATTCCTGCAACACACCACTCATTCCAGGCATCCTGGTCCAATTCTTTCAGAGGTATTGACATTCTGCTTGAAAAATCAGCACTAACATTTTTAACTCCTGGTACATATTGTACGTCATACAAGAAATCTTGAAGTCTCATGGATATTATAGCAGTCCTTGCTGAGGCCCTGGACAAACCTTTAGTGGTCAACAACTTGGTGAGGGGTTTGTGATCAGAACTCAAAATGCATGTTCTCCCCCAAATGAACTTACAAAAGGGCTCTCATGCCCACACACATGCTAGGGTTTCACTCTCTATCATGTAGTACTTCTCCTCCATGGGTGACAAAGAGCGAGATGCAAATGCAATTACAGATTCTTTAACCCGTTCATTGTTCTGGGTGAACACACCACCTAACCCTTTACCACTCACGTCAGTGGTGACAACAGTGTCTGCCTTAGGATCAAAACCCTGTAACATGGGAGCATTAGCAATAGCTTGCTGATTTCTTGAAACGCTTTTTGACAGCTGTCATTCCATTCAAACTTGGTTTTATTCTTCAATAAAAGTCTAATTTCATGAGTCTTGTGTGAGAAATTTTCTATGAATTTTGAAAATAATTCAGCTAATCCTAGAAAAGATCTCAACTCATACTTGGAGCTCGGAGATTGAACACTTACAATAGCCTCCACTAGCTTCTTTTTGACTTGATTCCTTCATCGCTAATTTCATGGCAAAATATGTGACCTTCTTCTGTTCTAACCTGCCCTTACTGCTTTCCGCTGACAAACCTCTTTCTTCCAGGATGCGTACTACTATCCTTAATACCTCATCATGATGCTTTCTGTCCTTACCCATCACTAAACTGTAATCCTGGAAGAAAGTAATCTCAGAAATATGTCCCACAATTGTGCCATTAACCTCTGAAACATGGCTGGGGCCGATGCCTATCCAAACGGCAAGCGATTGAATTGATAACAACTGAATGGTGTACAGAATGTAGTGAGATGTTTGCTGCTGTGACCCAACACAGCCTGGCGGTACGCTGCGGACAAGTCCACTGTAGGAAACCATTTTGCTTTTCTGGTCAAAGGCTTCATTTCATCAATACGAGGCAGTGAGAAATGATCCACCACAATATTGTTGTTCAGTCCCCTCAAATCCACACACAAGTGTACCTTGCAATTGGTCTTGCATGCTACGACTAATGGAGAAACTCATTCAGATGCCTCTACTGGTTCAATGATTAGTAACTCTAGTAACTTCTCTAACTCTTTCTGCACCTCCTCCCGAACAATGAAAGGAATATTGTGCGCTTTTTGAATTTTGGGCGAGGTTCCCTCCTTAAGTCGGATGCAATGAGTGAAACCTTTAAGTCGACCAATTATTTCTTTGAAAACCTCTGGAAAGTTCTCTAAAACCCACCTTTTAGTGTCTTCTTACTGACACATTACTATGACCTGGTCAACACTATTCAAATACAGAATTATACTCAATCTCGTTTGATCTTTCCAGCCCAAAACTGAAGGTCCATCCTTGGCTATATGAAGCTAACACACTTAATGCCTATTCTTGAACCTAAAAACTAGTTGCCTGAACCTCACCATGTCTATCCTGTCTTCCATAAAGCTCTCCAAAGAAATGTCCAGGGTTTCAATTGATCACCAGTCTTACTAAAAAAGAATGTCTGCCAGATATTCTCAGCAATGATAGTGTACGGGGACGCTGAGTCACTGCAAACTGTAATGAGACTCCCCCAAATGATATCCAACACAAAGGTTTACTAGTGCCTTCCCCTGCAATGTTCAGCACCACATTTTTCCACCCTATGTGCGTAACTGTTTCTTCACTCTCTTCACTGTCCTCTGAGGACTCTTCCTCTTCACTCTCTCTCACACACGCAACTATAGTGGTACTTTTTTTCCTCTGTTTTCTCTTACATACTTGGCATAATGTCCTACTATGCCACATTCTAAACACTTGGCAGCTTTAACTGGACACCTCTCGAAACTAGCTGAATGTGATGTACTACCACATTGGAAACAAACAATATTAAAACTCTTTACTTGTTCTACATTGTCCCCTTTCTTCCTATCCTTTCTTTGGTCAGTATATCACCTACCAGTCTGTACACTCTTCTGTTTTCCCTCTGACACTTTATTCACCACATCTACCACTTTCTTTTCTTGTGCCAATGAAGCTTTAGCACAGCGCTCCGAAAGTTCTGCCTTCTTGACAATCGCTACAATGTCTTTGAGGTTAACCTCACCTTCCACCCACAACCTCTCTTGCATGGATCTTTTCTTGGCATACATCACAGTTTGATTGCAAACAAGTTTGTGATGCAAATGACCAAATCTACATGAGATCGCCAGTTCTTTTAAAATAGAAACATTAGGCCTCATTATGATGCCAGTAGGACCGGTTTCCATGGTCCTGTTGGAGGTGGCCGGACTGCCATAGTCTCGCCGGATTCGGTTGGTCCGACCAGAGGATTATAATGCATGCATCGTTTACTCCAACCAACCGCTGACAGACCGCCGACTCCAACAGTTTTTCTCCGACTGCTGAGATGGTAGCCGGAGAAAAGCAGCAGCCATAGAGCTTTACAAGGAGTTCTGACCACCACCTGGATTACGAAGTGCATTTCCGACAAGCCGACCACGGTGGTCTGACCGGCTGCCTCGACTCGTCGGAAACAAAGGATTTGGGGTGCATACTCACCCAATCAGTCTCCGGCGTGTATCTCTTTCTCCAGGTCCCCCAACACCACGGCAGCTGAACCCCGAAGACTACGACCCTGTGGGCACAGGAATGCAGGTAAGTCCATAGGTGGCATGTATCCCCATTGACTGGACTTGTGCACAGATCGCCACACTCCAGCAATGGGATACATGCAGCACAAGCCATATCTCCACATATGTCATGCATGTGTGTACATACCACATGTTTCATGTGAGTTTGTACGCACTTGCAGTGACATATTCAGGGATATTATTTGCACCACCATAGATGAGACCGCCGCGGTAGCAGTGGTTGGATCGCAATACGGCATGGGGAACTTTCCCGGCCTCAGTGGTCGGAATCAAATCGCAGCCACGGCAGTCGGACGGTCGGTCTGACAGGCATCATAATGAGGCCCATAGTCTCCAATGCTCTCATGCTCTCCTGTTTCCTTTGAAAGAACGCATGGCGTGTAACTACAATGCATAAAGTGGGTAAAAAATGTTCATCCAAATCCTAGATTGCACTCTTAAAAACATTTGTCTTACCCCCACTCCTGTCAGATTTCTGTAATTGGTTAGAAATGTGAAATCCTTCTGTACCTAAAGAGTACATTAGGTTTCTTATCTTTCCCTCAGCTGTGAACGAACCACTACTATCTTCCATGTTGGCTATATAGTCCAGGAAGTACTCCTTCCACTCAATCCACTGTACTGCTGGTTCCCTTGAAGATGCCAAAAATTCTAGGCACGTGCCACAGACATTCCAATCTTCATGAGCTCAGTAACGGTAAGGATTTAAAATGCCGATCGAAATGCAACCATTGCTCGGCCTCAAATTCCTTAAATTTAAGCGCTCCCCCAAACATGCGCAAAATCCATACATGCCATCCAGCACAGTTCACTCTGGTTTGACGGGGTGACAAGAATTGCAAAGAAAAAACTTTTATCCTTCAGGGTGAGTCCAACTCCAGCATAAATTGTCGCTAGTTCCTCATACTGAAGTTTGCCTCGGGTGCACTATCTGGAAAATGGTCCCGCCCATCGCCAAAATATTGCAGTGACACGGGTCACGGACTTCACTTTAAAGGTTCTTTATTCACATAACTCGATACAAGGATGTACACAGCATAATGTGTCCTCAGCACAGCACCGACAGCGACTGATGCCTGGACATTCCATGCCACCCTTTATATGCATAAGAATTTCCCCAACATTCTATCCCATCTACAGTAATCCACATTCTATTAACAGGCCTACACTAACTTAATCACTACTACACTTACCTCTTGACACTGGGGGCTATTGAAAAGCAGGCAAAACCAAAAGAGACAGAGCTTTTTAGAGTGTTTACATAAATACATATGGTTAGAAAGGCTGCTCAGGTAAAGCAGCAAATGGTTCCACAAATTTGGAATCAGGAATGAGAACGAATAGACTCCAGCATAATTCCTACAAAATGTCTCACAGGAGATTGTTTTGAACATGTGTGAGAAGTCTGTAAGGGACTACAAAAACAACCTCTTACAGAAAAATGTCCAAGGTACGGGCACCATGTAAAGCCCTAGTAACGTTCAAAGGCTATCATGGAAGGATGATAAATGAGCCCACCCCCTTCCTAATGTCTCTGCGCATGGTGTTAGGCTTAAAAAGTTATGCATATTTGGATCGACAGATTAAGCAAACCTGGGCAGGTACGTCAACAGGTTCACCAGTCTCTCAACCAAGCTGGCCCATATTCAGGTCATTTTTGGCCAGCTAGAACTGAGGATGTTTGCAGACTTCCTGCAGCCTTCCTGCCGCCATCCACATTGATTTTTTTTAATTCATTGACTCTGTTTTCTGTCACATCACAAGGATTTTGTTCTAATTTATAATGCATTGTTTAGACTCATTATGCCTCTTATTTTCTTAATGTTGTTTTACTATTACATAACATTTTTTGTTTTATAACAAAATGTATGCTTATTTTACTAGCCTATTCTGGATGTCAGTCTTTTCTTCTTTACTTCTTATGGACCTTTCAATGTTGTGTACAATGTTGTTAAGTTTCAAATTGCCTTGATGTGACTAAGGGGTCAACTACAATGTCGTTCGGAAAGGCTCCGCACGGCATTCGGTTCATCCGTATCCGATTCAAAAGCCTTGTTTCCGACCGACTCAGAAAAATTTCTGAACGACCGATTATGATGTTCAGAAACCGTCGGACTGTCCGACTCGGTTCTGACGGTCTGACTCGGCTGTCGGAATCTAACTTTGGGGCCCCGTAGCAGGCCCTCCTTCACCTGGGGGTCTCCAAATCTGGCCCATGGGTCCCCCCATTACAACCATGCACATTGTGGCAGGCACCTTGGGGTGCCCGCCACAGGGTGCATGATTTTCCCCAACCACCCCTTTCTTCAATGGGAGCCTGTGTAGTCGGTGGGAACACAGGCTCCCATTGACGTCAATGGGAGTCCGATCGAATGGTGTTCGGAACCATCGTAATCGGTCGGTCGGACTCCCAGGATCCGATTCGGTCGGAAACTATTCCGAAACCGATTCGGTCGGAATGCTTTCCGAACGACATCCTAATCGTCCCCTGAGTGTGAAATCAATTTGTAAAGATGTTGGTAGTTTTTTATAAATCTGGTATACAGCATTATAAATCCTTGCTTTTTTTTAATTGTATCTGGTTTATTAATGGTGTTTTAACTCTTATAATAGTTCACATGATTGTCATTTTTTAAAATTGTAATTATTTATAATAATCGAATAAAGATAAACTGAAGTGACAACCTCACCCACAAGGGGGTTTCCAGGTGCAAAGAACTCGTAAAAATGAGATGCAGAAACATTGTCCAAAGCCTAGAAAAGAAAGAAAACAGAAGAGATCAAAAAGGCCACGTATTGAGTAGTTTCCTGAACTTAAGGAAGTGAGTTGTTGTTAATTATGGTTCCGCTGTACCCTAAGAATGTGATGAACTCCAGTAATTCTGTGATTATCGTACAAGTCCACACCACAACACACCTGCATAGCACACACACTGTAACTGTCATTATCAAATGCAAAAAAAGGAACAGTCAGAACTCTTGGTATAAGTTATTCCAAATTCCTCTAATTTTGATATTAATAATATGTGAAAGTTATCCCTGCTGCACATAGCAATATTCAGATGCCATTGAATAGTGTGTATTGACATGCCCATGATTGCCCTGGTTCTGAGTGTCTGGATTGTAGCCCAAGGTATGCTGATGCACATATTGTTAGTAGGCTGCCCTCTGCGCTACGAGTCTGCTGTGGCTATTAAATGACTGATTTGATAATAATGGGTGATATGAATTTTGTAGATGTTTGCGAAGGCATCTGCCTATCATTTTGGACAAAAAGCTTGCCTGATCAACTAACTTGAATAATTATTTTTCAAGGAGGTCAAGTGCCAACATTTTGGTCAGCTTAAGTAATAGGCCACTGGATGGATCAGTCAATATTTGTATAATTTGTCAAAAAGGTGAAGTTACTGCCTTGAATAATATTTTCTGGTACCACAATTAAAGACCGTCAATATAAAGTAACTGCTATATGTAGAAATATGGACATTTGAGCACAACCTGTAATAGAAAGGGCTCTGACACATTCCCCTTTGACGCAGTGTTAGAAATGGGGTTTTTGGTTGGCTAAGGTATACATCCTGGCCAGGCAGAACCCACCACTCTAGTCAGGGTAAGCTAGATACACAACTGGGATAACCTGTCCTCACCCGCTGGCAGCTTGGTGCTGACCAGGCAGGCTTATCAAAAGAGGCAATTTGTAAAGTATTATCACACACACACAGTAACGCAATGAATACACCACAAAAGGACTCAACACAGGTTTATAAAAATAGATTATAACCAAAACAACACTAAACATAAATTGCAAGATGCAGCCAAGGGAAACAAGGTCGCACTGCCTGATACGTCACAAAAGTCTACAAGGAAATTCGTAAAGAACAATGTTGCCCACCTCAATGGCCCGCTGCTCATATAACATACATTATAGACAATACATTCATAATAGAGGGCCCTGATGAAGCCTTTTTGAAGGTGAAATGCATTGGCTGTGCTTGTATGAAAACATATATTAAAGAAAAATTTCAGCTTCTACACTGAAGACTCAAGAACATTTTCTTTTTTTATTACTCTATAACCAAAACAAGACCAGAACGATCAAAATTTAATGCGTACTTTTTAAGTTATGAGCGTTGTCGAATATACAGGAAAAACTAGTGTTACTCCTCATATATTATTTACGCCAATGGTCAAAGCTGTGAGTGCCGGGAAGAGCACTCACGCTTAGCACGCTCATCGCGGTCTCACTGGACCGGGGTGACTGACAGATCCCGGCAGGGGATTGACAGGTAGGCATTCGTACAGTCTCTGGAAAAGACCGGCTACCAGGTACTGCAAACAGAAAGGGGGCTACGGGCACAGGCACAGTACCTTTCCTTACAGGAGAGGTCAAGGCAGACTCGGCAGGCTGAGCACAGAAGGGGTGATCTCTTCACAGGAGCGGTCTGTGTGAGGCGCGTCCTCTGGTGACAGAGGCGGTCTGGGCTGAGGTGTCATCATGGAGGAGACTCCAGTTACCACGGCAACATTGGGGTTGTGTTGGAAGGGCTTCCCTTGGCATTGCAGAGTCGGCAGCAACACAAAGGTGGTGATTTCGGTCAGCACATAGAGCTAATCTTCGTACTTAGCATTTGCAGGTCAAAAGCAAGGCTGGGCCTTTGTAAAATGAATCGCTCAATCTGTTTGAAGCAAAGTCTTTGATGGCCCTGAGGCTACAAGAACAGGGGCCAACCAGCAAGCCCTTGGAGAAGGCTTTAGGTCAACACAGAACAAAGGTAGCAGGCAGAAGGCCAGCACAACAAGGCACATAGCAAAGTGGCAGATCCCTCCAGCAGCTCAACAAGTAGCAGGCTAACACAGCAGAGCAGTTAGCAGAGTGTCAGTCCCTCCTGGCAGCACAGCAGTCCTTCTGGCAATGTGCAGATGTAGAGCCAGCAGTGTCTAATTTCAGGTCTAAAAAGTGTCTGAATTGAAGGGGTCAGAGCCCCAGTATTTATACCCAAAAGTGCCTTTGATGTAGGGGATGACTTCGGAGGAGCCCTCTGAAGTGCACAAGGATCCCTTTAAACCCAGTCCTGTCTGCCAGGCTATCTGTGGGGGGTGTTCAGCACTTTGTGTGTGGGCAGGACACTACCTATTGAAGTGTAAGTGTCAGCCCCTCCCATTCCTCTCTGGCCAGGAAGACCGATCAGAATGGAGATTAATGTATAGGAGTGCTCAGAATGCAGATGAGCCCCACCTACCTGTGTTTGTGGCTGTCTCGAGAGTATGAACGAAGTGTAGCTGTCACCCAACCAAGACGTGTATTGGAGACAGGTTGTCAGGCACAAAGAGCAGTAAGTACAGAGAAAAGTCCCCTTCCTAAAATGGCATTTTTAAAACAGTAATGTTAAATCCAACTTCACCAGTAAGGAGGATTTATCATTACCAATCCAAACATATCAAACATGAAAAAGCTACTCCTCTCTGATCAGTAATTACAGCTTAAAAGTGTATTAAGGAATTCCCAATGCTGGCCTATGAGAGGGGTAGGCCTCACAGTAGTGGAAAATGAAATAGCCTGTTTGTCACTACCAGGACATGCATAACATAGAGGTACATGTCCTTCCTTTTACTTACATGGCAGCCTGCTATTAGGGTACTTAGGGCCTACCTTAGGGGCGAGCTATATGAAATAAAAGGGGAGTTTAAGGCTTGGCAAGTAGTTTTAAATGCCAGGTTGAAGTGGCAGTAAACTGCACACACAGTCACTGCAGTGGCAGGCCTGAGACAGGTTTGAAAGGCTACTTGTGTGGGTGGCACGATTAGTGCTGCAGGTCCACTAGTAGCATTTGAAGTAAAGGCCCGGTCTATATGGTATGACACTTTACAACGAAGTTACCAGTACATCAAATATGCCAATCAAGTATATACCAATGTAATCATGTGTAGGGGAGAAGCACATGCACTTTAGCACTGGTTAGCAGTGGTAAAGTGCTCAGATTCCTTAGGCCAACAAAAATATTTCAGCAAAAAGAGGAGGAGGAAGGCAAAAAGTTTGGGGTGACCCTTCAGAGAGGGCCTGTTAGACTTGGCATCCTGGCGTGGTGTCGCCTGACTTTTTGCCTCTACCTCCTGCATTTTTTACTGTGTGCTGGATTTTGTTTTTGCTGGCTTAGATGGTTTGGGCATTTTGCCACTGCTGATCAGTGTTAAAGTGCAAATGCTACCTGTGTAAATTGTTATTATGATCGACTATGCATGATTGGCATATTTGATTTACTGGTAAGTCCCTAGTAAAGTGCACTGAGTGTGCCAGAGCCTCTAAATCAAATGCTACTAGTGGGCTTGCGGCACTGGTTGTGCCACCCACATGAGTAGCCCTGTAAATGTGTCTCAGACCTACCACTGTAATGTCTGTGCACGCGGTTGTAAACTGCCATGTGGCCTGGCAAGTGCTCCCACTTGCCAGGCCCAAACCTTCCCTTTTCTTACATGTAACCCCATGGGCAGGGTGCAGTGTATGTGAAAGGTAGGACATGTACTGATGTGTGTGACATGTCCTAATAGTTAAAAACTGTGTATTTTAGTTTTCACTGTTGAAAGGCTGTCTGTCCCATAGGCTGCCATAGGAGCTGCACTGTAATGTTTTATATCTGTCTCTTTTAATATGGACAAGATAGAGAAATGGAGTTCAGTCTCTTTGAACTCAAGAATTTAATAACACACCTTTTAGAGAAGGTGGTTTTTAAATTATGTGTTTGAAAATGCCACTATGAGAAAGTGGGCATTTTCTTGTTTAAACATTCTGTGTGCCTCTGCCTGTTTGTGTATTCACTGTCTGGTTTTAGATTGACAGGAGCTGGGGATGTGCATTCACTCTAGACAGTCCCAAGGGGGAGTTGAGGTGTGCCCTGCCTTTCCTGGGTGACTCATAGCTGCGCTGAAAAGACCTGGTCTGCATTTAGAGTAGTGGGAAGGGTTTCACTCGCACCTAAATAGGCTGGGTCTCCTTTGCACAATGCTGTCTCCACCTCCTGTAGGGAAGCTGGGCCAGAGAGGACAGAATTGGTTTGGACTGGGCTCAGAGACCCTTGCCACAAAGAGAAAATGGGGTACACGTATTGGACAGTAAACACCAGAGAATTAGATCACTTCTAGATTCAAGGGGAACCTCTACCAAGGACAAGAGCTGGAGAGCTGTAGGGAGGAGTACTGTCCCTTTGCTGTGCTGATTTGCTGGGCTGGCCTGCAGTAGCTGCTTCTGCCAAAGAGACGACAAAGACTGAAACCTTGCTGTGAACCTGCTTGAGAAGAATCTCCAAGGGCTTGTGCGTGATTGTCTCCTGCTCTGCAGTTTCAGGGACACAAAGACTTCACCTGCAACCCACTGACCAGCCACTTGGACTCCTCTGTGAACTCCTGTATTCAAAAGGGCGCCAATTCCAGTTCCTGGGCCCTCAGAATTGTGTGGTTGGTGCTGCAAAGCAATTAGAACAACTCTGATTCCGTCAGCAACGCCGCTAGTGATGCCGCGACCTGCACCGAGGTCGGGGACACCGTTCATGACGTGCATGATGCCCTGCCTACACAGAAGCTCTGATGCCCTTTGGTGCCTGCCGACGCCTGCAGTTATCGGCCTTCCCAACGCCAGCGCTCGCACCGACACTGTCACCGCCAGGACCAGCATCATGTTATCGCAGAGCTGGTAACCGACGAGGGTGACTTCACGAACTTTTCAACGTTGCACCGCCTCACCGGAACTGGTGCCTCATCGCTGACGCCGCCTCAACTCCCCTGTCCTAAAATCGATGCCTCACCTTCTCAGACTAGACACCTCACCTCCCCCGTGGCAGAAAGGAGCCGGCTTCGCATCGGCCTTCGACACCTCACCTCCATGATGTCGTGCATTTTCTGTTGACTTCGTTTCCAAGGTACTGTTGTTTGGGGGGTCTGTGTGACTCCGTGCCCGATCCGCACACCTCACAGTTGGCGCCATACTTTGGATTTGTGCCTGTCACATCGTCATAAAACCCCCAATTGGAGCTATTTGTTTCTACAGTCCTATTTTTGAAGTAACCAATTTAAAAGTTATATCTTCAAACATGTATGTTGGATTTTTGTCGTTTTGGTCTTGTTGGTTTAGATAAAAATACATTATTTTTCTAAACTGGTGTGGTGTCCATTTGTGGAGTTTTCACTGTGTTACTGTGTGGTTGGTGTACAAATACTTTACACATTGCCTTTGGGATAAGCCTGTCTGCTCGGGCCAAGCTGCCAAGGGGCTGAGCAGGGGTTATCTAAAGTGCGTAATCCCCTTATCCTGACAAGAAGGAAGGGTCCCTACTTGGACAAAGGTGCCTACCTCTGCGAACTAGAGATGCCCATTTCTAACAGGGCCATTTTCCAACATGAAGTATTATGTAAGACCATACAAATGTGTGGGAATCAGTTGAAAGTGAAGGAATACTTCGGGAAGTACTCTGAGTATGTCTCTCCTTGGTGTTAAATGCCATGAATGCTGCTTGGTACTATCGGTATCCTAAGCGGTTAATCAGGCCGACTTTCAAGTGTTCATTACTTACATCTAGTCACAATATTTCAATGAAGATGCCCCAACCATTTAAACCATTGTATTATGATTTGACATATCATATAGACGGATTAAAATCCCCCAGTTCGTATGTATGATGCTTTTCAGAAGATCCACCGACTTAAATACAATCAATATATTCAGTTCTTCAGAGTAAACAATTGTAGCTAGTAATTAGATAACTGTTTATTTTATTTTGCCCTTACATTCAGTGTCAGGTACGTAAAAAACATGCATTATACTATCTGTCGGCCCAATAAATTGCAACACTGTTGGAAATTTCTTTCTACGTCAAAAGATGCATACTTAAAGCAAGATAGTGCGTTGAGAAGATACTAGCGAGCATAACTTTTATTAAATATGGGAAAGGGAACACTTCCCCTAGGTTGAGCCCAGAATGTAAAAAACTGCATTTGTGACATATCCTTAAACATTCACAGTTATGACATTAAAATAAATGGCAATCATGATATTAAATGCAAGCGGGCACCCTGTGCATAGCTCTACAGCGTTGATACATTGAAATATCAACATTTCATACTGGTGCAGACATCATGGCTAGAGATATAATTTATATATATATATAGCATGTAATCAAGGCCACGGACGTGGCCGAAATGCGTCAGAGACAGCACGAGCTTTCAATAAACCTGTAATTTATTGGCACCAGCTAATTTTGAGTCTGTCGTATCTGTATGTGCACCCCTGCACTTGGATTATCGTTTGGATATATATATCTATATATATATATATATATATATATATATATATATATATATATATATATATATATATATATATATATATATATCATATATATGTATGTATATGTATGTGTATATATATATGTATAACCTACTGGCGGTCGCCAGTAGGTAGTTATAGTTAGGACCTTGTTTCTATTCAAAAAGCGTTTTTTCTTTTGCCAATATCATTGGCGCCGTTTGACGAATCTTCGCGAAATTTTCCAAACTAATGGCCCGCTCCAATCAGCTCCTGTCTTAAACGTTTTGGGGTGATTCATCATGCGGTGGCCGAGAAAAAAGGGGGGGTCCCAAAACATGTTTTCTCCATGTTAATTTCCATAGGCAACTTTTGTCGCAGCTACAGCCCGAACTGCTGAACGGAATTACCCCAATATATTATTAACCTCGATATCAAACAACCCAGAGGCCTCAATGCCACTGAAGAGTTACATACCTGTCTGTAACAAATAAAGTTTATGGGACATTGATTAAACTGAATTAACAACACAAATCATGCCTACAGGCCCATGTCATTCAAACTTGTAAATATTTTGTTAATATCAATAATTCCTTTTCTATAAGCTGCCACTGCAAATCATAAATTCAAATTTGAATTTTACACATAGGGTTAGGTAGTTTTTTTACCACAAAATGTTTGCGTTTTTACCACAGGTTTTAGCACTCCCTTTTTTTGTAATAGCACTAGCACTTTAAGCATCAAGTTTAGAAGGTAGTCGGCAGACCCATTACACATTACTTACGGAATCCACCCACAAAAAACGGTTAGATCCCCAAGAAATATTATTCTTCAACAGGGAACTGAAATGAGGCATTTATGCTGGGATTCAATAGATTACGGTTTTAATAACTACCTACCTCAATTTTTATTAATAATTTTTATTATTAATTTTAAGGGCGGGATTCAAGCCATATTACAAATCAGCAAAGTAATTTTGAGGAATGCTATGTTGCCATCAACCACACAATATGTTAAGGTATATAAAAAAAACAGTGAGGGTATTTTACCGACATTGATGTACTGTATATCCTTTTAACATTATTGGTGTGATTATAGCATATGATAATTATTTATGTATTTAAACAAGTATGTTTTGTACCTTCTATGTCTATGATTTTAACTTGATGCACCTGTCACTTTAAGCAACGCACAGAAAAGAGAAAAAAATAGTACAAAAAAGCCACCTACCTGACAGAGCTTGTCATGTGATCAAGGCCCGAGGTAGGGCTGAAACGCGTCATGGCTGTAGAGGTTGTTGGTGAGCAATAAACAACACCTTGCTGCATTACTCTGTGGTCTGTGCTCCGTTATTGGAAGAAAGGAATCCAGCGTGTTAACGGAGTTGCCAGTAATATATATATATATATATATATATATATATATATATATATATATATATATATATATATATATATATTATCTACTGGCGGTCGCCAGTAGATAGTTATAGTTACAACCTATTATCCATAGGAAATCCGCGACATTCTATTTGAAATAACTCTCTTGCCGGTTGACGTATCTTCGCAAAATTTTCAAACTTTGTGGTCCGCTCCGGTCCGCTCCTACCCTGAAAGTCTCGGGGGATTCGTCAAGCGGGGGCCGAGAAAAAGGGGGTCCCAAAACGCGTTTTCCCCATGCAATTTTCCATAGGAAACTTTAGACACGGCTACAGCCCGAACTGCTGAACGGAATTACACCAAATTTGGCAAAGAGGTAGTTCTTGGTTCAGAAAGAACCCTTTTGTTAAATGGTGTAAATCCGTTCAGTAGTTGCTGAGAAAATCAAAAGTAAAAAGATAGTGATATCTATGGCCGAGTAGGGTCCGCGTACCCTCCCGATCACGAGCTGCATGTTAATTGGCTGTCAGCTGGCTGTCAACATTCCGATTCAGGAAATGTTGGCAGCCATTTTGTCCCTCGGTAGAACCGAGGGACAGAAACAAGTGCGCAAAGCGCACAAAGGGAGCAGGGTAGAAACACCCTGACCCCTAGGTTTGCTCAGGGGGTCCCACAAGGACCCCCTGGGCAAAAAAAAAAAAAAAAATTAAAAATCGGCAGGATGCGCTCAGGGTACGCGAATCGATGTTAATTGCCCCCCGGGTGGGCCAAGTCCCGGGGGCATGCTGGGGGGTTAATTTTATGTGTGGGGGGCCTCTAAGGGCCCCCAAGCCCGGCGACCACCACCCCCGGGGCTTTATGTATAATGGTGCGGGAGGGCTCTGAGCCCTCCCGCAGCCCCGAGGACCACCACCTCCCGGGGCTTCTTTTTTAAATTAAAAACCTGTGTGGGGGCTCCAGCCCCCACACGCCCGAGACCACCACCTCCCGGGGCACTAAGAAAAATTAAAATGGGGGTCCGTTTTGGACCCCCAAGCCCCGGGGACCACCACCTCCCCGGGGCTTTCAAAATGTAGGGAGGGGGGCCGCGCGGCCCCCCTCCTGGAACCCTTGATGGCCCTGGGGACTGGCACCCGACAGGGCCGGCTCCTGCAGTGTCCCGGGGTGCCTACCCCCGGGACACTGCTGTTTGCAATGACAGGACGGGAGCCTCGCGGCTCCCGTCCTGTCATTGCAAACTGCTTTGGATATTGGAAGAGAGAGCAGGAAACCTGCTCTCTCTTCCAATATCCAAAGCCGATTGCTTTCCACATGGGGAGCAGCATGTTAGCTGCTCCCCATGTGTGAAGCTATGCCGGCTCCCGTAGGACACGGGAGCCGGCGGGACTGTGGGGGGCTTGGGGACCCCCACAGTCCCCAACGAGAGGCCAGGCCCCGGGGATGGGGTCCCCGGGGCCATAAGTGGCCACGGAGGGGGCCACGCAGCCCCCTCCCCAAAGTAAAAAAAGGAAAAATAAATTTAAAAAAGTGCAAGGCCGGCCCGGGGATGGGGTCCCGGGGCCTTAAATGGCCTGAGGAGGGGGCCACGCAGCCCCCTCCAAATAAAAAAAAGAGGCCATGCCCCGGGGATGGGGTCCCCGGGGCCAATACAGGCCCAGGGAAGGGGGCCACGCGGCCCCCTTCCCGTTTTTATTTATTTTAATTTTAAAAAGGGGTAAGGCCCTGGGGGATGGGGTCCCCAGGGCCTAAAAATAGGAAAAAGGAAGGGGCCACACAGCCCCCTTCAGGGTGAAAAAAACGATCGGGCCCGTAGGCCCCGCCCCTTCCTTCACCACTCTGCAAACGCGCCCCCTGGCGCGTTTGCAGAGAGGGAACGAATTCCCCTTGAATACTGGGGGTCCCTGAGGGCCAACTAGCCCACCAGGACCTCCAGTATGCGCCAGGGGCTGCCTTGCAGAGAGGTGTACAGAGGCCACGCCCTTTTACACCTCTCTGCAACGCAGCTCTATGGCGCTTTTTGGAGGTATATGGTGGGCTAGTTGCACCCCAGGGACCCTCAGGATTTAAGGGAGTTAATCCCCCGACTTAAAACGCGCCACGGGGCGCGTTTGCACAGTGGTGAAGGGAGGGGCGGGGCTTCAGGTGACATGTGTGCAAACAGGCCCCGTGGCGCGTTTTAAGATGGGGAATTCAATCCTCTTCAATCCTGAGGGTCCCTGGGGCCAACTAGCCCAACAGGTACGTCCAGAAAGCGCCACAGAGCTGCGTTGCAGAGAGGTGTAACAAGGGGTGTGGCCTCTGTACATGTCTCTGCAACGCAGCCCCTGGCGCATACTGGAGGTTCCTGGTGGGCTAGTTGGCCCGTAGGGACCCTCATGATTCAAGGGGACTTAATCCCCCAACTTAAAACGCGCCACGGGCGCGTTTGCACAGATGTCACCTCAGGCCCCACCCCTCCCTTCACCATTGTGCAAATATTCCTCTAAAATCAGCCGAAATACGAATTCTGATTTACTCACCTGTTATCAGGAGAGACCTCAGTGCTTCATCTTTCAGCCCAGTACTAATCCTGAAAAGTAATTTTAACCGTACTTACCAGTAACTTGAATTTCCTTCCATAGGCTAACATTGACTGGTTTCACTTGGAAATTCTTCTAAGTGTGGAGTTTTGGAACTTTAAAATATTCCTCTAAAATCAGCCGAAATACGAATTCCGATTTACTCACCTGCTATCAGGAGAGACCTCAGTGCTGCATCTTTCAGCCCAGTACTGATCCTCAAAAGTAATTTTAACCGTACTTACCGGTAACTTGAATTTCCTTCATAGGCTAACATTGACTGGTTTCACTTGGAAATTCTTCTAAGTGTGGAGTTTTGGAACTTTAAAATATTCCTCTAAAATCAGCCGAAATACGAATTCCGATTTACTCACCTGTTATCAGGAGAGACCTCAGTGCTGCATCTTTCAGCCCAGTACTGATCCTCAAAAGTAATTTTAACCGTACTTACCGGTAACTTGAATTTCCTTCATAGGCTAACATTGACTGGTTTCACTTGGAAATTCTTCTAAGTGTGGAGTTTTGGAACTTTAAAATATTCCTCTAAAATCAGCCGAAATACGAATTCCGATTTACTCACCTGTTATCAGGAGAGACCTCAGTGCTGCATCTTTCAGCCCAGTACTGATCCTGAAAAGTAATTTTAACTGTACTTACCGGTAACTTGAATTTCCTTCATAGGCTAACATTGACTGGTTTCACTTGGAAATTCTTCTAAGTGTGGAGTTTTGGAACTTTAAAATATTCCTCTAAAATCAGCCGAAATACGAATTCCGATTTACTCACCTGTTATCAGGAGAGACCTCAGTGCTGCATCTTTCAGCCCAGTACTGATCCTCAAAAGTAATTTTAACCGTACTTACCAGTAACTTGAATTTCCTTCCATAGGATATCATTGCCTGCTTTTTGCTGAAAAAGTTTCTAAGTGTTGATTTTTGAAACATACAAATATTCCTCTAAAATCAGCCGAAATACTAATTCCGATTTACTCACCTGTTATCAGGAGAGACCTCAGTGCTGTATCTTTCAGCCCAGTACTGGTCCTGAAAAGTAATTTTAACCGTACTTACCGTTAACTTGAATTTCCTTCCATAGGCTAACATTGACTGGTTTCACTTGGAAATTCTTCTAAGTGTGGAGTTTTGGAACTTTAAAATATTCATCTAAAATCAGCCGAAATACGAATTCCAATTTACTCACCTGTTATCAGGAGAGACCTCAGTGCTGCATCTTTCAGCCCAGTACTGATCCTCAAAAGTAATTTTAACCGTACTTACCGGTAACTTGAATTTCCTTCATAGGCTAACATTGACTGGTTTCACTTGGAAATTCTTCTAAGTGTGGAGTTTTGGAACTTTAAAATATTCCTCTAAAATCAGCCGAAATACGAATTCCGATTTACTCACCTGTTATCAGGAGAGACCTCAGTGCTGCATCTTTCAGCCCAGTACTGATCCTCAAAAGTAATTTTAACCGTACTTACCAGTAACTTGAATTTCCTTCCATAGGATATCATTGCCTGCTTTTTGCTGAAAAAGTTTCTAAGTGTTGATTTTTGAAACATACAAATATTCCTCTAAAATCAGCCGAAATACGAATTCCGATTTACTCACCTGTTATCAGGAGAGACCTCAGTGCTGTATCTTTCAGCCCAGTACTGGTCCTGAAAAGTAATTTTAACCGTACTTACCGGTAACTTGAATTTCCTTCCATAGGCTAACATTGACTGGTTTCACTTGGAAATTCTTCTAAGTGTGGAGTTTTGGAACTTTAAAATATTCATCTAAAATCAGCCGAAATACGAATTCCGATTTACTCACCTGTTATCAGGAGAGACCTCAGTGCTGCATCTTTCAGCCCAGTACTGATCCTCAAAAGTAATTTTAACCGTACTTACTGGTAACTTGAATTTCCTTCATAGGCTAACATTGACTGGTTTCACTTGGAAATTCTTCTAAGTGTGGAGTTTTGGAACTTTAAAATATTCCTCTAAAATCAGCCGAAATACGAATTCCGATTTACTCACCTGTTATCAGGAGAGACCTCAGTGCTGCATCTTTCAGCCCAGTACTGATCCTGAAAAGTAATTTTAACTGTACTTACCGGTAACTTGAATTTCCTTCATAGGCTAACATTGACTGGTTTCACTTGGAAATTCTTCTAAGTGTGGAGTTTTGGAACTTTAAAATATTCCTCTAAAATCAGCCGAAATACGAATTCCGATTTACTCACCTGTTATCAGGAGAGACCTCAGTGCTGCATCTTTCAGCCCAGTACTGATCCTCAAAAGTAATTTTAACCGTACTTACCAGTAACTTGAATTTCCTTCCATAGGATATCATTGCCTGCTTTTTGCTGAAAAAGTTTCTAAGTGTTGATTTTTGAAACATACAAATATTCCTCTAAAATCAGCCGAAATACGAATTCCGATTTACTCACCTGTTATCAGGAGAGACCTCAGTGCTGTATCTTTCAGCCCAGTACTGGTCCTGAAAAGTAATTTTAACCGTACTTACCGTTAACTTGAATTTCCTTCCATAGGCTAACATTGACTGGTTTCACTTGGAAATTCTTCTAAGTGTGGAGTTTTGGAACTTTAAAATATTCATCTAAAATCAGCCGAAATACGAATTCCAATTTACTCACCTGTTATCAGGAGAGACCTCAGTGCTGCATCTTTCAGCCCAGTACTGATCCTCAAAAGTAATTTTAACCGTACTTACCGGTAACTTGAATTTCCTTCATAGGCTAACATTGACTGGTTTCACTTGGAAATTCTTCTAAGTGTGGAGTTTTGGAACTTTAAAATATTCCTCTAAAATCAGCCGAAATACGAATTCCGATTTACTCACCTGTTATCAGGAGAGACCTCAGTGCTGCATCTTTCAGCCCAGTACTGATCCTCAAAAGTAATTTTAACCGTACTTACCAGTAACTTGAATTTCCTTCCATAGGATATCATTGCCTGCTTTTTGCTGAAAAAGTTTCTAAGTGTTGATTTTTGAAACATACAAATATTCCTCTAAAATCAGCCGAAATACGAATTCCGATTTACTCACCTGTTATCAGGAGAGACCTCAGTGCTGTATCTTTCAGCCCAGTACTGGTCCTGAAAAGTAATTTTAACCGTACTTACCGTTAACTTGAATTTCCTTCCATAGGCTAACATTGACTGGTTTCACTTGGAAATTCTTCTAAGTGTGGAGTTTTGGAACTTTAAAATATTCATCTAAAATCAGCCGAAATACGAATTCCAATTTACTCACCTGTTATCAGGAGAGACCTCAGTGCTGCATCTTTCAGCCCAGTACTGATCCTCAAAAGTAATTTTAACCGTACTTACCGGTAACTTGAATTTCCTTCATAGGCTAACATTGACTGGTTTCACTTGGAAATTCTTCTAAGTGTGGAGTTTTGGAACTTTAAAATATTCCTCTAAAATCAGCCGAAATACGAATTCCGATTTACTCACCTGTTATCAGGAGAGACCTCAGTGCTGCATCTTTCAGCCCAGTACTGATCCTCAAAAGTAATTTTAACCGTACTTACCAGTAACTTGAATTTCCTTCCATAGGATATCATTGCCTGCTTTTTGCTGAAAAAGTTTCTAAGTGTTGATTTTTGAAACATACAAATATTCCTCTAAAATCAGCCGAAATACGAATTCCGATTTACTCACCTGTTATCAGGAGAGACCTCAGTGCTGTATCTTTCAGCCCAGTACTGGTCCTGAAAAGTAATTTTAACCGTACTTACCGGTAACTTGAATTTCCTTCCATAGGCTAACATTGACTGGTTTCACTTGGAAATTCTTCTAAGTGTGGAGTTTTGGAACTTTAAAATATTCATCTAAAATCAGCCGAAATACGAATTCCGATTTACTCACCTGTTATCAGGAGAGACCTCAGTGCTGCATCTTTCAGCCCAGTACTGATCCTCAAAAGTAATTTTAACCGTACTTACTGGTAACTTGAATTTCCTTCATAGGCTAACATTGACTGGTTTCACTTGGAAATTCTTCTAAGTGTGGAGTTTTGGAACTTTAAAATATTCCTCTAAAATCAGCCGAAATACGAATTCCGATTTACTCACCTGTTATCAGGAGAGACCTCAGTGCTGCATCTTTCAGCCCAGTACTGATCCTGAAAAGTAATTTTAACCGTACTTACCGGTAACTTGAATTTCCTTCATAGGCTAACATTGACTGGTTTCACTTGGAAATTCTTCTAAGTGTGGAGTTTTGGAACTTTAAAATATTCCTCTAAAATCAGCCGAAATACGAATTCCGATTTACTCACCTGTTATCAGGAGAGACCTCAGTGCTGCATCTTTCAGCCCAGTACTGATCCTCAAAAGTAATTTTAACCGTACTTACCAGTAACTTGAATTTCCTTCCATAGGATATCATTGCCTGCTTTTTGCTGAAAAAGTTTCTAAGTGTTGATTTTTGAAACATACAAATATTCCTCTAAAATCAGCCGAAATACAAATTCCGATTTACTCACCTGTTATCAGGAGAGACCTCAGTGCTGTATCTTTCAGCCCAGTACTGGTCCTGAAAAGTAATTTTAACCGTACTTACCGGTAACTTGAATTTCCTTCCATAGGCTAACATTGACTGGTTTCACTTGGAAATTCTTCTAAGTGTGGAGTTTTGGAACTTTAAAATATTCATCTAAAATCAGCCGAAATACGAATTCCGATTTACTCACCTGTTATCAGGAGAGACCTCAGTGCTGCATCTTTCAGCCCAGTACTGATCCTCAAAAGTAATTTTAACCGTACTTACTGGTAACTTGAATTTCCTTCATAGGCTAACATTGACTGGTTTCACTTGGAAATTCTTCTAAGTGTGGAGTTTTGGAACTTTAAAATATTCCTCTAAAATCAGCCGAAATACGAATTCCGATTTACTCACCTGTTATCAGGAGAGACCTCAGTGCTGCATCTTTCAGCCCAGTACTGATCCTGAAAAGTAATTTTAACTGTACTTACCGGTAACTTGAATTTCCTTCATAGGCTAACATTGACTGGTTTCACTTGGAAATTCTTCTAAGTGTGGAGTTTTGGAACTTTAAAATATTCCTCTAAAATCAGCCGAAATACGAATTCCGATTTACTCACCTGTTATCAGGAGAGACCTCAGTGCTGCATCTTTCAGCCCAGTACTGATCCTCAAAAGTAATTTTAACCGTACTTACCAGTAACTTGAATTTCCTTCCATAGGATATCATTGCCTGCTTTTTGCTGAAAAAGTTTCTAAGTGTTGATTTTTGAAACATACAAATATTCCTCTAAAATCAGCCGAAATACGAATTCCGATTTACTCACCTGTTATCAGGAGAGACCTCAGTGCTGTATCTTTCAGCCCAGTACTGGTCCTGAAAAGTAATTTTAACCGTACTTACCGTTAACTTGAATTTCCTTCCATAGGCTAACATTGACTGGTTTCACTTGGAAATTCTTCTAAGTGTGGAGTTTTGGAACTTTAAAATATTCATCTAAAATCAGCCGAAATACGAATTCCAATTTACTCACCTGTTATCAGGAGAGACCTCAGTGCTGCATCTTTCAGCCCAGTACTGATCCTCAAAAGTAATTTTAACCGTACTTACCGGTAACTTGAATTTCCTTCATAGGCTAACATTGACTGGTTTCACTTGGAAATTCTTCTAAGTGTGGAGTTTTGGAACTTTAAAATATTCCTCTAAAATCAGCCGAAATACGAATTCCGATTTACTCACCTGTTATCAGGAGAGACCTCAGTGCTGCATCTTTCAGCCCAGTACTGATCCTCAAAAGTAATTTTAACCGTACTTACCAGTAACTTGAATTTCCTTCCATAGGATATCATTGCCTGCTTTTTGCTGAAAAAGTTTCTAAGTGTTGATTTTTGAAACATACAAATATTCCTCTAAAATCAGCCGAAATACGAATTCCGATTTACTCACCTGTTATCAGGAGAGACCTCAGTGCTGTATCTTTCAGCCCAGTACTGGTCCTGAAAAGTAATTTTAACCGTACTTACCGGTAACTTGAATTTCCTTCCATAGGCTAACATTGACTGGTTTCACTTGGAAATTCTTCTAAGTGTGGAGTTTTGGAACTTTAAAATATTCATCTAAAATCAGCCGAAATACGAATTCCGATTTACTCACCTGTTATCAGGAGAGACCTCAGTGCTGCATCTTTCAGCCCAGTACTGATCCTCAAAAGTAATTTTAACCGTACTTACTGGTAACTTGAATTTCCTTCATAGGCTAACATTGACTGGTTTCACTTGGAAATTCTTCTAAGTGTGGAGTTTTGGAACTTTAAAATATTCCTCTAAAATCAGCCGAAATACGAATTCCGATTTACTCACCTGTTATCAGGAGAGACCTCAGTGCTGCATCTTTCAGCCCAGTACTGATCCTGAAAAGTAATTTTAACCGTACTTACCGGTAACTTGAATTTCCTTCATAGGCTAACATTGACTGGTTTCACTTGGAAATTCTTCTAAGTGTGGAGTTTTGGAACTTTAAAATATTCCTCTAAAATCAGCCGAAATACGAATTCCGATTTACTCACCTGTTATCAGGAGAGACCTCAGTGCTGCATCTTTCAGCCCAGTACTGATCCTCAAAAGTAATTTTAACCGTACTTACCAGTAACTTGAATTTCCTTCCATAGGATATCATTGCCTGCTTTTTGCTGCAAAAGTTTCTAAGTGTTGATTTTTGAAACATACAAATATTCCTCTAAAATCAGCCGAAATACAAATTCCGATTTACTCACCTGTTATCAGGAGAGACCTCAGTGCTGTATCTTTCAGCCCAGTACTGGTCCTGAAAAGTAATTTTAACCGTACTTACCGGTAACTTGAATTTCCTTCCATAGGCTAACATTGACTGGTTTCACTTGGAAATTCTTCTAAGTGTGGAGTTTTGGAACTTTAAAATATTCATCTAAAATCAGCCGAAATACGAATTCCGATTTACTCACCTGTTATCAGGAGAGACCTCAGTGCTGCATCTTTCAGCCCAGTACTGATCCTCAAAAGTAATTTTAACCGTACTTACTGGTAACTTGAATTTCCTTCATAGGCTAACATTGACTGGTTTCACTTGGAAATTCTTCTAAGTGTGGAGTTTTGGAACTTTAAAATATTCCTCTAAAATCAGCCGAAATACGAATTCCGATTTACTCACCTGTTATCAGGAGAGACCTCAGTGCTGCATCTTTCAGCCCAGTACTGATCCTGAAAAGTAATTTTAACCGTACTTACCGGTAACTTGAATTTCCTTCATAGGCTAACATTGACTGGTTTCACTTGGAAATTCTTCTAAGTGTGGAGTTTTGGAACTTTAAAATATTCCTCTAAAATCAGCCGAAATACGAATTCCGATTTACTCACCTGTTATCAGGAGAGACCTCAGTGCTGCATCTTTCAGCCCAGTACTGATCCTCAAAAGTAATTTTAACCGTACTTACCAGTAACTTGAATTTCCTTCCATAGGATATCATTGCCTGCTTTTTGCTGAAAAAGTTTCTAAGTGTTGATTTTTGAAACATACAAATATTCCTCTAAAATCAGCCGAAATACAAATTCCGATTTACTCACCTGTTATCAGGAGAGACCTCAGTGCTGTATCTTTCAGCCCAGTACTGGTCCTGAAAAGTAATTTTAACCGTACTTACCGGTAACTTGAATTTCCTTCCATAGGCTAACATTGACTGGTTTCACTTGGAAATTCTTCTAAGTGTGGAGTTTTGGAACTTTAAAATATTCATCTAAAATCAGCCGAAATACGAATTCCGATTTACTCACCTGTTATCAGGAGAGACCTCAGTGCTGTATCTTTCAGCCCAGTACTGGTCCTGAAAAGTAATTTTAACCGTACTTACCGGTAACTTGAATTTCCTTCCATAGGCTAACATTGACTGGTTTCACTTGGAAATTCTTCTAAGTGTGGAGTTTTGGAACTTTAAAATATTCATCTAAAATCAGCCGAAATACGAATTCCGATTTACTCATCTGTTATCAGGAGAGACCTCAGTGCTGCATCTTTCAGCCCAGTACTGATCCTCAAAAGTAATTTTAACCGTACTTACCAGTAACTTGAATTTCCTTCCATAGGATATCATTGCCTGCTTTTTGCTGAAAAAGTTTCTAAGTGTTGATTTTTGAAACATACAAATATTCCTCTAAAATCAGCCGAAATACGAATTCCGATTTACTCACCTGTTATCAGGAGAGACCTCAGTGCTGTATCTTTCAGCCCAGTACTGGTCCTGAAAAGTAATTTTAACCGTACTTACCAGTAACTTATATTTTCTTCCATAGGAATCCATTGTCTGGTTTTCAGCAGAAAAGTTTCAAAGTGTCGATTTTCACAAACTACAAATATTCCTTAAAAATCGCCTGTATGACTTAAACGCATTCTTTCAACTGTTTACAGGAGATGCACCAGTGCTGGATCCAGGATCCAACACTGAGTAAGAAAAAGTAACGATAACAGTTTTTACCTGCTAAGTGAATTTCCTTCCATAGGATAACATTGGTGATTCTATGAGAAAAAGTTTCTAAGTGTCAACTTTTAAAATACAATAATATTCCTTAAAAATCACGACTGTAACCAAAACGCTTTTACTCAACTGTTTACAGGAGATGTACCAGGACTGAATCTAGGATCCAGTCCTGTGGTTAGAAAAGTAATCCATAAAGTAACTAATTGCATTTAACTAGAAATTCACATTGAGCTGAATGTTGCATTGTGTATGAAAATGTGTTGCCCATTGCAACAACTGTAACTACTGTACTTAAAAGTCTATTGCCTATGTGCAAAGTATTTAAACTAAAGTAATTCATTCTGAGAAAGTATTTTTTGTAATGTAATGTATAATGTAATTACAATGTAATTTAAAAATAAAATATGTAAAAGAAATTGTTTCTAAAAATGTAGTAAATCAGTGTGAAAAAAATTAATATAAAAATTAATACATTTAAAAATTGTCATTTAAAAAACCTTTGAAATTCACTGAAAAAACCGTAGGTTTCAGGCACGTTATAGTTACAAATTAGCATTTTAAAAACCTTTGAAATTCACTGAAAAAACCATAGGTTTTAGGGACAGTTATAGTTAGTTGGACATTGCACTCGTACAAAACCCGTGAAATTCCCCCGTTATAGTTAGTTCAGCTAACTATAACTCGCGCCCCACAATGCACTGCTGATGACGTCACATATTACATCACTCATGACATGGTCAGTGACTTCACTGATGACATCACTGATGACATCTCAAATGACATCACTGATGACATCATCCACGTGATAATCTGATGCAGCTCCTCACACCTAATATAACCTTTGATACACCCAATCTAAATTACAGAGTGCCATTCGCAAAACCATAGACACTCCAACACCAATAACTACATACCCACTCACTGATTCTTAGGTCTACACACACACATCCACTCACTCACCCGTACAGTCACTCATACTTATGGTCACTCAGTACAGGACTATCATATGCACTCTTACTCCTATATAGACACTCAAACACCGCCACTCATCCATAGAGGTACTCACACACCTAGTCAGTCATGCAAATAATTAAACACACTGCCATCTACTCACCTATACAGTTATACACACACCAGCTCACTTAATCATACAAATACTAGCACATTGTTACGCTCTTATACAATCACTGATACAAGCACACACTCATCCATACAGCCACTATCACAATCACTCACTCTCGCTTATAGCTATTTATATACTCCAATACACATATATACTGCCTTTCACATATGTAGTTACTCACACATGTACCACTGGGACATACATTCACTCACTAACACACTCTTACACACACTTACCCACCCATACAGTCTATCACAGATGCACTCTTGAAACCATCCACCCAGTGAATCACCCACTCACACATCTATGCACAGTCACACACACCCCATCCACACAAACACTCAGGCACCCATACAGATACTCATAGAACCAATCAATAACCCATATAGACACTCATGTAGCTATTCGCAAATCCATGCATCCACTTACACACCAACAGACGGATACAGACATTCACACAGTTTAGTCACTAACCCATGCATTCAGTAAGATACGTTTAATCACTCACTTGTAGAGTCAGTCATGCACGTACTAAATCATCCATTCAGACACTTATACACCCACTCATTCTTCAATACGCCTTTCCCTATATATATTAAACATATTTAAACTTTACAGAAACACACAGTCACTGGATGATGTCATCAGTGATGTCATTTGAGATGTCATCAGTGATGTCATCAGTGATGTCACTGACCATGTCATGAGTGATGTAATATGTGACGTCATCAGCAGTGCATTGCGGGGGCGCGAGTTATAGTTAGCTGAACTAACTATAACGGGGGAATTTCACGGGTTTTGTACGAGTGCAATGTCCAACTAACTATAACTGTCCCTAAAACCTATGGTTTTTTCAGTGAATATATATATATATATATATATATATGAACACCAACTCCAGTTTTCCATTTTTCTGGATGCCGACACAAGGACTCTGGTTGTAGTTTAAAAAGATTCTCTTTTATTTCTAGCTCTGGCTTGCTCACACCAACAACACCTTGCTGCATTACTCTGTGGTCTGTGCTCCGTTATTGGAAGAAAGGAATCCAGCGTGTTAACGGAGTTGCCAGTAATATATATATATATATATCATATATATGTATGTATATATATATATATATATATATGTATAACCTACTGGCGGTCGCCAGTAGGTAGTTATAGTTAGGACCTTGTTTCTATTCAAAAAGCGTTTTTTCTTTTGCCAATATCTTTGGCGCCGTTTGACGAATCTTCGCGAAATTTTCCAAACTAATGGCCCGCTCCAATGAGCTCCTGTCTTAAACGTTTTGGGGTGATTCGTCATGCGGTGGCCGAGAAAAAAGGGGGGTCCCAAAACATGTTTTCTCCATGTTAATTTCCATAGGAAACTTTTGTCGCAGCTACAGCCCGAACTGCTGAACGGAATTACCCCAAATTTGCCAGAAAGGTAGCTCTTGGTCCAGAGTGCACTCTTTGCTTTAAATGGTGTGAATCAGTTTAGTAGCTTTTGAAATATTAAAGGAAAAATAAATATTGATATCTAGGCGGAGCCTAACCACACATCTCATCGTGAGATCTGATTGGCTGTCAGCACTTCATCCATGAAGTGTTGGCAGCCATCGTGGGACCAATATACATGATAGCACCCCAATAAAATGCATTGTAGTGAATGGAAGGTTTTGATGGTCACCAAAAGGAGAACGTATAAAGAGTGATAACAGACTTTAGTTACATTATAAATAAATTGTTGATGGTACCATACTAATTTTAGGAATTGTGGTGTGTTCTAAGGTGATTTTACCCTGTGAAAAAGCCTTCTGCTGGGATATCATGTATCATGTTTGAGAGAAAACTATTTTCTCATGCTTTTCCCATAGAGGTTTGGAAGGTGCTCTAGAAGCTAAAATGAGAGCATATTTTCTGTAAATTCACATTATCTTTCTCAGTCATGTGAGAATGAAGTCTGACATTCTCAGTAAAACATGTACATCCAACAAGGGTAGAGAATGTCAGTTGATTCCTTTGTGTTCTACTGCAGCTTCCCAGAGTGTTCTAAAGAACAACTAGAGCGCTAACAGTCTTACTTATGACAAAAGTATGGCACACCTGAAGCCATCTTGATTGGAATAAACTGGTAACCCTTAAAAAATTTAATTTAAAAAGGAACAAAATGATGGGGTTAGTTTTGCCATAGAAATTATGATTAGTGCTGCAGAAAGAAAAATTAGGGCACATTTTGAGTGACTTCTCAAATCCTCTTCTATTTCATTAAAACATTCTGACATGCAGACTGAAACATGCACTTTCAATACCAGCAGCAGACTTCCAGCTAACTACCTGGTGAGCAGTAGCTTTACTACAGTGATCTAATGAGCAACTAGAGTGCTAACATTCTGAATTTATGGCAAATGTGTGACACATCTGAATGCCTTCTTGATGGAATCAAAGTAAAAAAACGAAAGCATTTCCTACTGAGGAGACTGCAGTAAATGAGGAAATTAGGAAACTTCATAACAAATAAGTCTCCCAAGATGGCCACCAGAGAAAAAGAGCCCAAATGTAGCACAAATATCACCCAGATGTAGCCCACATATAGCCCAATGACAGAAGTGTGCAAAACACTTTTTTATTTTTTGTTTTTTTGCAGTTTTATATAGTGCAGACTGGTCATTTATTGGAGGGCTTTACATGAACATTGGTTACATTATACAAGGAAAAATTCATTTTGGTTGTAGGCATGGAGAGATTAAGTGATTTGACCAGAATCCCAGAATGTCGAGCTGAAGCAGAAACTCCAACCTGAATCCCCAGTTGCAAAGTCTACAGCTCTGGAAGTAACACCACATCCTCTCCCCTAAGCGTAACATTTAATCAAGTGGTCAACTGGATAAAAAAACATAAAGATAAAAAATTATTTAAAAGTGCTTTGTCGCTATTTGAGAACTCAGAAAATATGTCCTCATTTAAGTTTTCTAGAGCACTAACCATAATTTCTATGCAAATAAGACCCTCTCATTTCTATAATTTCAAAAGGAAATGCTTTAGGTATTACAGTTTTGATTACAACAAGATGACGTCAGGCCACACTTTTGTAATAAATATCGAATGTTAGCAATATAGTTGTTCATTAGGATACTGTTGGGAGGCAGAGGTCAGGGGCACGGACTCGGAAAATTGAAGGCAGGTAGGAGTGTGCAGAGGCAACAATTTGACCACACTGGGCAGGCAGGAAGGGCAATGGCAGCACAACATGGAGGGCAGTGGAAAAGGGGGCACGGGCAACAAACCAACAATGCAGGACAGGCAAGAGAGGCTGTGGCAATATAATAGATCATTGAGGGCAGAAGGAAGAGGCAGTGGTAGTACAACCATACATGCCAACAGAGCCGATTCAGGCAGGAAACGCCCAATGTTTTTAAGCCCAAAAGGGCTTTATTTTATCTGTCTCTTGTCTACAATCTCCTCTTTTTCAATGTAAGTCAATGGGGAAAATCAATTCCCTAGATTTTTTTCAAAATCTCCCTCTTACCAAGTTCAAAATGTTAGCAAGTATGGTAAATTGGATCATGGAAGGCAGGAGGAATTGGGGTAGGGACATGGACTCGGATAACAGAGAACAGGAGGGACATGGGCAGGTGCACCAAACTGACCTTACAGGGCAGGCATCAGTGTTTGCAGCAGCACAATACACCACACAGGGCATGCGGGACGGCAGTGCAGCACAACAAACCATGGAAAGCAATAGGGAGGGGACAGGACCATGCACATGGACAACAGAGAACAGAGGGGAAAGAGGCAATGACAGCAAGCTGACCATGCTGGACAGACAGGAGAGAAAGCTGCAGCATAACGGACCATAAAGGGCAGGAGGGAGGGATCAGGGGCATGACAATTGAACAGACAAGCAAGAAGGGAGGGAACAGGGGTCTGCACATGGAAAACGGAGGGCAGGGGGCAAGGGGGCAGGGCAGGAGCAGCAAGCTGACCATGGAGGTCAGGCAGGATGGGCACAAGAAGCACAACACACCGTGGAGGGCAACAGTGAGATTATAATAGCATACACACAGACCACGGAGGTAAGGTGGGAGGGGGTCAGGGGCAGCTAGCTGACCACACAGGGAATGTGGGAGGGGCCGTGGCAGCACAGAAGACCATGCATGGCAAGCAAGAGGGTTAGTGGCAGCACAATGGCCATGATGGGCAAGAAGGAGGGGGCAGGGGCATGCACAAAGGACCATGGAGGATAGAGGGGAGGGGTAGGAGTTGGGCACAGACAAGAGAGTTCAGGGGAAGGGGCCTCACAACAGACCTCGCGGGGCAGGCAGGAGGAGCAGTTGCAGCACAACAGACCAGGGAGGGCAGAAGGGTGTGGCAGTAAAATGGACCATGGAGGACAGGAGGAAGGGGATAGGGGCATGGAACATTGACAGGCAGGGTGGAGGTGGCAGGGAGAGGTTACAGTCATCTGACAATGCTAGGCAGGTGGGAGGGGAGTGGCAGCTCAACAGAACACTCAGAGTAGATAGGAGGGGCAGGTCCGTGGAACATGGTGGCCAAAAAGGATGGATCAGGGGCATGCACACAGACATCGGAGGGCAGGTGGAAGGAGAGTAGGGGCAGCAAGCTAAGCACAGAGGCTAAGCAGGAGGGCAATGATGGGGCATAGAATTGGGTAATGGAGGGCAGGAGTAGTGGACTGGGACATCATGCTAAATGGAGGGCAGTGGCAGCACATCAGGCCATGCATGGGAGGAGGGAGGAGGCTAGTGCATGGATTCAGACAACAGGGATAGGGGGGAAGTGGATAGGGCAGCAAGCTAACTGTTCAGAGAGGGCAGAAAGGCCAGTGGCAGAACAACGGCCACACAGGGCTGTAATGAGGGAGCAGGGGCATGGACTTGGACAATGGACGGCAAGGAGGAGGGGAGGCAGGAGCAGCAAGCTTGGGTGGTGGCAGCACAATGCCAGGCGAGGCCCTGCGTCCAACCCCCCACCATCCATTGTGATAGGCATCTTACTTAACGTTAAAAAAACCTAGAAATTCACTGAAAAAACTACGATTACAGGGACGTTATAGTTAGACTCAGATTTCACTCGTACAAAACCAGTGAAATTCAGCAGTTATATTTACCTGAGCTGACTATAACTTACGCCCCCGCAATGCACTGCTTATGACCTCAGACATTACATCATTCATGACATGGTCAGTGACATCACTCATAACATCACTCATGACATCTCAAATTAGCTGTGAATAGAATGGAACTATAATCGCTAGAACTTTATTTAGGGATAGTGTGTGTGTATATTAACACCCCTTTTTTTTCTTTTCTTTCGTGTAAGAACCACTATGATACGCAACGTGCCCAGATCAATATGGCCGATAGCCCTTTGCTTTAAAGTAATGTGTAGTCCATTGTTTATGCTGATGTTTGCAATCGTAAGTATGTTTATTATGAAGAAGTCACGTTGACGAACATACAGGTACGGCGGTCATGGGGCAAGATATGCTGAAATGACTTTGTGTGCATATTAACACTTGTTTTCTTTTCTTGATTGTATGAATTCCTGAATTTTCGCATCGTGACCAGGCCAATATGGCCGACAGCTTTTTGATTTAATGTAATATGTAGTCCTTTGTTAATGTTGGCAACTGGAGACATTTGTACATTTAAATAACGAAGCTATAATGACGTCTTGTATCGTGATCAAGGTTCAGACGAGCCAAAACGCATGGATCGCGTCCTTTGCAGATTAAATACTTCCAGACTACAACCTGAGTGCTGATTCCCTCCTTGTAAGAGTGAGTGGAGATTGAATATATACATATATATACCTCTCTTACCTCTTTCTGCAGCTCATTCTCTTCTTTATGCACCTCTCTTGCCTCTTTCTGCACTTCTCTTGCCTCTTTCTGCACCTCTCTTGCCTCTTTCTGCACCTCTCTTGACTCTTTCTGCACATCTCTTGCCTCTTTCTGCACCTCTCTTGACTCTGTCTGCACCTCTCTTGCCTCTTTCTGCACCTCACTTGCCTCTTTCTGCACCTTTCTTCCTCTTTCTTCACCTCTCTTGCCTCTTTCTACACCTCTCTTACCTCTCTCTGCACCTCTTGCCTCTTTCCTCACCTCTCTTGCCTCTTTCTGCACTTCTCTTGTTTCTTTCTGTACCTTTCTTCCTCTTTCTGTACCTTTCTTCCTCTTTCTGCATCTCTCTTGCCTCTTTCTTCACCTCTCTTGCCTCTTTCTGCACTTCTCTTGCCTCTTTCTGCACCTCACTTGCCTCTTTCTGCGCCTTTCTTCCTCTTTCTGCACCTCTCTTGCCTCTTTCTGCACCTATCTTGCCTCTTTCTGCAGCTCACTCTCTTCTTTCTGTACCTCTCTTGCCTCTTTCTGTACCTCTTGCCTCTTTCTGCACCTCTCTTTCCTCTTTCTGCACCACTCTTGCCTGTTTCCACATCTCTCTTGCCTCTTTCTGCACTTCTCTTGCCTCTTTCTGCACCTCTCTTGCCTCTTTCTGCACCTCACTCTTCTTTCTGCACCTCTCGTGCCTCTTTCTGCACCTCTCTTGCCCCTTTCTGCACCTATCTTGCCTGTTTCCATATCTCTCTTGCCTCTTTCTGCATCTCTCTTGCCTATTTCTGCACCTCTCTTGCCTCTTTCTGCACCTCACTCTCTTCTTTCTGCACTTCTCTTGCCTCTTTCTGCACCTCTCTTGCCTCTTTCTGCACATCACTCTCTTCTTTCTGCACCTCTCATGCTTCTTTCTGCACCTCTCTTGCTTCTTTCTGCGCTTCTCTTGCTTCTTTCTGCGCCTTTCTTCCTCTTTCTGCATTTCTCATGCCTCTTTCTGCACCTTTCTTCCTCTTTCTGTACCTTTCTTGCCTCTTTGTGCACCTCTCTTGCCTCTTTCTGCACCTATCTTGTCTCTTTCTGTACCTCTTTTGCCTCTTTCTGCACCTCACTTGCCTCTTTCTGCGCCTTTCTTCCTCTTTCTGCACCTCACTCTCTTCTTTTTGCAACTCTCTTGCTTCTTTCTGTGCCTCTCTTGTTTCTTTCCGCACTTCTCTTGCTTCTTTCTGCACCTCTCTTGCCTCTTTCATCACTTCTCCTGCTTCTTTCTGCACCTTTCTTCCTCTTTTTGCACCTCTCTTGCTTCTTTGTGCACTTTTCTTGCCTCTTTCTGCACTTATCTTGCTTCTTCTAAATACTGAGCACTGCTGCCCTTTCTCAGTGACGCAGTGCAGTGCAGACAGGCGAATGCTTAACTGCACAGTGTTACTTTACAAAGTATCTGGGCTCTTGTGTCACCTCTACATAGTGACAACAATGCACTGCAACATGGAGACAATGATGTGCCACATTGACATTGCACTTACTAATCTGTCAATGGCAGTAGCGACAGAACATCATTGAGTAGCAATGTGTCATTTCACTCTGTGTGGATGGATGGAAGCACATCAACTGCACTGGGTAAAGAATCCTAAATGGAATCATGTGGCATGACAGAGAAGGCAATTATGAGTACAAAGGAAACATAAGATAAACGTCTAAGGTGAGTGTTTCCTCAATGGTGTACCAACTCCTGTTATCAGTCAAAGTTCAACAAGGTCAATGGTGTGAGAACAAGTAGTGTGGAAATGAGCAAGTATGTCACACATGGCAGTAAACTTGTATGTTTACCAAAGTTTCTAGAGCAACACAGGAAGAAGTATGTGGAAACACCATGTGTGGCATACCATGTCAGTGTAGGCTTCAGACATGTGTAAATGTCAATAGTGGATAAAACTGTGACACCAACAATACAAAACACACATGTCTCAGCAATACTGACAGTCTACATACGCACATACAGGTAGGTTGATGCCCGCTTTGACTGTTGTAACCAATATGATGGCTCATCTGTTCTGTGGAGTAAGTAGCCCAAATGTAAGTATATTTTTCCAGCAACGTGAAACTCACTAAGTCAAACACAATGCTGCCAAACATGTCATACATCAGTCATCACCTTAGAATAAATTTCAACCTGGACAAGGCACAACAGTGTACTAAGGATACCGATTCAACTTACATTTGCCACAGCAATGAGGACAAAATCAAGGCATAGAACTACACAGTCTCCTACAAGTTAGAGTCATATACATACATGTGAAAAAACAATATATTGTGTCTAAATGTGGAGTAGACAGCTCCTTGTAACAACATCAGTGTGTACCACATAAAGATGGGCCATATTGCAATACATATGTGTGGATCAAAGTGCACCATGACAACTTCTCTGGCAAAAAGCAATAGTTGAAGGCTGACATTAAATAGCATCACAGTGCATATGACATGTTTGAACTGCACCTAATTGATGCATCAAAATCGCATCGCAAAGTTAGTGACCTATGTAGGCCACCAACAGAATCTGTGGTTTAACATGGACATATGGATGTGTGAGTGTTAAACATGTTGACAATGTCACAACATACCTAGGGAGGAACAACTAGCCAACTTTTTGATCAATAATCTGTCACTTCTCACATGTAGTGAGTGATCAGGACCATTTCTAAATACCCATCACAGTAAGCTGCTGCATAAACATGAAAGTCCAGATGTAAAAGTGAAGAACGTATCAGGCCATGTTCATCATTTGCTTTAACACAGAGAACTGGAACAGACATGTGTAAACCTATTGCCAACTGTATAAGGTAACACATATTGTGAAATACTGTAAGAAATGTGTATGAGTCATTCAGTACACATGGCACACATGGAGAAGAACGTAGCTGTAACAGAGAGCAAAAGCATTGACAGTTGTAATTTCTGTTTACCTTTCAGCTGACCAAGGATATGGTCTTCAGCCATGAATCATGATCCCAATAGCGCATACCTACAATTCATGGAAAGAACCTTTGGTGTGCTGAAGTCCAGATTCAGATGCCTGGAGATGTCAGGGGGAGATTGCTATACCTCCCTATGGTCTGCAAGGTCATCTTAGTATGTGCCATTCTCCACATCATCTGTGTACGGACAAATGTCCCATGGGACAAGGAATATGATGAGCAGGACCCAATGGAGGACGAGGATGAGGATGGAGGAGAGATCCAAAATACAGTGGTTGGGAGTCAGTGACGCATCCACATTGTGCAGAATTGCTTCTCTTAAAGTACATGCACTATGATGGACAGAATGTCCAAACCTAATAGGAAGGTCCAACATGGAAATAAATGTTTGAAGCAATTATTTATGTTGGCGTTTATGCCACAGTCCCAGTAAACATCAACTCCCTCACATCTCATCACATAGAAGTAGGCCTCAGATTGTAATAATCATGTCATCAGACCTGTTGAGCAACATGGGGCAATGCGTTTCACCTATCAATTGCACATATACAGACATGCAATGTGTAAAACCTGTTACTTGTCAATAACGCATGCATGCATGTCTGACTCACCAGAAATCACAGCACATATAAACTATTTCCTAACTACATTGTCAGATATACCACATCATGCTACAGTAGATAAAGGACACATTTGCCATGCATTGTTCAGTAATGCAATGACAAACAAAGGCCTGTAAAAAGACAATATGAGCAGATGACATTGTACAGTGAGTAAATAGCCAGAGCAGTATGACACTGGATAGATTATATGCCAACATCAGAAAACGTGAAGAACACTGAGATGTCAAGAGTGTGATTCCAAATGTTTAACAAAGCAGACAAAACTGTATGTGCATACACACTAACTCATAGCACATGATCAGATGATCAGATGGAGGGCTTGTGATATAAACTTCCTTTTGCATGGTAAGAGTTGTGTGCCTCTGACCTGAGTGTACAAGTACATAGTTGAGTGGATCACAACCTACCCTAAGATGAAATGAAAGTTGAATGTGTGCCGTGACATATGCCTGTGTCAGGTAATGCAGTATCCTTGGACCAGGAAGCACATACAAAGGCCTGCCCTCAGAGTAGATATACTACTACTAATGTTGACAGGACTAAGACAGAGATCATGTGTGAATGGCCTCATCATGTTAATTGAACATTACAAGTTAAATTGACTATTTAACCATGTTTCACTGCAGTGATAAGTAATGTCTCACTCACCTACTCAAAAGGTCTGTTGCTGTGTGACACACTCACTCCAGACCCACATAATACTATCCGACAATTTGATGCATGATAACACAGTTCATGACATACACAACAGAAAGTCAGCAATGTGTAACAGTGTGCACATCTGGATATTGTGTGTGCTGCTGTAATGTGTTCAGCTACAGACCAGTACACAAAGGGAGTCACTGTTCCTTGTAGAGGAAGAAAAGGAAGAAACTTTTGTCGTGTGCTACTCTATCTATGGGGGACAGTGTGTCCTCATCATAATGCCCTCACACACCCCGAAGGATGTCATGCTCCATCATTTGGGCTTTGCTTCTCGTCGGGCCGGCACTGCAATGCCCAACGGGTCCCCCGAAGGGTCACTTTATCGGAGATCTTTTGATGAGAAGCCGTTTGGGTGCGTGGGTGTAAGTGGCAGTGAAGTCTAAAGTGGTGTATTTAAAAAATGACTGGAGGGAGGGTGGGTACTATTTATTAGAGTGATCCCTCTGTCATTGTTAAAACAAAGTGTGTGGTGCTGCTCTAGGGGATATTATGTCCCTCTGTAGCTGGGTATATGTCCCTAATGGACATATATAACGGTCAACATGTTTTGCGCTGTATGTGGCCTCAGAAGGAGATCCAAAACGCTTCTTCAGGACCAAAGGAAGTTCAATTTTAGTATCAAGCGGTTGCCTAAACTAACCAGTGCCGCCAAATCTGTAGCAAGGAGTAGCGTTTCTGAAAAGACTAAAGTGTAGGACAAAGGTATAGTGGCATTAGTATCTTGTCATGGTAGGTTCATATTGTCCGGGTCATCCATTGGAGGGCCTGGTGCACATTACCCTTAGTGTGAGTATTATCGCTATAGGTTAGCGTAGGTGCATGTATAATAACAGTGATGTGAATAATTAAAACGATTTTTCTCAGCATAGTGACAGACATACATAAATAGGTATAAGATCAATGATAAGATTGTGCCAGTGTAGTTCTTTATCCATATATTTATTCCATCGTTCATACTGTACCCCTGGTTAGAGTATCCAAGTTGATGTAACTCTATGAAAGGCTCATTCATAAGGTAAGTATATGAACCATAGCTGTCTAGGTAGGTAATACCGTGAAAGTGGGCCCCACCATTGATGGCAAACCTCGAGACACTGTTGTATTGATTTCTGCAGAATACATCATATTTCTCACCCCTTAATATTAGAATCAGGACCTCATGAGATCAGTGAGGGCACTCAGGAACTGTGAATAAGAGGAGGCAAAGTAGATAGTGTTAAGAGGCTTCATTGTTCCTTACTGTTGTAATTAATAAAGTTTTTGTTGAAAACGAAACCGCATCGTTTTGCAAACTACAAAACTAAAAAACTAATGAGCTAAAAAGCACATTATGCAGAGTCCAGGGATGATCCCTAGCATGTTTGGAAGGTTTTACACAGATAACACCAGTACATGAATTGCTCAGGTTTGGTTTTGAATTGGGAGGGTTGAAATGGCCCATTGCCCAATCCTTCCTAGGATGCTTGCAGCTGGTGGCAGGGGGAGCCAGGGCTACCCTGCAAAGCACTAGAAGGACTGATGGGAGCTGGTGCGCTGGTAGCATAAACAAACCTTCAAGGTCACACGGACAACCCACTAGTTCAAGCACCGATGTGCGGACGTCTTCTCAAGGAAGGCCGATGTGATTGACTTCCTGGGACTTGAGATTGGTGGACATGTCAGTATGTATGCATGTTCGGTCTGCAGATTGTGATGTAACTTTATCCAGAATACTAAACATAAACATGATTAGTACTTCATTTGTATATTTTAACAATTTAGGGATGTGCAACAGGTATATCAGTATAGAAATATATGAGGAGATGATGTAAAGTAAGGGAACTTAGACCCTCATTTACGCAATGATTTTGGCGTAGGGCCACGCAGAAAGTTTCATTGGGCTGCCCTGCGCCAAAGTGAAAGGGCAGGAATACACCGTATTTATGCAATACAGTGCATTCTTGTCCTTTCTTCTTGCCCTGGTGCTATTTCGGCAACCTAGCACCAATGTAGGCACCCTTGACCATGGTGCAAGGGTGCCTCTGCTGCACGCAGTATTGTGTTTGTGCTGGAAGGGGCAACTACCTGCACAAAAGCAATCCTGTGACCCTTTCTCATCTTTCTATGTGTGCTGCAGAAAAACCAGGAAAAATCAAGTCATATGTCCATGTTGTGCCTCCCCTGAGGAGCCATAAGGTCTTTGTACATCCCCAGGTCTACATGCTTTTGAAAATCTGAGGAAGCGATAATATATATGGGTGCTGCGTGGGAAATGACACCACAAGGCCCATGGAATGCCGCCCTAGCACCCTAGCAAGGAAGCTCTTTGTACTGCCTTGCCTTACTCCATATCTAAGAGGCCATTCTAACCCACACAAAGTGGCTTTGTGTGACCTCATATAAATGATTAATTGATTAGCGCCACTGGAGCATCACTAAAAGTAAAACTAGTCCTGTGCAAGGGGCGCATTATTATGCCCCTTAATTACTCCTAGGGTGAATCATGTCACCCATGTGTCATGGTACACTGGACTCTGCCATTATGCAGCCCAGAATTACTCAATCAACCACATCCTTGACACATGCTCCAGGCATGTCATGATGGGTACATCTGAAGTCCAGCACCCATCCTGCTCAGGTCTGCTAATGGACTAGATGCATGCAATGAGCTGGGCACATTACCATAGGTGTGTTTCTGCGGTTGTGTTCCTCTGAAATACAGGGATATAATAGTTTAGTTAATAAAAATGTTAATGAGTTAAAGCAATTTTTACAATGCTATGTCCTCTTTCATGTCTCCTAGGTGGACATCTTCCATTCTCATGGGAAGAGGAGTAATCATTCCAGGACCACAATGCTACCACTAAGTGTAATTAATACATGTATGTACCAATAAGATGTCTGTGTATGATCTATGTGGAAATGATCAATTGTGATGTGCTGTGGGAGGTAACACTCAGCTACCAACAATGAGCTGTCAGTCCGTGATTCAGTACAGAACTGGCCCAAAGTTTGTTTAGGAATGCTCATGGCTAAAGAATTTTGAGGCTGTAATGTGTATGCGAGCAGGTCCACAGGAAGTACAAATCATTTCATATGTACTTAGAGTGGCACATCTATAGTCATGTTGCTTTGGACACAGTGAGCATCATCTGGCCCATACTCTGCATGTGGTCCACACAGACACATTACCTGGAACAACAAATGGCACAAACCATAAGATCTGGAGCCATCGTATGTTGTAGCACTGTGAATTCTGTTTTGCTTAGCGTTGTCGGGGCAGGGAACGTCTTTTAAGGCCCAATTTGTGCAGTAAGCTGGACCAGATGATGTGCATTATTTCTACACAGCCATTGTTAACAAACATGGCCAGGAGAGGTGTCATGGAAACAGATTCACAAACGGCGTGATCCTAAAATATATATTCCAACTAAAATCAGCATCATAGGTTGAGACATGCAGCACGGTTTCTGGATCTCCAGTTGAGATATATAAGTTTCAATGACTAAAATGGTGGGCAAACATACCTGCTGTGTTACGCACAATATGTTAGCTGAAATCTGAAATTGCCCTGTGTGACAAAATGGATGCAGGAATATGTCAACATGAATGTCAATGGTACCTGGGTTGCCATCACTATGTAAACACAATAGATTATGGTAGTTGCAACTTATGTTTAATGTGATGGACCTACATCTTCATAAGTAATGTGTGTGTGGGCCATGACTGACAACCAATGACATGCCTAGATGTCTGTCTGTTCATGTGTTTGTTAATCATAGGATGGACATTAATATATTCGATGTGTTAGTCTACCATGACATATTACTGTTTAGATTCAGCCTCTGTGGTGCTTGAGCCTCCCCCATAGTTATGGAGCAAGAATTCATGTATCATATCAAATGCATAATTCCACGAAATGACTAGTCCGTCAAGCAAAAACACACAACTGAGATGGTATGTTCATTTAATGATGTATGGCTCCAAATGCAGCCTTGGGATGTTGTGTGTACATGAGCATGTTTCAGTGTGGCTCATCGTGATTTTCTATACAAGTTTGAAGCTAGAGATAATGGTGACATGTCCATACTATTGCCTGTGGGTAAATGTTATTATTTTACCCCAAATATGTTTTACAGGAGGTCCATAACAACCCCATATCCATGTATTGACTATCTGAAGGCAGCAACGTGTGCAGCCTGGTGATAGTCCAGGTGGGGTTTGCAGAGGCAAGCCACACTGCCTGTACTGTTTCACCTTATCTACTTACACTTATGTTTATGATCAATGATCTGCACTTTTCATAACGCAACTCTTAGTCCCAATTTAGGGTAACCAGCCCATGTGTTAAAATGTAGATCAGGACATTTTCATGAGTGTGAATATTTGTTCCGTATGATATGGTATCTTTCTCATTCAGAGTACAGTTACATTTTGTGCACTCACACAGATGGCACTTGATTCAGTTTTCCAGGTTCAAGTAGGGGATGTCCATGTGGTAACAACATATTGTCCATATATCTATCCCTATTGCTGGTATTGTTCTGGTCAGAAACATTTGTTGTGTTACAATGTCAGACTATTTATCTCAGATGTCATGTACATGTACTGACTGTGCTAACTAATTCTTTCTATTTGCACCCCAGACAACATGACAGCTGATGAGACCCACACTTTTGAACTGTGTCGGGAACTTTACCATCATGTCAGGAACGTCGAGAAGTCATATAAAAAGATGCAAAAGCTATATGTGTGTGCTAGAGCAGCAGGGTCCTGGAACATTGCTCGACCAACCACACTTGCAGTGCCAACATCGTCCACTGGCCAGGACAGACCATTGCCAAGCCATGCCAGAGCAGAGCCAAGCCAGCCCAGAGCAGCCCCAAGCCAGCGATAGCTGGCCCAAAGTGTTTCTACACCAGCTCCCCCAGCAGCCACACAACTTCTGCCCACACGGTCCAGGACACAACCTCATAGGGAATCAGTGTTTCACTACACCATAATCCGTGAACTCAGTAAACTGACCCAGAAAGTGGACGACATCAGTGAGGAGCAGGGCCGGCAGGGCATCCGCTTGTCCAACCTGGAGTAGGCCGTGGAGCAGATATCACAACTGCTGTGAACATTTGTATTTTATTTTAATATTATCCTTTATATCGTAGTATTTTAGGTAGTTATTAGATAGTATTGGTTTAGATAAGGTAGCTTTTAGTATTTTTTAGATTTTTTTATAGGTTTTAGATTTTATATTTTTATAAGGTTTTAGTGGGTGGGGGATTAATGTTTAGGCTTTGCTATTAGAAAAAAAATATACAAAATAATAATACCAAAAAAATATATATTTGTTTAGATTTTGATGTGTAGTTAGTTTATGTATAGGTGTTGTTTGTGTTTGTATTGTGTGACTATGTGTGTTAATGGAGGTGGTGGTTGATGTTTAACATGTCTGTTGTGGTAAATGTATAGCATAGATTACGCTAAATTTAGGTAGGTTAAGGTAGTGTTAAAATAAGTTTGTGTAGGATAGGTAGGTTAAGTTAGTTAAGGCTTAGTTTAGATAGTGTTAGTTAGTGTAGGGCAGGTAGCTTTAGTTATTGATAATAACAATTTCATATGTAAAAATATTTTCTACTTTCACAAACGTGTAATAATTTAATGAGTAACAATTGTCATAATTGCTTATGTTGATTTGAGTACATGATGTAGGAATTCCCTCCAGTGTTTGTAGATATGAGTAACTTTGTGAGACGCCTATGGACAATAGTCAGTCAACATTGCAATGGATTCACTTAGGGAATATTCAACATTCTTTGGGCACTGTAAATGGTCTTCTTTGTGTGAATGGATGCACAGCCCAACACATATAGTCACCTACTGTAGCACTGTGTGTGTAAGTTATGATACATGTGTAGTAGGGATGGATCTGTCACCCTATAATTCCCATTCATGTCTGTGTTGGGCCACACACTGGTGCCTGGCACTTACGCACTCACCCTTGCACCATTGTACTAGTACGTCATTGTTGTTTGCTGGTTAGTATCCATTAAAGTGGCCTCCACCTGCCTGGAAATGTCAATCATCATTGGCACTGAGTAATTGCTAAGTGGGGGAATTCATGCATGTGAATTTGTGCAACTATTTGCTAAGTTAGAAAAGACAATAGTCTAACGTTTACTCTTAGCCTAGGGATGTGTATCTTGGTTCCAGGGTCTGTGCTCTGGCTCCTCTATATTGTTATGTGCATATATAGTACAATTGATGTCATGTGTGGCTACTCTTACACTCAATGCATGTGATAGGTCTCAGGGCCAACGGGACACAATGTCTCTATGTATCCCAGAGTGCCTTACTACACCATTTATCATTTGACACAGGACCCCAAATACTTAGGGGTCGATTCCGATTCCGTTTGTAAAGTGAACCGACCGACACGTCCCGGGATAAAGTACCGACCGACACGTCTCACCGCCGTACGACCCGCGCAGTACGATGGAAAGCCTGTGAATCCCAACCGACTCACCCGAATATGAACCGGACGACGGAGCCGTACGGAAAAATAGCCTCCGGCCGGAAAAAGCCCTAGAGCAGTACCGTCCGACACGTTCCCGGAACGGAGCCGAGCGACACGTACCCGTGACGTACGAGTTGCAAAGTACGATGCCATACGTGGGAAACAAGAACGACTCGCATGGAGCACAAGCCGCACGACCGACACGCACACGATACAAACACTCAAACCAACGGACTCCGCCCGCGACCGACTCGAACTCCCGCGAGCGAAACGAACGCCCACGACCGAGTCGAACGCCCATTGACCGAGTCGCACACGACATACACAACACAGCATAACAACAGCGTGAAAGGCTCGGAGAAGCCTGTACGACTCACCAGCAGCGTCCGGCACGGTCAGAAGAACATCTCGTACACACACACAAACAACAGCTGACCAAACACAAAAAAAGGACCAAACAAGCACTGACAACGAAAATATATTAAAAAAAAAAAAATCAATTAAGAGAGACACACCCACAACTCAACATATTTAAAGGCCACCAATCACTCCCATGAGCCATTGCCATTTCCTGAGAACCTCCACACACACAACTCTGCTGACACACACCATTGCCATCTCACCAACAGCATTCACACACACACACCCACAAACCTCACTTGCACCCTCACACACACACACACCAATCACCACCACCACCACCCCACCACGACCCCAAACCCCCCCATCCACCCCACCCTCACCACCAACACCACCCCCCACTACCCCAAACCCCCCATCCACTCACCCCTCACCATCACCAACCCCCCCCACAACCACAACTCCCCCATCCACCCCCCTCACCACTACCACCACCACCACCACCACCCCCAACACCAGTACCCCAACCCCCCATCCACCCCACTCACCACTACTACCACCACCACCACCACCACCCCCCACCCCCGCCAACACCACTACCACAACTCCCCCATCCACCCCCCTCACCACTACCACCCCCACCACCCCCACCCCAACACCACTACCCCAACTCCCACATCCACCCCCTCACCACAACCACCACCACCACCACCAACCCACCACCCTCGACACCACCACCACCACCACCACCATGCCCCCCAAGAAGAATCCAAAGTTCACAGATAGTGAGTTGACAGTGCTGGTAGATGAAATCATCAGAGTAGAGCCACATTTGTTTGGCACATTGGTACAGAAGACCCCCATGTCCCAGAAGGCCAAGATGTGGGAGAGAATCGTCAACAAGGTGAACGCACAAGCACCTTGTTTGCGCACAAAGGACGACTGCCAGAACAGGTGGTATGCCGTGCGCAGGAGGGTCAAGAAGCTGCTGGAGAAGGACCATAAGCTCAGCAAGCACACCGGCAGCGGCCCCCTGCCAAACCCGTTTACTTCCGGTCCTGGGAGGAGAAGGTGCAGGCCATCTTACCACCGGAGAGCATACATGGTCTGACTGACATCCCAGAGCCTGGTGAGTACACAAATAAGAGACTCAAGATTGTGGGGCCATGTACACATGTCACCGTCAAGGGGACAGGCAAAACAACTTCCGTCAACAAAGCCACAGTAACACAAACAAAGTCATCCCTACAGCCATATGCCTGGCACAGCAACACAACACCTGCTATCTCATACCAACATTGAACTATGTCATCACGTGTACAAACCTAGCAAACATCAGAGCAACTCAGTGCCACAAAACCCCAACAGACACTGCCACACAGTCTGCCACCACTGTCACACCACCTCACAGGGAACCTGACCCACAGGAAGGAAGCTCGGGGATGTTGGGGAAGTCAGTGTAGCCAAAAGCATGATGGGAGTTGTAGTCACAGCCAATAGCCCCCCTCACAAATGGACCAACAACACCACTTCTAACCATGTGCACCTCACAGGCAGTGGAAATGTACCCTCAAGATGGCTGACACTGGGTCCTGCTGTGGGGAGCACAAGGCCCTGATGGGCTATGTGCACATACCAAATGCAGGACCCTGATGCCTGACATCCTGAAAGTCAACTGCCACTCCCTGCAAGGGAAGCATACACAATAGTGGCCCATCTGGCCATGGAAGGAGAAGCACTGCCAGCTCTGACCATGCCCACCACCATGTGCTGTCACACACCCCTCAACACAAACTCCACACAACTCACCTGGGAGAAGGCATTTACCCACACTTCATGCAAACAACACCCAAAACCCACCATACTGGCTACTGCTGTGTGACGTACAGGGACTGTTGCCACTTGTGTACAACCACCACTACACCACTGACTCACAACCTCAACATCAACCCACACTCACCGACATTGAAGCATGTCTCTGTGTGAATTGCCTGGCCCCTGGGGGAGGAGGAGGTACTGCAATGACACTGAAAACCATTGAGGCAGCTGCAAATCACATCTATCCAGCAAAAACTAACAGCAGCCCTGGGAACACACACTGCCAAACCAAAGAGCAGGGCAAGATGGCTGACACATGGATACAATGTATGAGTAGGCTGCTAGTCACACACACGCATCGACCAACCCAATCACAGTCACACTGCCAGCTATTGCAAATGTACCTTTGCACTCAACCTCCGGGGATGCAGTGTCCCAGGGACCCCCTCTGGCCTGGACAGGTAGGCGCGGATTGTAGTTGACAAGTGCAGAAATGCAGACCTACCACAGAGACCCAAACACACAGCAACTCACATACACAGCAGTGACAGGGGACACCTGACTGACTACAATGGACCTATCAACATCCCTCACACTGTAGCATGCTGACATACACTCAAACACCCGTTGTCAGCCACATGAAACGCAGACATTGTCCAGTATTGTAGGCATCATCCACACCACACAGCACTCACTGACATGGACACTGGGGACACAAGGACTAACATGGGCTGCACTGGAGCAGGCATGCAAGTCACAGCTGGAGCAACCGAACACACACCTCTGGTCACGACTCTAGTGAAGAAAGACAGCCGCAGCGAACAGTCCATACCACCATGGAGGACATTCACATCACAAAGCATGTGTGCAAACACAAAACTCACACACAACTCCATTAGCAACAGTGACACCATCACCTGTGTGAAATGGGATGTGGACTGGGGACACAGACAACACAGAAGAGAACATCAGGACAACCCGGGCATGCTGGACTGTGACCAGGTTGTGCAGACACACTAATGTGATGCACATTGACTGACACAAACTGGCATCACACATGCCCCAAACAGAGATCCCAAACTAGGTGCCTTTGCAAGGATGCCAGCGTCAAAGCACAAATGTTGACAGGGATGAAACACCTGTGTCAGGCATGTGTCAGCACCAGTGCAGGAATGGCACAGTACAATCCAGCGTGCAATTAAGATGCCAGGCAGGCAGACAGCTAGACTTGACAACCAAAGTGCCTCAGGGTGTCAGGTGAATGCACCACACTAATGGAAATCTCCCGCAGTGACAAAGTAGGATGATGCAATGGACAGGCATGCAACACCAACCACAGTGGCCAATGTCATGTGTATGAACCATTGATGTCCATGAATACATCACTAACATTGTGTCTTCCTTCCAAACACAGGGGCAGATGTGGACTCAACCACAGACGAGGAAGAGTCCCAGTCCCAGGCTCCGGTGGACCCACCTGGCTCCGGTGGCGCACAGTCTCACACCTCGTCGGACGTCACCCAAGCTGGCCCCTCTGGTCTCGGCCCTCATGCAGCCCCTCGGCAACATTCACCTGCCCCCTTGAAACCACCCCTGCAACTGCTGATACACCGCAAGCCACCCCTGCCAACACGGACAGACCCACCGAACCATCAGACGGCACAGAGTCACAGGGCACCAGGGCACCTGACAACAGCAACAACATCCAAGGTCCCCCTGTGACACCTGTGCGGAACACCACAGGTGCTGGCCGTGTGGCGAGGGGTGGTGGGAGGGTGGGAGGCCGAGTAGAGGCTCCACTGAGGGTGCGGGTCTGCAGGATGACACCCACCTGGAACGCATCATGGATGCGTACCAGGAGAGCACCGGAGGGTTCAGCCAGGTAGTGGGGATCCTCACGGACATCAAAGAACAGCAGGCTGCCCACCATGCCCGCTTGGACTCCCACATGTCCCGTGTTGAAACACACCTGTCAAATATGGAGTCCAAGTGGGATACCATGGAAGATATAGCAGTGGTGCACCGGGAAATGTTGAACTGCCTCCGCCAGATCAGCACCAACTTGAGCCCACCTCCCTGTGCGACGACTACATCTCGGGCAACAACATCTGCCACTGCCACAAGGAGTGAGGGGGGGTCTGGTGGAAGCCCCCGTGCACGGCAGCAGCCTGCAGGTGAGACTCCCCCTGAGAAGAAGAAGAGGGGTCGTCCGGTGAGGAACAAGTGAGACGAAGATGCCCATGCACATCCCCCAGGAAACCAACACCTGTTCTGGACAGTGACCTTTGTGTGCAAACCGTTCACCTTGTTGTACGACATCGTACTCCCCCACATGACAAGGAGGGTCTGAGTTGGAACAATGTGCTTAATGACTGTGGACTGTACTCTAGACATTTCATCTACCAACACTCCTAACTTGTTATCTGTGAACTTTGGATTCTAAAGCCAACGGACAACACTCCCAATCCTGAGCACCATCCCCACTTATGTGCTAATAAATTCACCTAAACACAAGACGTGACTCTGTGGTGATTGAGAGGTTGCCAGTGGCATGTAGATCTGGATGTGCTGAAGAACACTGTGCATGCAAACCTGTACTGTGATGAGTACACTGTCATGTCAGTCAGGCCAATGTGCCACCACCAGGTCTACTTTACACATGCCCACCACGTCCAACCAATTCATTGCCAACATCAATGTTGACAAGCAAGCCTGTGGTATGCACAAACTACACAGCCAACCTGAGTCAGTGGTGACAGGCCCACAAGTGCAGTACGTCAATGTCAGTCTGATGTGTAGGCACAAGCAACACACATCAGAAGGTGCAGCACAGTTTATTGTCAGGCAATTGCCACATGTCCCTTATTACACACATGCAAGCTAGCAACACCTGACAGTGGGCACACGGTCACCAAGTGGATAACTATGGAAGTCCTGCGGTGCCTGGCACATCACTCGTCGGGACACTAACGACTCCATCCTGGCAGTGGAGCATGGGCATCAGGGGTCTCTGTACACCAAACAACAGCCACAGTACCATGTGAAGGTCAGACAGAAACACAATTGTTAACACTGCATGACGCCATACAACTGCAACACACATGGCAAACACAAATCACAGACTACACCACCCCAAAATACTAAACATCACACAACTGGTGGGGAGTACAGGTAAACTGGATGGACACATCACTGCAGGCATCCACACAAGTAGCACACAGCCACACGCAAGGTGCACCACACACACAAAACATGCATACACAACACATTTACAACACATCACTGTATACTCACATTCAGGAGAAGAAGTTGTTGATGAGCTGTGTGCGGACATCCTCCGCAGCCTCATCATCGCTACTGGCATCCTGGCCCAGGCCAGGATCCTCCACAGGTGGCGGGTGTTGGTCATTGTCATCCTGGATGAGGGGCAACTCCCTTCGCACTGCCAGATTGTGCAGCATGCATGCTACGATGATGATCCGGCACACCTTAGCAGGGGCATACGGGAGGGCACCTCCTGTCTTGTCTAAACACCTGAAGCGGCTCTTCAGGAGTCCAAATGTCCGCTCTATCACCCTCCTGGTACGACCATGTGCCTGGTTGTAGCGCATCTCGGCTGGTGTCACAGGGTTCCTCAGGGGTGTCAGCAACCATGGCATGTTGGGATATCCAGAGTCACCTACATACAAACACATGCACATTAGAGGAGTTGGAGAAAAACAGGTAGCACACAATTGGCAGGCACACACAATGAGGAAAAGTCAGTACACACCAACAAGCCAGGCACGTAGATTCTGCATCCGTGACATCAGTCTAGGGACACGACTACTCCTCATCACATAGGCATCATGCGCAGACCCAGGGAAACGGGCACACACATGGGAGATTGTCATGTCCGCCAAACAAACCACCAGAGCATTGATGGAGTGGAAATGCTTGCGGTTCCTGTATGGCAGCTCATGTGCCTGTGGTGACACCAAAGCCACATGTGTCCCGTCAATGGAGCCTATGACATTTGGCATCCTCCCCAGGGCATAGAAGTCACCCTTTATGTCTGCAAGTCGTTGGGGTGTGGGGAAATAGATGTACAGGTCCAGGAAATGTAACATGGCCTCCAACACATCCCGAAGCACCCGACTGAACATTGTCTGCGACATCCCTCCACCAGAAGACACAGTGTACTGGAAGGTACCCGTCGCAAAGAAATGAAGGGCTGCCATCACCTTCACCTTGGGGGTCAGTGCCGTCGGGTATGGCCGGCCAGGTTGCAGGTGTGGGCCCAACTGCCCTGCCAACTCCTCAATCACTGCCCTGGTGAAACGGTACTTTCTGATGGACTCACGTTCCACCATCGTTGCCAGGTCCGGGAATGGCCTAGGTACATTTGGGGCCCTGCAGTACAGACAGAAACAAAGGATGAAGGCACACCCTCCAGCAATGTCACAAAGCCACAGCAACACAGCCCATCATAAACAAACACATAACACAATGAGCTGAGGTGGTTGCCACAGGTTACAGACACTAATGTCCCATACATGGCATCAACGCACATTGAAGCCCAAGATGTGCACATGACAGGGCCCCTGTTGTGCCATGACAAAGCAATGGGCCCTAGCACAGTACATCTGCCCTGTTGCCACCTACCACACAAAGCCCACAGTGACTAGTGAGGACTGATATTTTCTCCACATCACAGCTCCCTGACTGACAGTTACACAGGCATGATGTGACGTATCGTTGACATTACACACAACAAGCATGTTAGCCACAGTCCATGTGCCCTGTCGCCACAAGTGGACATATGTAGGTGTCTGTGCCACCCCCACACAACAACACTGTGCATGTACAAACCAATGTGATGTGTGGATCAGCTCACATTGGATCACACCACATGCACACAGATAGTATATGGACATCACAATGTCGACACTGGTTCACCCTGCGTTGAAGCTACTAACACTGATGAGACAGGGTACATGTGACACAACACACACGCACATCCTGGCTGGGACTGTGTCCATTGCCAATGTCCTGTACTGCATTGCTGCACCCCCCTGTGGCAATGGGCACACCACACATGTATGTGTCCACCCACATCCGGGTCCAACCTGGGAGTGCTTGTCAACAAGTGGCACACGACCAAACACATCCTGTGCCCCCAGACACACACATAAGAGGCAGCCATACATGACTGGGGACACACTGTGGCACAGGCAGTGGTGCCATTGGTGTGCCCCATAGTCCCTAGCTAGTGACAGAGGATGTCATCTGCCAGGAATTGACAGCAAGGCTGACCGACACGTTCAATGTCCCCAGAACCCAAATAACTTGTTCGGACCGAGCCGTGCGCATGTCAGGGACATACATTACAATGGCGACGGACGCGTGTGACGCGTCCGTCGTGCATGAATGAGCCGCGCGCATGTCAGGGACACACATTACAATGGCGACGGACGCGTGTGACGCGTCGGTCGTGCATGACCGAGCCGCGCGCATGTCAGGGACACACATTACAATGGCGACGGACACGTGTGACGCGTCGGTCGTGCATGACCGAGCCGCGCGCATGTCAGGGACACACATTACAATGGCGACGGACGCGTGTGACGCGTCGGTCGTGCATGACCGAGCCGCGCGCATGTCAGGGACACACATTACAATGGCGACGGACGCGTGTGACGCGTCCGTCGTGCATGACCGAGCCGCGCGCATGTCAGGGACACACATTACAATGGCGACGGACGCGTGTGACGCATCGGTCGTGTATGACCGAGCCGCGCGCACGTCTTGCCCATTGAATCTGATGGAGACGGGTGTGTGTTGCCATTCAAAATCCGCGTAGTACAGTCATTTGCCGGGCCCTGCACCCTCATTGGCCATGAGCTGTCATGGTGATGGACGCGGATCTGAAATTTGAACGAGGCGTGTGCAGGAAATTCAGTTGGAGTCGTACAACATTGTTGCAATTGCCAGTGTGTCATGGAGGTGATGTTTTAAATGATGCTGAAGGCGTGTACGAGTCGTGCTATCCCATGGATTGGCCTAATTCATAGGATGCAAGCTTTTTGGACCTATCCCTTTGTACCCCAGGGCAGACATGCCTCCACAGCACAGATATAAGGCTGCCTGGCCCCCAGAGAACCCACTTGCCTGCACCACATGCTACTGGAGCACATCAAGATCATCACTGCTGCTGTCTCTGCTTCCTCTGGCTTCAATGATGGCACGTACTGTGGAGAGGGCCCCAGCCTTCAGTGAGGAGGAGAACCAGGCCCTGCTGGACGGGCTCCTGCCGCAGTACACCAAGCTCTATGGGAAACCAGGGGAGCAGGTGAGTGTGCTGTCCACTGCTTTGCTAATTGTGCTACTGGTCTGACCAGCAGCAGCATTAGTGTGTACACCAGTGGCTTGGTTGCCCACTGACTACTGCTCTTGCCACAAATGGGGCACCCACATGTACTGCACAGTTGCAGTGCAGTGCAAGGTGTATTGTCACTAGGTCCCCTTCCCAGGCAATGTCTCAAAGCTGTGAGTGCTGGACACCGGTCCCTCAACCATAGTTGCACCACCTGTGTACCTCATTAGCCTTGCTGATGCCCACATGTGTGACTGCCTGTGTGTTGCACTAATATGTTGCCAGTGTAGTAATGTCCTCTGCACTTTGTCATCCTCACAGGTTGCTGCCCAGAAGAAGCATGATATCTGGAGGAGCATCGTCCGGGCGGTGAGATCCGTGGGGGTCTACAGGCGCAGGATCCGCAACTGCCAAAAGAGGTGGCAGGACCTTCGGGGCTGGACCCGGAGGATCGCACGGGTCCAGCTGAAGCTGTCGCCTCCACGCAGGAGGGGCGGACACCGGACCCTGACCCCCACATGCTCCGGATCCTGGCGGTGGTCTTCCCGGACCTGGATGGGCAGCTGAAGGCCAGACATCAGCAAGGAGGGGGTGAGTACATGACTGCACTGTGTGCTGTGTCTGACATGCTATGTGCCCTCTCTGGCCTGGTAACACCTCAACAGTACATTGTTCAGTTAGTCCAGGACCCATGTCCCTCTCTGGTGACTTGCCCCCTTCTCATCTGTTTGCCAGGTGTTGCTGTTTCTGTCTGGGCATAGTGTCACGTGGGAACTGTGCCCTTACATGTGAAGGTGCATGGGATGTGGGCCAGCATTGCTTCAGGGGACTCAGTGTTGTGCTTCAAGGGTGGGACCATTGTACAGTACATGCCAGGGTCCTGGTATTTATCTGCATGTACTCCTGTCATGTGGCCAATTGACAGCTCGGGCTCACCACATGTGCCTGGGGCATTCGGCACACACCCATGCTGCTGGTTGGGTAAACTGTTGGGGCCTCTGGAGCATGTACCTCAAGTGTGTCACATATGCACAGCCACCTGCCTACTGTCCATGGCTATCACCTGTTCCACGTGGAGCAGGACAGTCATGGCTAGTCCAGGGCATGCTACAGTCTGTACTCCCACTCCCGTGTCTCGGTTGGCACTTTGTGCCAGGTGAACAGTTCCCTCAGGTATCTGCCCCTGTGTCATTGTGCTGTGGCACCGTTGTCAGGCCCACTGGTGTGTACATGGGTTTGGGGTCAGCATGCAATCTGAGATGTGCCCATGTGAGACAATACCTCTGTGACATGTATGGATGTGATGACTTGACCGTGCACAATGGTGCCTGCAACCGGGTAGTTCCAGCAGCTGGGTGTCATGCACAGCAGCGTGCGAGTTGCTCAGCTTCAGAGTGCCCTGTCCCATGTCTCTCATGCGTCCAATGGATCTGGGGTGGGCACATCAGAATCCAGACGCTGTTGTTACTGTGGATGGTAATGTGTAGTTGTCAGCTACAGAGTTTGCAGGCCCCATGTCTTGGGAATGTGACACAGTGGTGACAGTTGTTGTAGGGCTGCCCTGCCCCCTGTGACTGGAGACTGTGATGTATGATCTCACAGGCATGGCTGAGCCATGGGACTACACTACCTAGGGGTGATCCAGCAGGAGTGTGTCATGTGCAACATGCACTCCATTGTGACAAGGTATGCAGGACTTGCGGGGATCAGGATGTCTGGTGCATGTACTCAGCCCCAGCCTCTCAGATGCAACACTGGCCATCCCTACGTCCAGGCAAATGTACAGGTCCATTGTCAGCAGATGTGATGTGTGCATGTTGACAGACCACTAGGTATTTTCAGGTCTTGTCAAGTGATGGGTAGGTGGTGCATGTGTCTGCAGTGGGGTGTAGGGATCCTACATGCGCAAGACAGATGGGTGCAAGGGCAGGAGGGATGTGAATGCCATGCTCGACTCTCAGACTAACCATTGGCCTATGCAAATCTGTGTGAGCACTCCTAGCAAAGTTCAACTGATTGATGCCCGCACTTGGCCACTGATGTGCTGTACTTTCTGTGGTGTGTGTGGTCAGTGCAGATGACTAATGTGTTTTCATTCTATTTTCCCTGTGCAGATACAGACACGGACACAGAGGGAGACCGCTCCACGGACCAGGGGGAGCCAGAGAGCCAGACTGGGTCAGAATTTGAGGAGTCGGAGGGACCCAGTGGCACGGAGGGCGAGGGGAGTGAGTCTGTGGGCTCCTCGGCAAACACCACCGCAGCTGAGGACCACAGCAGCAGTGACGGGGACTTCCTTGTGGAGGCGGGTGGCAGCAGCCACCATCCAACAGCTGTTGAGGTTGTCCCCGCCCCCACCATCACTGCCCTCCCCATGGCTCCCACATCTAAGGTCCGTGGAGGCGCCCGTGTTCATGGGCATGTCTCCTTCCAGTCAGGCACCGCACCCCTACCCCTGTGTCCCCTGCAGCCCTGAGTGAGGAGTCTGTCGACCTGCTGCGGCAGATCCATGTGGGGCAGTCATCCATGCTGCGTGTCTTCCATGTGCACACGGGTCTGTTGAACCAACTGGTGTCGTACATGGAGGGCATGTCATCATCCATGTCTGCCCTACAGAGGACCAGTCAGGGCATGGCCTCCTCACTGATGGCAGCAGTGTCCCTCCTCCAGCAGTCCCTCCCCCTCCTGCCCCTGCCCCATCCCCTACTCCCAGCACCCTACCTGTCCAACTCACACACACACCTGCACCATCATTGCACACAACAGACCCAGGCACTACACACACCCCCAAGCCAAAGTCTAAACATGCACGCACGCATACTCAGGGGACTGATAATACACTCACCGGGGATGGGTCAGACACACACACACATGCATCCACAGGCACTCCGCAGTCCTCCGATGCCTCACCCTCCACAGCCCCTTCCACGGCCCCTTCCACTGCCTCAACTGCATCCCCAGCTGCAAAGAGGCTCTTCATGGTCGACCTCGGACTCTTCCCCACTGATCCATCCACACCAGCACACAAGGGGAAGAGGGGTCCGGCCACACAGAGGGGGTGTCCCTCGCCCCCAGACACCCTCCCCCAGGCGCAGGCAGGCTGAGACACCACGCCGCAGGTCCCCCCGCACACGGAAGAGCAAGACCCCACCACCGGCCCAACACTCCACCAGACAGTCTCCACCCGCCATCCCCCAGGCTCCCACTCCACAGGTCCCACCACCACCACACCCTGCCCCAGGTTCACCCACCCACCGCTACCGCATCCCCAAGATGGATCAGGCCTTCCCCACCTGCCTCTTGCTCTTCCAGCACCCCACACCCCACTCAGCCTGTGTGTGGCACTGCTGTGGAGGGCGTGCCCTCCCCCTCCGTCCTGCCCACATCACCGGATCCACTTCCTGCTCCCCTGGGGATGGGCACTGCAGTGGAGTCTCTGCCCTCCCGGTCTGACTTGGGCACTGCAGTGGGTTCCGTGTCCACTCCCTCTGACCTGCCCACTGCAGTTGTGCCGGCACCCACTGCTCCTGACTTGTGCCCCCCAGTTGTGCCGGCACCCACTGATCCTGACTTGTGCCCCCCAGTTGTGCCGGCACCCACTGAACCTGACTTGTGCCCCCCAGTTGTGCCGGCACCCACTGATCCTGACTTGTGCCCCCCAGTCGTGCCGGCACCAGCCTGTCAGACTCCTCCGCTGCAGCTGCCGCTCCTGCACCCACCAGCCCTTCCCTGCCTGTTTCTGTAGACCCATGATCCTGTACCTGCGGTGCCTGGCTGGCCTCTATGTATGCCCCTCCCAGGGGTATGTCCCCTTCCGTTGGCAGTGCAGGCATGCCAAATGTGGCATTTGGACACTTGACCCTGTTGGGTCTGTTTATGGACTGGCCATAGGCCTTCATGTTTTTCTTCTTGATTCTCCATTTCACAAATAACTCGGCTGAATAAAAGCTCCTTTTTGTTCACTAGTGGTTTTGCTTCAGATGTACATGATGTTGTTGATACTTGACATGCCCTTGCTCCAGTGATGGTGTATTCCATGGCTGGGAAATGTAGTGTCACTGTGCTGGAGACCATGTGGCCCATGGGGGGTATGTCCTGTTGGGGTGTGTATCCATGTCATCCTTTGCAGCAATCCGACGGGGTCATGATTATGGTCTTTGGAAATGTGTTATCTATCTTTTGTTAGCAATGTCTCATCAGTGTCTTACACACATGCACACCTGTTGGCCTTAGCATGGTTCAATTGGCCCATTTCACTGACTGTGTGGCCATCTCCAATGGACATGCAAGTGTATGCATCTATGTGGATGGACTCATCTGTGTCCTCAGTGCTACTTCATCTACATGTGTGTTGACTCTGTGCAGTTGACTCAGGGGACCCTCCTGTGCCCAGGCTGCTGTTACCAGGGCCACCAATGTGTGGTATATGTTAGCTGTGTGACAAAGTATACTGCTGACATGCTGGTGGCCTGCATGGACAACATATGGCACAGCTTTCCTTCCACAGGAGTGGAGTCCCCTCATGTCACTGTGCTGATGGGGGTTGAGACCCCATTGGCACAGTGCTCTACATATGCTGCATGTGTGGTCCCCACACTCACCTTCATGTCACTGTGCTGATGGGGGTTGAGACCCCATTGGCACAGTGCTCTACATATGCTGCATGTGTGATCCCCACACTCACCTTCATGTCACTGTGCTGATGGGGGTTGAGACCCCATTGGCACAGTGCTCTATATATGCTGCATGTGTGCTCCCCACACTTACCTTCATGTCACTGTGCTGATGGGGGTTGAGACCCCATTGGCACAGTGCTCTATATATGCTGCATGTGTGATCCCCACACTCACCTTCATGTCACTGTGCTGATGGGGGTTGAGACCCCATTAGCACAGTGCTCTACATATGCTGCTGTTTAGTACCACACAGTTACCTTTTGTACACTCAAGTGATGGGTGTTGAGGACATTACTGCAGTGCTCATGTGAGGCTTGGCTTGTGTTAGCCACACTATGGTATTGCAGACATGTGTTGTGAGTTACATTGTGTGTACATGGTCATGTTCACTGTGGTGGGTATTGTACACAGACTACATGTTGTGGTCATGAGGTTGTTGTGGATATCCTTTGGTTTGTAGTCCTTATGTTGGGGTATGGGGTATGTGTTACACATCACCCATCCTATGTGTGTGGGCATTGGTAGTGGTACTCACACAGTTCACTATTGGTGGTGGTGACAGGCAAGAGGCCCCCTATGGGTGGGGGTGTGAGTAGTCCCAGCCAAGAGGCCCACTATGGGTGGGGGTGGAAGTGGTGGCAGGCAAGGGGCCCTCTATGGGTGGGGGTGTGAGTAGTCCCAGCCAAGAGGCCCACTATGGGTGGGGGTGGGAGTGGTGACAGGCAAGAGGCCCCCTATGGGTGGGGGTGGGAGTGGTGACAGGCAAGAGGCCCCCTATAGGTGGGGGTGTGAGTAGTCCCACCCAAGAGGCCCCCTATGGGTGGGGGTGTGAGTGGTGACAGGCAAGAGGCCCCCTATGGGTGGGGGTGTGAGTAGTCCCAGCAAAGAGGCCCCCTATGGGTGGGGGTGTGAGTGGTGACAGGCAAGAGGCACCCTATGGGTGGGGGTGTGAGTAGTCACAGCCAAGAGGCCCCCTATGGGTGGGGGTGTGAGTGGTGACAGGCAAGAGGCCCCCTATGGGTGGGGGTGTGAGTAGTCCCAGCCAAGAGGCCCACTATGGGTGGGGGTGTGAGTGGTGACAGGCAAGAGGCCCCCTATAGGTGGGGGTGTGAGTAGTCCCAGCCAAGAGGCCCACTATGGGTGGGAGTGTGAGTAGTCCCAGCAAAGAGGCACCCTATGGGTGGGGGTGTGAGTAGTCCCAGCAAAGAGGCCCCCTATGGGTGGGGGTGTGAGTAGTCCCAGCCAAGAGGCCCACTATGGGTGGGGGTGGGAGTGGTGACAGGCAAGAGGCCCCCTATAGGTGGGAGTGTGAGTAGTCCCAGCCAAGAGGCCCCCTATGGGTGGGGGTGTGAGTGGTGACAGGCAAGAGGCCCCCTATGGGTGGGGGTGTGAGTAGTCCCAGCAAAGAGGCCCCCTATGGGTGGGGGTGTGAGTGGTGACAGGCAAGAGGCCCCCTATGGGTGGGGGTGTGAGTAGTCCCAGCCAAGAGGCCCCCTATGGGTGGGGGTGTGAGTGGTGACAGGCAAGAGGCCCCCTATGGGTGGGGGTGTGAGTAGTTCCAGCCAAGAGGCCCCCTATGGGTGGGGGTGGAAGTGGTGGCAGGCAAGGGGCCCCCTATGGGTGGGGGTGTGAGTAGTCCCAGCAAAGAGGCCCTCTATGGGTGGGGGTGGTAGTGGTGACAGGCAAGAGGCCCCCTATGGGTGGGGGTGATGGGCACGGGGGGCCTGGGTGTTTGTCACAGGTTTACTGGTACGTGTCGGCTGTTTGTTTGGGGGGGTGTCTCTTACCGTCTCCGTCGTTGGCGTCTGTTCCGGATCAGTCCATGGATGTAGAGGATCGGTATGGCCTGTGCGATGGGATTCATGTCGACACCGTCTCATCTGCACTGGTCGTTGGTTCGTTTCGTCCCAGTTGCAGGCTTGTACGTCTCGTGTCCGGGGATCGTGTTGTGGCGCGAATCGTTCCTTTCATGCAGCTTTTCCGGATGCTGTGACGTGCCGTACGTGTCGACTCGCTCGGCGCATAGGAAGTGCGCATCGTACTTGTCCGGCCGGAAACAGCTCTGACCTAGCCCCCGTGCGAGTAGATTCTGCGTTTACGGGACCGGGTCGTAGGGTGAATTGAGTGTTTATTTGGCGAGTTCGTGTCGGTCGAGTTTTCAGCACATGCACGCATCGTACTTGATCGGCAGGACTGACCGGCTCCCGGGACGGGTCGGTCGGGAGGTAAGCGTCCGGACGGCTCTTTTTGAGCTGTCCGACCCGAATCGGAATCGGCCCCTTAGTAGTTGCAGTTCATACTTTTTTTTTGTTTGTTTGTTTCGTTTTATCAATACAAAACAAACAAAAAATTTTAAAAAAACACGACATCTCAATAAAGATAAAGAATAGGAAACTTAAAATAAAATATATTCTCGAAGTTATCTCCAGAATATTAAGCAATTAACAGAAATCAAGCAATAATTACATATATTAATATCTAAGTACATTCACCAACTAAAAGAATAATGAGTACTGTAATTTAGGGACGATAACACACAGTGGCCGATACATAGACCTGCAGTGTATATTCCACTACCGGTAGATTCTGTCATGGCTGTTGTGACCCTCCTGTGGAGGTGGGTGTTGCTGAATGTTCCCGAGCCCGAGTCTCAATGTATGTAGTGTATAAGCTCCAGAAGTTCTTTGGGCGGTTCCTAGGGGGAAGTAGTTCACTGTATGGTTCTGTTTGTGTATTGCAATACATCATGTCTCTAGTCCATTGAGATAGGGAGGGGGGGACCCTGGGACCAGTGCATTGCTATGACGCGTTTAGCGACCAGAAGGGCCATGTCCACTAAGCGTCTGATGGGTTTCTGCAATTTTTTGGAATAGCCGAGGAGGGCGAGTAGCGGGTCGAGGCTGATCGCTACTTGTGTAACTGCGCTTAGTTCCGCAAAGACTTGCAGCCAAAAATTCGCAATAGTGGGGCAAAGCCATGCTAGATGTAAAAAATCGGCCTCACTCCCCCCACATCGCTCGCAGTTGGTTGTGTCACGTAGCCCAAATTTGTGCAACCGCACAGGTGTATGGTAGATTCGGTTAAGAAATTTAAACTGTATAAGACGGTGTCGGCCGTTAAGTGAAATGCATTTGGTAGCTTCGCAGCAATATTTCCACATGTTGTCATCTATAGTAAGCCCTAGATCAGTCTGCCATTCAAGTCTGGCTTTGACATAGTGGTTATGGCTCAGTTCCTGCGTCTTGGAGTATATATGTGAAACCAGTCTGTTCGGGGAATCTGCGCGCAGTAGAGTGGAGAAGGAAAGCACCTCCGGGGGTTCCAGTAACTCGTCCCCAAGTAAGCCTCGCAGCGCGCTTCTAGCCCTGAAATAGTGGAATGTGGTTAGGGGGGATGGTGGTGGTTCAGTCAATAACAGATCATTCCAGTCCTTGCCTGCCCCATCACTAAAGAAAGCGCCTATCGTGTCGATTCCCAGGGAATGTAGGGCCGCTATCATTTCTGGTGAGGTGAGAATCGGGAGCCACTCGCACCAAGCAATGGGGGTAATGGGGGAATACAATATGGATAGCGCTTGCCGGTTAAGGAGTTTATGCCAGTCGTGAGTGGTGGCATTAATCGAGTCGAGGGTCCCAGTGGTTCGGCGCGGCGCATGGAATAATGCAGTCACTAAGTGAGCAGGAGCCGCGTAAGACGCTCTATGTGTAGATGAGGAGGGGGTGTCTGCTGATGTAACCAGTAGTATGCATGTGAGGCTTGGGCAGCCCGGTAGTAAAGTTCAAGGTCTGGGGCTCCCAGCCCTCCCATGGAGTACGGAAGAACGAGGAGCTTCCAACTCGCCCGTGGCTGTTTGTTGGCCCAGGCCAATTGAATTTGTAGTGTTCTAAGATGCTTGAAGAATTGTGCCGGTAAAACCATTGGGATGTTGAGAAACAGGAAAAGAAATCTGGGAAGAACCACCATTTTCATTAGAGATATTCTGCCTAAGAGGGAGAGGGGGAGACGGACCCATCCCGCAACATCCTCTTCAAGTTTAGTAATGGCGCGGCCATAATTTTCTCTGAACACTAGCTCAGAGTCTGTATGTATTTGAATCCCCAGATATCGCAACGAGTCAGTAGACCACTGTAGGGGAAAGTCTAAGTCCTCAGGGAGCGTCGCCGGGGTAAGAGGGAATATTACCGATTTCGCCCAGTTAATTTTTAGTCCTGAAAACTCACTGAATCTCACTATTTCACGCAGGACGGGGGACACATTTTGGCCTGGGTCGCGAACATATAGGAGGGTATCGTCTGCATAAGAGGAAACAACGAGATTGTACCCAGGAAATTGGATTCCTTTATTGCTATGGTATTCCCGCAGTGCGCAAGTCAGTGGCTCAGCCACCAGGGCATATAGAAGCGGGGAGAGCGGACAGCCCTGTCGAGTACCTCTAGATATTTTCAGGGGGGTAGTGACCACGTCACCGACTCGCACACGGTTCGTGGGGTCCATATATAAAGTGTTGATTAGGCTCAGAAAAACACTCCCCAATCCCATTCGTTCCAGGGTCAACAACATAAAATTCCACTCCACCGAGTCAAATGCTTTTTCAGCATCTAAGAAAATTGCGGCGGCTTTAGTGTTTGGGTTAGTCTGCTGAATTGCTCCACATACTTTACGCAGATTGTATGTAAGTGTGTGTCCTGGTATAAAACCAGCCTGTTCCGGTCCCACCAGAGTTGGCATCAAGGGGCGAGTCTATTCGCTAGCACTTTAGCAAAGGTTTTTGTGTCCACATTCAATAATGAAAGTGGTCGGTAAGAGGAGCAGTGCTGAGGGGGTTCCCCAGGCTTCAAAATGACAACTAAGAGCGCCTCTCTCATCGTAGGGGGCATGGAGCCCTCTTCAGCCATCTCGTCGAAGAGTGTTAGTAAGTGCGGAACCAGGAGGTCTTTAAACTCCTTGTAGAACCCCACCGTTAGCCCATCCTGTCCCGGCACGCCACCAGAGCGCATTGTGGACAAGGCAGCATGTATCTCCCACGCCTCAAATGGGCGCATCAGGTATTCTCTGTGGGCGTCTAATAACCAGGGCAGTTTAATATATTCCAGGTATTCCAGCATGTCCGAGGGAGCAGCGCGGGACTTGGCTTTGTATAGGTCAGCATAGTATAGCCGAAAACACTCTGCCACTTTATCAGCATCAGCAATTGTTTCGCCTTCATCAGTAGTTAATTCTATGGGGTGATAAGCTGCTCGGCGCCCCTTCATAAGGTTCGCCAGGGCGGTGCCAGGTCGCTCACCCTCTCCGTATGTCCTTGCTACTGCATATTTACCCACTAGCTTGACCTCTCTATCTGCCTCGGAGTGGTATTCCTCCAGTGTAGTCTTGAGTGTGGTCAGTAGTGAGGGGTCATTCGTATTTAGCGATTCTCTTTCTAGTCTAGCCAAGGTTTGTTCTAAGAGATCCAGCCTTCCCCTAATCGATTTCAGCACCCCCGAGTGTTTAGAGATTGCAATGCCTCGGACATATACCTTAAAGGTCTCCCAGATCGTGGTAAAGTGTGGAACTGAGCCCAAGTTTGTAGCAAAAAAGGTTTCCATTGCCTCCAACATTTCCCCCTTAAAGGCCCCATCTAATAACGCATAGGGGGGAAAGCGCCAAGTAAATGGAGGGGGGCGTTTGTCAGGAGTGGTTAATATTAGTAGCACCGGGGAATGGTCAGAATAGGTACGCGGCAATACCTCACATTCTCGGACATTGCAGCTAAGTGATCCCATCAGGAACCAGTAGTCAATCCTGGTATGGAGATTATGGGGCGCAGAGTAATGCGTGTAGCCGCCTGCTGTCGTCGAGCGGGAGCGCCAAACATCTACCATATTCAGCTCCGTCAGGGCATCCAAGATTGCCTCAGCTGCCTGTGTACGACGTTGTGGTGGACCCCCAGACCGATCCAGTTCAGGATGAAGAATACAGTTGAAGTCACCCCCCATATCTGTGGTATATTAGGCAGTTGCCGAGCTAAGGTCAAAAGATCATGGAAAAATTGTGGGCAATCGTGATTAGGGCCATACACATTGATTATTATGTATTCCGCGCCTTTCCCCCTACATCTGGACACCACATATCTACCGTCAACATCTGTGTATAACTCTTCGAGGGTGATTCGGGCTGTGGGATTAGCCCAGGTGAGGACCCCTCGTGCATGTGTAGTAAAGCCCGCAGCGTGGAATGTGCTGCGGATTTTGCCTCGGGTCTGCAGGAGATTTGCTACAGGGAGGTGCGTTTCCTGCAGGAGTGCTATGTCAATATTATGCCTAGTGAGGTACAACATGACTTTCCTGATTTTACGCTGGTCGCTGAGGCCTCTGACATTCCAGGTCAGGAACCTCAGTCTATTCTCCATGTCTTATAGTAGTGAAAAGAGAGCGATGTAGTGAGAGCTTCCTCGTCTCCCCCTTAAGAACGTGCCGGTCATAAGGAAATGTCGTTGTGTATTCTCTAATGTGTGCGTCTCATACCATTGTGACAAAATAATCCAAGAAAACAAAAACAAAATAAATAAACACAAAATCACAACAATCCCCTCTGCCCCCCTCCCACGCCATGCTATCCCAAACTGAGCACAGTCAAATCACTCCTCCCCCCCTTTCCCCAGATGGATATGGCAACTAGCCATGTAGTGAGTAACACGCAGGGGCGGATGTTACCTAAGCACTACGAGTGACCATCAGCATAAGTCCACATTATAAGAAACGTAACAAGGCAATCAAATTCTAGAAATACTTAATAGAATAGCAAGCATCAGTAGGGCACAGTGCAGCTAACTGTTTTGAGAAAAACCGGAGACCCCTCCCCAGGAGTTTCCGCCAAGGCATTACAGTGACTACAATAGACCAGTAACAAGGCATAACTTTGCCCCCAAAATGCGCCCAGATCAGAAATACTTGCGAAAAGTTCAGGTGGTTGCTTCCTCGTTTGATCGTTCCGCTGGTCGCCAAGGGTGCCAATGGAGAGTAGTCTCGGCAGCTCAGAAACCACTGGGTCAGACCTCGCTGTTAAAAGGGAGTTGCGTAATAAGTTTTCAAAGAGTGGAATCTCTACAGTTCAAATGTTCTAGTCATTATTCTCAAGGGAGCTCCCCTGCGGCCCGTCTGTTGCTGCAGCCGAACTCCGCCTGCACCGTCTCCCGTTTCGACTTCTTGAGCAGGTCTTTCATAGCTTTTTGCAGCGTCTTCGGATCCGTGAAGATTCGTGAGGAGCCGTCCAGATTCACCCTCAATTTAGCCGGGTACAGCATGGCGTATGTGATGTTGTGATCACGGAGTTGTCGCTTGAGCGGATTGAATTGACGTCGCGCTTCTTGCACCTTCGCCGTAAAGTCTGGGTAAAGCGAGATTGCAGAGCCCTCATATTGGAGTTCCCCCAGTTTTCTGGCGCGTTGTAGGGCTGTGTCTCGATCCCGGTAATTAAGCAGTTTGGCTATTACTGGGCGCGGTTGGGCACCCGAGGGTGGCCTCGGCCCCAACGAACGATGGGCTCTTTCGATCACAAACATGTCTGAGAAAGTTTCACGGCCTAGTAAGGTGATAAGCAGCTTTTCTGTAAATTGTTCCACGTTGCCCATTGGGGTGGTCTCCGGAAGGCCCGTTATGTGAATATTGCTGCGGCGGGAGCGAGCTTCTAAGTCTTCTGCTTTATCCTGCGGGTCGGTGATGGTTTTAACCATTTGCCTCTGTACCAAATCTGCCTCGGATTGGGCCTCTTCGACCTCTGTAATCCTGCATTCGGCCATATCGATTCGTTCTGTTTGCTTATCTAAGCGTTCTGACATCCTGTCCATTCGGTACACTAAGGAGTCGATCTTCCCATCCATCGTCGTCAGGCTTTTCTGTATTGTTGCAAACATTTGTTTTACCTCACTTGAGTCCTCCTCAGAGTTATCCCCTCTGGTGTCTGTGGAGCGGGCCCTCTCCGTTTCTTTAGTTTTGGTTCCCTTAGCGTCGAACGGGAGCTTGGTCGGCGTTTTGTCCACCCTACCCATGGTGCCGACCGTACACTGGACAGGGGTGAGGTTGTCTTCCCAGTCTGTTGTTGGTAAGTGAGGCAACTTAGCGCTATTTCCGTCCGCTTTCTCCAGGCGCGCAGTCACGACCGAGGTGAAGGGCCCTCCCACAGTCCGAAGAGAAGGGTCAGATCCTGTACGTTGTGACGGCTCACAGGGCAGCGAGACGCAGCAGGGAGCGCGGGGTCAGAGTACTCTCGGGGGGAATCAGGAAGTCGTCCAGCGCAGCGCTCCCCTCCAGAGCCGCCCACGGTCAAACGACAAGGTGCGGGGATTTCTATAGGAGCTGGAAAGTGCACCGTTGTCAGGGGGCGCCCAATGTGCGGGAAGTCCGGGGTGTTGCAGCGCCCTCCGTCTCTAGCCTGGTAGCACGTGCGCATGATCAGGTCTTCTTCCCCGTTATGGAGCGTCGTAAAGGAGTCCAGGGGAGCCAGCAGTCAGGTCCGTCGGCGCAGTATCACTGCGGGCGTGCAGTCACAATATCTCTCCCTGCAGGCTTATAAGCTTAATAGAGTTTGCCACAGTGTTGCAGGTCAAAGCAGGGCACCCCCCTCAGGCAGTGGGAGACTGGTTCCCGGTGGCAGGCTGCCACCGAATCTGGCACCGTCCGGTGCGCCCCAGCAGCTAGGGGGCCAACAATATCGTGCAGAGGCCCAGTACCAGCGGTCAGGGGGTATCAGGAGGACTCACCCGTCGTCCCCGTCTGCAGGTCACGTGGGGGCCGTGTCACCAGAATAGAGGCGCCCGCTCCCCTCGCAGAGCCCAGGGGGTGTCGTCAATGCGGCGCTCGAGGCGCATCCTTCAGCAACGCCGCCTCCCACAGAGTCGTGGATCCGAGCCAGCAAGGCCACGCAGCGGCGCGATGCACTTGTATGCCGCGTCTAGTTCTCCGGGCAGTGGGGGTTCACCCCAGCAGCAGGGGACCCGCGGCGGCGGTCGGAGGTGGGCACTCCGGGCATGCGCCAGCGCCGAAAAGGTTCCGGGGCTCCGAACAATGGGAGCGCGCGGCAGCCTCCCGTCCCGGCCTCCGACGCAGCAAGGGGAGGCCCGATGGATGCGAGGCCGTCTCCGCCCTCCGCTCCCGCGGTCGGGGCACGTAGCAGATTCCGGTCGTTTCAAAGCATTTTGCCTCATCGGGAGGGTAGCGATCGACAGCTCTCCCCCAGCAGAACCAGAATTTGGTGAAAGCTTGCAGCTTAGTGAGGTGATTGCCAGGATAGTTGTAGCGTGGTGCTGACGGCTCGCGGAGCTCTTTCTCTACGCGGCCATCTTGCGCTGCGGCAAGCTCCGCCCCCCAGTTGCAGTTCATACTTAATGACATTCAAGGTGTAGCACTGAGCTTCTACATCCTTGAGTGGCATAGATATGATGATATACAGAAGGAATCTGGACATTGGTATATACATATTGTCAGTGCATGCATTATGATAGTACTTATGTGCATGATGACATTGTCATGATAACTGAGCAACATATCTGTGGATGTGTGAAAATGTGTGAGTGGCTCACATGTCTCACAGGACCCAATTTGTGCAGTTCTGCAATTGTGTGATTAGTTTGCCTTTTTCACTGTGTGGCACTCAAGGTACCGATGCTTATTGTCACACCCTGACGTTCAATAGTTCAAAGGGATTTTCAATATATATAATGCCATGGCAGAGGAAATACATGATGCTTGACCTTGTCCAACAAGAACATGTGATAGGGACTGTAGCGCAATTTCCTTGAGATGGTAGGAAGTGCCTTTTGGGTGTGCACATGTACCATGGTCTGGTTCGTCCTATCTGCAACAGACATCCAACACGCAGGTTCAAGGTAGTGCATTTATTTACAGTTGTGTTCGTAGGCTAATTCAAAGTAGCAATTCTTGCAGCAACAATCCCAACATTGCTTGAGAGCCAAAGGATGCCCTGACAGAGGCCATGGGGGATACATGTCATGTGACATGTCGAAGGAGAGGCGTATTCCTGTGAAGAGGAGGTCCAAATTACCATTAGGGAAGGTAAGCCTCCTCAACAGTCCACAAATGGATCAGATTAACAGATGGGCATACAAAAAGGGGACAACACCAGGTGACAAGGACGATGGCATGATAATTAACGCAGGTCCAATGGGAAATGGGCCAAGAGGCATAGACAAATGTTACTGGGTAGATCGTCGCTGGAAATTGGTGAAGTCTACATGTTCCTCCTCTGATATGTGTTGTGCCTCCCCTAATGGTGGTGGTGCTTGTGCAGGAGGCATCTGAGGCACACACACATTAGGGGCTGAAGATGTGGCTCCCCTGTCCCCAGCAATATTTGTCTATGCCAGCACCAAGGGCAGCACTGCACTGACAAGGGCCTGATGGCTTGTCAGCAAGGCAAAAACATCACTTTGGAAGGCACCCATAGTAGCAATGTAGGAGTCCTGCTTCTCCTCCATAGATTGGAGGATGGTGCGGGTGGCCCCCAGCTGGGTGGCAACCTCACTGGTGTCACAATGTCAGAGCTGTTGCTGTTGCCTCTGCCTCATGTCACCAGCAATGTATTGTATTGTAATTGTATAGTGATTACTACCCCTGACGAGGCATCGAAGTGCTTTTCCGCAAGCAGCACGGAACCCAAAAAGGATTAGTGGTGGATTAGTTTAGTGACATTTGAGTTAATTTGAGAGGTGGACATGGAAGTCTGTTAGTTGGATTGAAAAGGATAATGGGGATAGAGGAGGGAAGAGTCTAGAAAGTGTATATTGGGAGATCATAGTAGCAAGATGAGGTTTGGGATGAGTATAAGGAGAGATGGAGGAGGGAAGAATCTCTAGAAATGGATTAGGGAGATCAAACTAAAATGAGTTTTTGGGATGAATGAAAGGAGGGATAGATGAGTGAAGAATTTAGAAGGGTTGTTTGGAAGATCATAGTATTATATTAAAATGAGGTTTGGGGTTATCCAAGGAGGGTTAGAGGAGGGAAGAGTCTAGAAAGGGTTATTCTGGAGATAATAGTTGTAGAATGAGGTTTGGGATGAGTCAGAGAGTAGAGGCAATGGATATATTGAGAGAGGTATAGGGTAATGCATTGGAGTCAAAAACGTTCTTAAAGTAGGAGTAAAGTAATAAATATATAGATACATAAGTACATATTATACATATTTATATTAAGAAATACACATATCTAGATACATGCATATAATCAAACTAAATGTTTATATACACAGGGATATACTCTACATTTGTGTTTGAGTATGTTGGTTATGTAGGAAAGAGCCAACTCTTGAGTAGTCTTCTGAAGATAAGATAGTTGTCTGTGGATCTTATGTTTGGGGATAATGAATTCTATAATTTGGCTGCTTGAAAAGAGAAAGATGTGTTTTTTCTTGAATGGTGGGGTTTTGAGGCGAAGTGGCAATCTGGAGTGGAGGTTCCTTTGTTTAAATGTATCTGGTGATTTTATTCCTGATGAAAAGTGGTCCTGTTCCCTGTATTGCTTTGTGGGTGATACAAAGAAGCTTGAATGTGGATCTTCTGGCAACTGGTAACCAATATAGGGCTCTCAAGGAGGGGAGATTTGGGCAAGTGGCTTTACATGTATTAGTCTGGAAGATTATTTCTGAATCTGTTGTAGTCTTTTCATAGCTGATAAAGATGATCTGTGGTAGAGGCCATTGGCATAATCAAGTTTAGACAGTAAAAGAGAGATAGTGGCTTGGATCTTGTGTGGAAATACCAGGTGGGGGGGAGGGGGAAGATGTGTCGCAGAGTTTTCATAGTAATGAAGCTTGATCTTGCTAAGTTGTCCACTTGGGCATTCATTGATATCTTGGAGTCCATGGTAATTCCAAGGTTTCATGCTTCCTTAGATATTTTAGGAGGTGTTCCCAGATTGTCAGGCACGGCGCAACGTGGGTCATAATTTTTCTAATGGCCACATGCGAGTATTTCCATTTTGGAAGCATTCAATTTGAGATAGCTCCATGTCACCCACTGATCAATGGCTGAGGCAACCAAAGATTTGTGAGTTTCCAATGTTTTTGGGGCTTTCCAGTTTAAGGAGCATTTGTGTGTCATCTGCATAGTTATAGCATGTGAGCTGCAATTCATTGATGATTGCCGTTAATGACTTCATGTATATGTTGAAAAGCTTGGGTGAGATGATAGAGCCTTGGGGGACCCCTGCTTTTGTGAAGTACGGTTTGGATGAGAAAGGTGGAGAATGGATGACATTTGTTCTGTTTTGAAGGTAGAATGTGATCCAATCGAGTGCAGTCCCCTCTATGCCGGCTTCGTAGAGTCTGTGGATTAAAGTGACATGGCCAACTGTTCGAAGGCAGCTGAGAGGTCCAAGAGATGTAGTGCAGAAACCCTGTTCAGACTACTGTTTTTTTAAGGTCGTCTCAGATGGCGATGAGGGCAGATTTTGTGCCTCTTCCTGGATAGAATCCTGTTTGGAAGTAGGCCTGGGCGGTAAATTCTGCTCCGCTCGCGGAATTTTGCCAATTCCGCGCTCCGCAAAGAACGCGGAATTGCCGAAAATTCCGCGATCCGTGGCATAGCGGAATTTTTTCCTTGTGCGCGCTTTCAAAATGCGTGTTTGCGGGAGCGACTTACCGGGATCCCTGCGTTCGCCGACGAGTTTTCCTATCCGTTCGCGTGCGCCACGAGATTTTGGTAGCCGGCCGCGCGATCCCGCGAGAGTGTGCGATCGCGAACACGTCATTTGGACGCGCCATCGGACATCCGCGTTCACGAACAGGAAACACGCATGTGAGCGGGCGGCACAAGTGAAACAAGATGGCCGCGCCAATTGGCGACCGCATGGGCAAGTTCGCGAGATATTTCCCCCCGAGCACGCAAACAGCGTCCCCGAACAGGAAAAACGCATCGCGAACGGGCGGAACAAGCAATTCCGCGTGCTCGCGGAATTCTGCGTAGCTCGCAGAGATTTTTTACCGTTTCGCGGAACTTTGCATAACGCGACTAAGCAAATTCCGTCCACCCCTATTTGGAAGTCGGAAAGTATGGCGTTATCTTCAATTAACTGTGACATCTGGGCGAATGCTGCTCTTTCTGTCAGTTTGCCCAGGAAAGGTCCATTTGTAATCGGTCTGTGACTTTTCTTTAATAATGGGCATATGTATGCCTTTTTTATGTCTTCTGGAAAGATTCTCATAGTTAAGGAATTATTGATGATTCTTCTTACTGGTGTGCCAGCAGTGATAGTTAGAAGAATTTTCTTGATTGCAATGTGTACTGATTTGCCAGTTTGTCTGTGAATTCTTGAGTGATTGGGATGAGTCCTTTCTATGCATTTAGGTTTACTAAATTCGGTGAGAATTTGTAGCCTCTGAGGGTATGCTTTGCTTTTTTAACTTTAAAAATAAAAAAAACGGGGGGGGGGAGCGGGAGGGCTTGCCCATTCAGGCCTAGGCACAGTTTAGGACAAACTAGGACACAAATTCAGACAGTCAAGGGTGGAAAAAACTGCTGTTTTCACAGTAGAAATTGCACAGAAACCAAGATTTCTATTTAAACAGTCACAAGTAGAAAAACAGCAGTTTTAAAGTTTCAGAACTTCACAGCACAAGTCTGTGATCTTACTACATTATTTGTTGTTTGTTCACTGGGCTCTTTAGGCACAGAGAGGCTGGGGCTACAAGATGGAGGTAACTGTCTGGGGGTTCCCTGCACAGACCTTAAAGGGCTTCTACAGGTGTGAGAAAAGGAGGGCTCAGGGTTGCTTGGGAGCTAGAGGGCCAACCAGGAAGGCACATGCTTATGGCCTTGGAGACAGACAGGCTCAATCCACACTTTGCAGGTCCAGGTTTTAACCCTGCAGGTAAGGCCCTAATCTAAGCCACTTAATATACTACTTTTCGAGCACTTAAACAAATCATTTTTTATAGCCAAATACGAGTGTTACATACACTTTCCAAACGCAGTTTAAACCATAAAGCAGATGAAACAGTCTTTTAAAAACACTCTGCTTAGCCTCTGAGGGTGTACTTGGCCTTTTTAACTTTAAAAATAAAAAAGGGGGTTATGGGCTGAAGGCTAGCCCCTGCAGGCCTAATCACAGTAAAGGAGAAACTAGGACACAATTTCAAACAGTCACAGTTGGGAAAAAAACAGCAGTTTTCACAACACAGTTTGAACCATAAAGTAGATGAAGTTGTCTATTAAACACACTCTGCTTAGCCTCTGAGGGTGTATCTTGCCTTTTTAACTTTAAAAATCAAAAACAGGGGGTGGGTGGCTGGGGGCTTGCCCCTACAGGCCTAAGCACAGTACAGGCCCATGCTGACGGCCTGGGGGCAGGGAAACTGCTCCTGAAGACCAGAATCTTCTTGGAGACAGGCAGGCTCAATACAGCAGTTTTAAAGTCTCAGAAATTCACAGCACAAGTCTGTGTTCTTACCACCTTCTTTGTTGTTTATACATCGGGCTGTTTAGGGCACAGAGAGGCTTGGGCCTCAAGGTGGAGGTGGGCAAGGTTGTTAAGCCACTCCTGTCTAGCTTGTCAGCCAAGGACTATTCCATTCTATGGAGACAAGGGTAGGTGCACTTAATTGACTCAGAGGTGTCCTTATTGGGACTGAGGCACCTACGGACTCTCTCGAGGATGCCCACAATGGTCTCTATCCCTGCCGCATCTCATCTAACAGCTGCTGCTGGACTCCTACCAGTTGCCATTGGAAGACAACACGGGGGTCCTCAGAGTCTGGGCTTTGGCTGGCAGATGGGGCATGTTCTGTGGGAGGTAGTTCTTTTGGAGACCCACCGATGCTGTCACCCCTTGCAGTGACTAGAGAAGGTGTTCCAATGGAGTCCAGGAGTTGCTGAAAGGATTCATCGTCCATGGGGGGCAGGATGTCATCGCCAACAGATTGGTCATCCAGGACAGGCTGCTGGTCAGGAGGTGTTGTATGTCCCTCTTCAATGAAGTTGGAATATGTTAATGGTGATCTATGCTAAATGTTGACATGAGTTACTTTGGCTGACATACAGATGTTATTCTCATTCACTTTGAGAATAACGTAGGACATATGTTACTTGTAGGAACTGTGGCCAAGATTCACTATAGTTGCCTTTCAGATGGCATTATGTCCACATTGTTCACAGGACCACTGTGTGACAAGGATGATATTTTGTGTCATACCTCACATTGCAACATAGTTACACAGGTTGCTGGCCTGCCCTGCCCTGCCAGGGAGGGTGAGTTGAGGTAAGATCCACATCTGCCTTGGTGATAGCCTTTTTCATGTTGGCTATACTGAATGGAGTTTTAGTTGTTGACCCCACTACTGTGCACATTGCACCAATTCACCAGGGTGCCTGCATTTCTTCTGGCCACTACTTAGCCCGCAGCCCCTGGGTAAGTAATGTGGCTTTGGACATGTATGATTTTTGATCCTGCAGTCTGCCTTTCACACAGTATATCACACCAGTTTTCCTTGATGTGCTGTCTTGCATGTACATTGTGCATTCGTGTGGCCAAGGGCTTATATTTGACACGCATCGACATAACTCTACACAGATAGCATGCTAGTTACACTGCAGGTATGTGTAAAGGCAAGTACTTACCATGGTTTTCCAAATTGTGTATGCTTGTTTGATTTCAGTACACACAGTTGTCTCCATAGTTCTGAACCGTAGACACTGTGTACCAACTCTGAGGTGATAGGCCCAGTCAAACTAGGAAGGTTGCTACCACTGACGTTTATCCCATTTTCTCATTGCCAGATTTGTTTATCTGCAGATTATCACATATCGCTCAACTCAGCCCCACTCACTTGTACCTGTACATGACTCCTCTGCCAATCCTCTAGTGGAACCAGGGACTCTACTTTCTGTCACACACTGATGGCACACAGATGATCATTTGACTCTCATGTGACACCAAAAGCCCCAATGCGAGTCACCATTTGCAATTGACCAAAATGGCTGCCTGTATCTGAGGGCTACGGCTCAAGCTATGGCGCACATGCTAGTAGTTATGATATTCTGTGACATGTACCTACCCAGGTTGATCACACAACTAGGCCCATACACCTCACCCTCCAAACATCACTAATACCTGCCCATTGGTGTGGAAACATATCTCATCCACTCACTTCACAAATCCCTGTTTGAAATCCTCCTGTTTTAAATATGTGGCATAGTCAGACATTTCTCTTTTAAATCCCTCCTGACAGGTGCTACATCTTCACCAAGATTCACATCACATGTAGGATGTAGCACACCAATGCCCTCTTCTATGGCATCCCTTCCCAGTAGCATCACAAGTGTGAATCTATCAGACACAGCAGTGCCTGAGTATCGCTCACGCTACCTTTCGGTGCACACGTCACTTCTCACTTCCTTGCTATTGAATGTCTCCCCATTCAGACACAGTGCCAGTTCAATATTCTCAGCCAAACCTACATTGCATTGCACTACACTACCAGGGTCCCACCAGGCTCACACACCATCCATTCTTCCAAAAACACTCATGGTCCTCTGACGTGCATCACTTGCATTCACCCCCACCACCAGTTTCGATTTGTACATGATAGAAGGTAGTGTGGTCGGTACCATGGCAGCCGATACCTGTGTGCTCTCACCCCACACATAGGTACAGATGCGTGCAATTTAGTTTCATGCTAGTGATTGTACACGTGACAGTTTGCGTTTTCCTATGTGTTAGTACTTCACATACACAACACGTGAAATCCCTATCAGATGAGGAGTTAATCCTTTGGCAACTCCATTCCAGTCTATTGCTTTACAGTCCAGATTTGTCTGCATGGCCCCAAGACAGACACACTAGCCTCATGGTGCAAGGGAGCCTGCATTGACAAAGCCAGGGTGGGCAGGGTTCCAGTGTCCACGTATGATGTGGTGTTCCAGTCCAAGTTTTTTATTTGTATTGTGCGATTTGTAGTCCTAGTCACTAATGTTATATATTTCACTACAATTCCCAGTATACAAAGGTGAACCTGGACTGGTGCTGCACATTACACATGGACTGGACAAACTTGACGGAGCTGGACTTGGCTGTGCAAGATGTAACTAGGCAGTTTGACTTACATTTATATGATGTATGACTGGACATGCGAGCAATTCCATCCGTTTCTCTTATACTCAGCGCAGTGCAGTGCAGGAACGTAGCTTGCTGCACTGCAGTGCATGAGATTTTTGGTCATATTGTCCCTTGATGCCACTTAGCCTGTAGGTCTTGTTGGTCCTCAAAGCCAGAACTGTCCTGTCAAGGAACTCCTGGACCATAGATGTGGGTCTCACCTATCCTTGGGAACAGAGGTCACACTCTAACTGTAACTTTGATTTCATGATTTACTTCATTACATGTCCCTGCCATAAACAATATGTGGGTATGACCAGCAGGAAAGTGAAGACACGTATTATGGAACACCATAGTACGATTAGGTGTTTGAAATCCAACACAAAACTCACAGCCCACTATTTAGAAAAACACCACACCATTGAAGATCTGACGTGGACAGTAATTGAAAAACCTAGATTGAGCTCAGCTGCAAGAGAGAAAACGAGAGCCCTTTTGCTGAGAGAGCAGAAATGGGTTTATCGTTTAAAAAGTCATCTGGTGGGTTTAAACAATGACATTCCGTGGCAAACCCTTAATAGGTAGACTTCTACCTGACACACATATACTATAGGAATTCCTACGCGTCACAAGTTCCTCCTTTACAGTAACCACACCACTCATACGTGTTCCTGGATGACAGCTTATACACTTTGAGAGGCCAGCATACGCCCCTACTACGACCTGCATCCTAGTCCCTAATACAAGTTTGTACGAGGGGCTGTCTAACTACGCAAGGTACCCGTAATAGTTTTATGAATGATATGTTACCTACATCCAACTAGAGCACCCCTTCCCCTTGGTCTTCTGAACACCTTTCAAGGCATATTGTGTGCTAGGAGTTAGCTTGATTCCACCTATGCGTCCTAGATTACACCTATTAATAGCTACTAGAGGGGACATGTGGAATGGGGAGGGACCAAATACCAGACTACTGTTATAGACACCGGGGTGTCTTAATCAGGTTGATTGTACCGGCCATAGCTTTATTAAAAACTTTAGACACTTACCAACTGATAGCCATTGGGCCCCAGTAGCCTGAGAGCTGATTATAGGGCATGTAATGGGCGCAAGACACTGAGGGGAGTGTTGTAAGCGGGCTGGCACATGGAGTGATAAAGTTGATCACATTGAGCAAAAAGAAAGGGTTTACGCGCTGTCTCGAGCGCTAGACATCGTTTCCCTGGAAACCTGACTTGCCGAGCCCACCGTCACGGACTTGGGCTACGTGCGCATCATCACGGCCTCCACGTGACCGGAAACGTTTTAGGACGATTGGGAGCCGGATAGCATATTTAGACATCTTCCTCCGCTCCCCCGATAACCTACACGGCGAGAGCAGACAAGCGGTTAACAGGAGGAGTACCTACCTTGATGTAGTAAGGAGTTGGGGGCATTGAAGTATACTTACCAGGGCTTGGCAATTAACCGGCGCTCAGGTAGCGCAGGGGCACTTTCCTCTGATCATGTTTTTGACCCTGCTTTCCTACTATGATTTTCCCGCATTTCTCGTTCCTATAAGCCGCATACACAAATTAGACTTCACCATCCGGCACTAGCGCAACGTCGTTTTGCTGGGGGCACCGCGTCTGCGGATATATCATTAAGGAGATTCAGGCCATGATATCCATTCGGGTCGTTTTAAGATAGATACCTCTACAATATGGTATATAATCTATTAACCACGACGTTGTTGTTCTTCTTGATTTCTCTCCCCCAGAGTGTGACTACAGGGGGTCTCTCCTTGTCTCTCGCCAGTTTTAACAATGTTTGAGGGTAAACTCGGTAAGTGATGAGACACTACTTTTTCATGTGTTTGAGTGAGAGGAGGCGATTTATGGTGCACACGCACATTGATCTACACCTACTCTTTGAGTAGGAGAACCTGCTACCATGTAGCAACGTTTGATGATTCCTAATATAGGAGTGCACTCTGGGTATTCTACCCTCAGCTGTGGTGGATTGATGTTTGATTGAAACATTACAGTAAACATACCTATGAGGGTGAACAAACTTTAGTGACCCGTTCTTTATTTGTTTTCTTGTCCCCTTTCTCTCCGATGTAGTACAACAGTAGTGTACTTTCGAGAGGAAACCTCGGTTCAAGCACAACTGGTTCTGACACCCCCTCATTTCGGGAAACGAGGTGACTTATATCCTGGGACCGGTAGAGTCCTGAAGAAGGCCGGCGTGACCCTGCACTACATGCACAAACTTACGGCTGAAACATGTCGACGAATTGGCAGTAAGTAGGGGTGTAAGGAGCCCATAACATCTCCCAATCACCACCATCCTTCACGCTTTTAATCCTGGCCGGAGGGTCCAGGAATAAATTGTATGCACAGCGACACCTCCGAGCTAGTTTTAATTTACACTGCACTTTCACTTCCGGTGATCCCAGTCACTTTATACATTAATTTTTTTCTCTTATGTGTTGTGTTTTGTCTTCCCCTACCCTATTGCTCCACCCCAGGTGTTGGGTGCGCGGGGGTGTTTTGAAGCAGCCCTATGATGAAGCATGTCACACAACTGTGTGAGTGAGGGCAGTATTAGGACACACAGCACGTGCCACCACATATAGAGATATTTTTCCACTCCCTACTCCTTTTGGTGTATGAAAGTGTTTTTTTGGGGGTCCGGAGTAGGGTGGTCCGTACCCTCACCCCTCCTCTTTTGTGTTAAAGATTGTATTGAGCGGTGGCTCAGCCGCAGGGGAATACGGAACCATTGATTTTGTAAAGTAGATCAAGTGCGTTGTGTTCACCGAATACCTCCACATATTTTAGGTCACTACCCATACAGGGTTTAGAGCCTCTTGACCCTATTGCGCAGGACCAGGGACTATCTTTCGGTGAGGATATGATAGCAGAGATCCTAGCCAGACCGTCACTACTGGGCGAGACAGCAATGAATCAGGTCTTAACACAAGGAGAAGGTTGGGACACGCTTTTGGAACTTAAGAGAACACATGTTAAAACTATACTCCACTGGGCCATCCTGACTGAATATCTGAGGGGTAATGCAGCACCACGGGGCCTCCTCGTCACAAACGAACCGCTAATCTTTTTAGAGGATGCCATGTTCAGGCGGGATTGGGCACTCATTGCGTGGAAATGAACCAGGGATTGGCTGGTCTTGATAATAAGCACAGCAAAAAGGCTAGCCGATACCCTGGTGATACAGATACAAACGAGTGAGCAGGGTTTGAAAACAGAGGTACTACTGGCCACTTTCAAACATAAGCTAGATGAGGTCAACACCGAACTGGGAGAGTACAGGGACTACTTGATGCAGTCGAAAATATCCAAACTGCAGAAAGACCTCAAGAAGTTTTCGAAAGAAAAGGTCTACCCCTATAACAATGAGGAGTACATCCAACAGAGACTAACAGAAATGAAGAAGGGAACCCAACAGGGCAAAAAATACCAATACATACTTAGTAGCAGTAGCGAGGGCAGTGACTACGAACTCCCTCAACACAGGAGAGGGAGGGGCAGAGGTTATCAAAGGGGACCAAGACCCTTTTTCCCTGCCCCTTTTCAAGGCTACCCAAATCAGGGCTACAACTGGCCGGGTATGGCCTTTCCCCCACATCAAGGGTTCCAGAATCCCCAATTCCCACAACCCCAATTCCAACAGCCACAGGTTCCTTTTTTAGGCAGGGGCAGAGGGAGGGGCAGAGGCAAACAGAAGGGCCAACAGAGGCTGACCTGGGACAACCGAGACCAAGAACTGGACCAGCGAGTAACCAGGAGTATGGCCCAGAGTCTGCTACCGGCAACAAGCAGGGAACTTCACTAGTGGTGAACCTCTCGTCTACCATCTTAATGGAGTCTCAGGAGAACCTTCTCAACAAAGGTCTGGGTTTTGTTCCGACCAATCAGTTGGATCATTTCCTCATGCGCCAAGAGCTAGCCACCTTCTTCAGAAGTGTTAGACTGAAGATCTTCTTTGAGGATGCTGAAGTAAGAAATATCACTTCAGGGGATACGCCACTGCGCCCTAAATCTACTTTCACACCCCAGATTGCAACACTACCACAGGAGGTGGGTACATTTGAGCAATCAGTCATCCATGACCTTGAAATTTAACGAAGACAGAACACACGCACATTTGTCAACATGAGCAACATGGAAAAGGAGGCACTTACACAACTGAAGGGGAATGCTTCCATCATTATTAAGCCGGCCGATAAAGGGGGAGCGATAGTTATTTTGGACAAAATAACTTATACCAATGAATGTCATCACCTCCTTTCGGACAAGAAGAATTACAGGGTTCTGGACATGGACCCCACAGCGGAAATAACTAAGGATATAGCGACACTTGTAGAGGAGGGGTTGGTGAACGTTTGGATTTCTAAACATGAGGCAAATTACCTCATTAGAGACCAACCCAAGACGCCGTACTTCTACATACTGCCTATAATCCACAAACCCACCAGGCCTCCACCTGGCAGACCAATCGTGTCGGGTATTGGATCCATCCTCGAACCACTGTCACAATTTTGTGATTTTTATTTGAAACCTTTGGTTCAGAAACTCCCTGCCTACTTACGGGACACCTTTGACATCCTCAATTTAATCAAGGATATGGACTTCGACCCACACAGTGAGTTCCTATTGGGTTTAGACATCGAACCCCTTTATACTAACATTCCACAAAGGGATACCTTACAGGTGCTAGAGGAGATCCTGTTTGAGGAGGAGTGGACATACCAAACCCCCACAAGCCTTTATCCTCAACCTGGCGGAAATAGCCCTGACGAAAAACTTTTTTGAGTTCGAGGGCACTTTATACCTACAGACCCACGGGACTTCGATGGGCAGTACATTTGCCCCAAGCCTGGCTGGCCTATATGTGGGTGCATTTGAGAGAACCGTGATCTACGACCCTCGAAGTCCCTGGTCGGACAACATCAGATTGTGGCGTTGTTACATTGACGATGTCTTGGTGGTCTGGAAGGGAGGTGCACACTCGGTTACCCAATTCCTTGACTGGCTTAACAACAGGAACCCCCTGCTCCATTTTACTTCTACAGTGACCAAAACGGGGTTAACATTTTTAGATCTAGTCATTGAACCTAAAGGAGCTAAACTTCACACCAGCGTCTACCACAAACCCACTGATAAGAACTCACTGCCAGCATATGACAGTTTCCACCCGAAATCTCTAAGGGACAACCTCCCTGTGGGGCAATTTTTTAGATTAAGGCGGAACTGTACTGAGAGAACAACTTTCAAGGAAGAGGCGGCTCTCCTTACGATGAAACTTAGCCAAAGGTGCTATCCTGACCATACTATTTCAAGAGCCAGGAAAAGAGTAACCAACACTAACAGGGAGAACCTATTGGAGAAGATCGTTAGACCCCCAACAGACAAACCTGTGTGTGTCACCACATTCAATACGGCCTCACATCAAATCAAGCAAGCAGTACTTAAACACTGGCGCATACTTAATTCCAACGGTATGAACATAGCTAAGCCTCTCTTCTCTTTTAAGACGAGCGCGAATCTCAAAGACATTTTGGTGCACACAAGACCTACCACACCACAACAGAGGAGGACTGAAATGCTAGGAGGACTTTCCCCGCTCCAAGGGCACTCGAGGTGTGGTTCGTGCAGTGTGTGTCACCTCACACATATCTCCAGGACCATAGATGTGGGTCTCACCTATCCTTGGGAACAGAGGTCACACACTAACTGTAACTCTGATTTCGTGATTTACCTCATTACATGTCCCTGCCATAAACAATATGTGGGTATGACCAGCAGGAAAGTGAAGACACGTATTATGGAACACCGTAGCACGATTAGGTGTTTGAAATCCAACACAAAACTCACAGCCCACTATTTAGAAAAACACCACACCATTGAACATCTGAGGTGGACAGTAATTGAAAAACCTAGATTGAGCACAGCTGCAGGAGAAAAAACAAGAGCCCTTTTGCTGACAGAGCAGAAATGGATTTATCGTTTAAAAAGTCATCTGGTGGGTTTAAACAATGACATTCCATGGCAAACCCTTAATAGGTAGACTTCTACCTGATACACAGATGCTATAGGAATTCCTACGCGTCACGAGTTCCTCCTTTACAGTAACCACACCACTCATACATGTTCCTGGATGACAGCTTATACACTTTGAGAGGCCAGCCTACGCCCCTACTACGACCTGCATCCTAGTCCCTAATACAAGTTTGTACGAGGGGCTGTCTAACTACGAAATAGTTTTATGAATGATATGTTACCTCCATCCAACTAGAGCACCCCTTCCCCTTGGCCTTCTGAACACCTTTCGAGGCATATTGTGTGCTAGGAGTTAGCTTGATTCCACCTATGCGTCTTAGATTACACCTATTAATAGCAACTAGAGGGGACATGTGGAATGGGGAGGGACCAAATACCAGACTACTGTTATAGACACCGGGCTGTCTTAATCAGGTTGATTGTACCGGCCATGGCTTTATTAAAAACTTTAGACACTTACCAACTGATGGTCATTGGGCCCCGGTAGCCTGAGAGCTGATTATAGGGCATGTAATGGGAGCAAGACACTGAGGGGAGTGTTGTAAGCGGGCTGGCACATGGAGTGATAAAGTTGAGCAAATTGAGCAAAAAGAAAGGGTTTACGCACTGTCTTGAGCGCTAGACATCGTTTCCCTGGAAACCTGACGAGCCGAGCCCACCGTCACGGACGTGGGCTACGTGCGCATCATCACGGCCTCCACGTGACCGGAAACGCTGTAGGACGATTTGGAGCCGGATAGCATATTTAGACATCTTCCTCCGCTCCCCCGATAACCTACATGGCGAGAGCAGACAAGCGGTCAACAGGAGAAGTACCTACCTTGATGTAGTAAGGAGTTGGGGGCATTGAAGTATACTTACCAGGGCTTGGCAATTAACCGAAGCTCAGGTAGTGCAGGGGCACTTTCCTCCCATCATGTTTTTGACCCTGCTTTCCTACTATGATTTTCCCAGCATTTCTCGTTCCTATAAGCCGCATACACAAATTAGATTTCACCATCCGGCACTAGCGCAACGTCGTTTTGCTGGGGGCACCGCGTCTGCAGATATATCATTAAGGAGATTCAGGCCATGATATCCATTCGGGTCGTTTTAAGATAGATACCTCTACAATATGGTATATAATCTATTAACCATGACGTTGTTGTTCTTCTTGATTTCTCTCCCCCAGAGTGTGACTAAAGGGGGTCTCTCCTTATCTCTCGCCAGTTTTAACAATGTTTAAGGGTAAACTCGGTAAGTGACGAGACACTACTTTTTCATGTGTTTGAGTGAGAGGAGGCGATTTATGGTGCACACGCACATTGATCTACACCTACTCTTTGAGTAGGAGAACCTGTTACCATGTAGCAACGTTTGATGATTCCTAATATAGGAGTGGACTCTGGGTATTCTACCCTGAGCTGTGGTGGATTGATGTTTGATTGAAACATTACAGTAAACATAACTATGAGGGTGAACAAACTTTAGTGACCCGTTCTTTATTTGTTTTCTTGTCCCCTTTCTCTCCGATGTAGTACAACAGTAGTGTACTTTATAGGGGAAACCTCAGTGCAAGAACAACTGGTTCTGACACCCCCTCATTTCGGGAAACGAGGTGACTTATATCCTGGGACCGGTAGAGTCCTGAAGAAGGCCAGCGTGACCCTGCACTAGGGGCACAAACTTACGGCTGAAACATGTCGACGAATTGGCAGTAAGGAGGGGTGTAAGGAGACCATAACATCTCCCGATCACCACCATCCTTCACACTTTTAATCCTGGCCGGAGGGTCCAGGAATAAATTGTATGCACAGCGACACCTCCGAGCTAGTTTTAATTTACACTGCAATTTCACTTCCGGTGATCCCAGTCACTTTAAACATTAATTTTTTTCTCTTATGTGTTGTGTTTTGTCTTCCCCTACCCTATTGCTCCACCCCAGGCGTTGGGTGCGCGGCTGTGTTTTGAAGCAGCCCTATGATGAAGCATGTCACACAACTGTGTGAAGGCAGTATTAGGACACACAGCACGTGCCACCACATATAGAGATATTTTACCACTCCCTACTCCTTTTGGTGTATGAAAGGAACTCCTGCCACCAACTCTGCTGGAATGACTGATGCCACCTGCTCCTCCAAAGGGGTCAGCTCCTCCTAGTCCTCAGGTCTTCCTCCACCGGTCCGCATGGCAGCCCTCAGGTTATTTGCCAGTTTCACCTTGGTCCTACACTCATAATCATGCCAGTGCTTCTTGCACTCTGGCACTGTCCTGTTAGCTTGCCAGACACTGTTAATCTTCTCCACTCAGGACTGCCAAATAGCCTCTTTCTTCCCTAATGGCAATTTGGAGGTGACAAAGAGTTGATGTTCATACTTTGTCTTCTCTGTTATCAGAATTTAATTCTCCTCCTCATTAGAATTACTCTTCCTCTGCCCCTGGGGGTCTGTTTGGACATCCTGGCTGGGGTTGTTGGGGTTGTTGCCCTGGCTGCTGCTGCCTGCTCCATCTCTCCTCTTAGAGATATAGGGAAATGCTTTCTTCAAATGCGTCACATTTTAAGGGATTTTTGACGTATGACGCACTCCAATGTGACGCTAGGGTGATTTGCGTTGCTTTACATGCAGCAAAGCAGCCTAGCATCACTTTGTTCTCTCTGCGACAGCCGTCCCATGGAAGCGTCATTTTTTTTGATGCACCATGAGACCTTACGCCATGGTGCGCCATACCATAAATACAGTGCATCCAAGGCATTTCAAAATGTCGTACTGCAGCGCAACTTTTTCTGATGCATTGCTGCCTCACCGTAGCAATGTGTCAATTCTGATAAATGAGGGCCTAAGTGTGTGACAGAGGTACAGGTGCCTCAGTGTCTTGTTTAGGGAAATGATCTAAATGGAACTGTGAAGATTATGCAACTGGAGACACAGTAGCAGATAATACTGTGTGCACTGTGTACAATGAAGTTCCAGTGGATTGGTGACTGAAAAAAGCAACATTTCTGCACCATTGTGGGCCCTGCACAAATTGTCAACTATATAAGAAATAGCAGCAGGCCTTGTACATTCTGTGGAAGTAGGTGGTGACCAAATTAATGGGCTTAGTCACAAAGACATAAGCTTTTGAACAGGTTGGCCCTTAACCTGTGTGGGATGTCAAACAATATGAGAATATTCATAAATTCATCAGGGTTGGAGGAGGAGGGTATTTTTGTTTTTGTTTTTTTTGTTTCAGAATTTCTTTGGAGTTGTGAATAAAGTGGCTCTGCTTCTTCATTGGTATGCTATGATTTCCAACACAGGTGCAATTGGCTTAATCAGAGATGAACCAATGGGTAACAATGTGGTAAGCATTACTTCCTTTCTGATCTATATGTTAGAGAGAGAGGTAAGAGCTATTGTTTACCGTGTTAGTCCTAATGAATGTATTGCCTGTTTGCTGATAACTGCATAGAGTACATTGATGTTATATGAAAGCAAGTGAGAGCGGTTCTTACATTTACACAGGTTTGTATACATTTTTATAAATGCTATAGCTGGAATAAGTAATGATAACCCTTTTCTGCATGCATGACAAATTCATCTAAGTATCACATAGAGGTCACTGGTATGAATGCAGTGCACCAATATATTCCCTAATTTTGCTGCTCACAGTGGTATTAGGACTTAGATGAAAGGTAGTGCTCTTCATGTGCCTCACTTGGTCTAAGGTATTGGATGCAAATGCATGATCCGATGATGAGCCAGAGCATATTCTGTGTACTTCTGATGCAAAACCAACCCAAACACAACAAATGAACAATTTGATGGACAGTATGCATATATTGATCATGCTAGAACATATTATACAAGCATCTTGACAGGTGCTGAGGCCCAACATCCCCTGGTAACTACACATTAGCTCACACAAAGGATATCCTTCAATTTTCTATTGTGCCTACTGCAATCGGTCAGTCATGTAAGTCTATTGACAGAGCACATCCTATACTTTTATCATTTTAAACAAATGTCTGCCCAATTATTAGGCTGTCTATATGAAAAGAATATGCTATATACAACTTTTATGTTTATCAACACTAACACAAGTTGTCACACCAAAAATAACTTTTCTCAGTAACACTGTGATGTCTCCTGATTCATTTATGCAGTTACTGCAAATGAATGGACAAAAGGGCCCTTTCCAATCATCAGCTCCCAAATATGCCAAAGTTATGCCCTATCTGTAAATGTTGAAGTGTTGTGTGTGTCCTAAAGTTACATTCCAACATGTCTAGGTATTTTAGACACTATGTTTCTTCACCCTCACAGATATCAAAGTACCAACCGGTATTTCTCTTACATTGCAGCAACTGAGGGACAATAAGCCTCATAATGATGCCCATCCATCTGTAGTGGAGGACTGCATGCAGTCCCAAGAGAAATGCCCTTTCTCCTACTGTCGATCCTCTAAGTTGTCTCCAGCACTGCTGAGGAAAAAGAGATTGCTGGCCCAATGTAGGTGTACACTTCACCGCCATCCAGCAGTCTCCTTCACCGTGAAACCTACCAGATTACACATTCCCAGGCACAAGTATCAAAGCCATGGAAGCTAGTCCTGGCTATGCAAAACTCACCAGCTACTCTGCGCATACCCGAGTTGACTCCTCTCTCCCACCCTCCAACCCTATTTCCCATCTTCTTACCATCATCCCATGGCGAAGACGCCTCAGGTAAGGCCAGAGGAGTCTCTCCTGTAGTGTCTTCCACTGGAGAATCTGAACCCCACAAACTCCAAGGTGTTGACCCTCAATGTGGAAGACCGCGAGGAGGCCAAGTGAGACTCCCGCCCATGCATGAGCAGTTGAATGGGCAAGAACTGTCCTCTGGGAAAATGAATCTTCCAACAACAGGAATCTGTGTGAGGTAAGATCAAAGGAACCTGTATAAAATGCCGGACCACGTAATGCACCTTAGACAACTGGTGGTCAATGATGACTTCCAGGGACTACCAACCCCACCAGAACACCTGCCCCAGAGCATAACCTGATTTTGACCCCACAGCAGGCTCAGCGGTACGTAGCAAGTTAGCCTATTCCACAACTGTAAGTGTGTATTGATACTTTTTTGTAACCACTTTTATAAATAAACACCTTTTGTACCTAGAGTTCCCGGGGCCACTTGTGGTTTGGCGATGGGGCCACGTGCCCCCTACCCCTACAAATGTCTTTTGGCCCTAGGGGATGGGGCCCGGCACCAATACTCGCTTGAGGAGGGGGTGTGCACCTTCTCCCCTTAAAATGCCCAAAGGATGGCTCAGGGAAGGGGCCATGTTCCACCTCCCTTTACAAATATCTTCTGGCCCTCGAGGATGGGGTCCCCGGGGCAACTACTTGCTCAGAGAGGGTGATCGTGCACCCCACTCCCTTTATTTAAAGAAAAGGCCCGGGGGATAGGGTTCCTGGGGCCCGAAGTGGCTAATGGGTTTGGGATTAAGGGCTGGCCACAGGGGCATACTATGGGGTTGGCTGCCTGTGTGGGGTTGACCACAGGACCTGGCTGCTATAACGTTACATTAACCTTTAGGTTTTTCAGTATATATTTTTATATATATATTTACTGAAATATCTATATATATTTACTGAAAAAACAAAGGTTAAAGTAACTTTATAGTTAAGTGTGATAAAATGATCTGGTTTAAAAAATAAGTAAATAAAAATAACTTAGAAATTCACTAAAAAAAGCAAAAGTTATGTTATAGTTAGGTGAGTTTGTTAGTGACAACATTAAATTCGGGAACTAAAAAAAACACAGAGATTCACCAGTTATAGTTAGCAGCGCTAACTATAACTTGCACCCCAGCCATGCACTGCTTATGCCCTCATATATGACATCACTCATGACATGTTCTATGACATCATTTATGACATCACTAATGGCATCTCAAATGACATCATTGATGACATCACTGATTACATCACTAATGACATCTTCCAAGCTTCGTTTTCCCACATATTGCTGTATAAATTGCTATGGCTTTATACGTAGCATAGTTCACAATAACAGTCAACCACAGATATATGGAAAACCCTCATTGAGTACAGTGTTCAATCTGTATACAACTGTTCAGAGAAATCCAAAATAGTGACTGCCAATTCTAAAACAAATGCCTACTACGAACAGCTTTTATCTGTATCAAACTCCTGACACACACTAAACCTACATTAAACTACATTAAAAAATGAAGTTGATATCAGTTGAAAACTGAGTACTGTAAAGAGTGTTTACTTTATGGAGAGTGTTCATTCTATACCACACTGCTTGCAAACAGTGAAACTCTCATGATAAATAGACCACAGACCAGGAGTCTCCAACCATTTCTGTAGTGAGAGCTACTTCTGATCAGTGAAAATCATTGTGAGATATTAAAGGCCAAGCCACTCGCGCAATGTTACCAGACACCCCCACGCCTAGTTTCATTGAATTTAAGCCTAATGTCCATAGAGCCAAAGACTAGGGTTTGAACAAAATACTCCGACTAGGGTCACTATGACAGGGCTGCCATGTGTGTCATTGAGAGTGTGGTCTTTGGGGATGTATGAACATGTGTGCGTATGAATGAGATATAAGTGCATGGGTGAATGAGAGTGTGTCATATGTAATTGTGGCAATGGACATACCTTTTGCTATATGTGGCAGTGTTACATGTATAACACAAACATACAACTATTTTTTAATGGGAGAAATTTAAAGTGCAGAAAGATGTTCTGCTAAAAATATTCATAATATGGAACATTCTTCTGCACTTTAAATGTCTCCCACTGAAAAAATGGCTGTATTTTTCAGTTATAAATATGAAACTGTGTCTACCAGCCACTGGGAGCAAGATACCTGCTGGTTGTAAAATGAAGAGTTAACTTAATCATGAAGTTAACGCTTCATTTTTATTTTCTTGCATCTAAAAGCATTCAGAAATGTCATTCTATTATCATGCTCCAATGGGTTGACAAGGACTTTTATTTAAGATTTAAAAACCTCAGTGCTTCAGTTCTTCACCTCTGTGCCCTGGGTCACAAATCTGACTCCAGCATGCTCATTATCAGGCCCTACTATCTGCAGTCTGAAGATAATAATGATAAATAAACACAGACTTCCCTTAACATAAAAAGTGAATGTGACCCTGTGCTTATTTATAATGAACTCAAGGCTATGAGCTACTCTGAAGGTGTCTGAGAGCTACTGGTAGCTCATGATCAACTGGTTGGAGACACCTGCCACAGATTATTCAAAATAATCTACTAAGAACAGTGTACATTCTATGCAACAGTTGTAAAAAAAAACACTATTTGCTAGAAATAACCAAGACCTAAAGGTGCTAAAGATCGTATTATCTGCACCCTTGACACTGTGGTTAAAAGTTTACAGCTAGCCCTTCTTCTGAAGCAAATCAAGCATGCTTAAATAGATTTGAGGCTGCTGCACACACTCTTCCATGTTAAGTATAAATTATCATGCTCACGTGATTCTCTCTAATAACTCATGGCTGCTTACAAAAGTTAGTATCTACTATGAAGAATCTTCCTCCTGTTGGAAACTTTTTCTGCAGCACCAAAAGGTTCTGTGAAGTATAATCAATACAAGTCAACTGTCACTTGCACACAGAGTTACTCTTGAATGCAAACATTTAAAACGTGTTCAATACCTCTACACAACTATGGTACATTAAAAGCACACACATTTCGCTAACACTTACACCCATTAGCTGCACCCAAGCTGTACAAAATTAAGTGGAATAGTTATATGGTAATTACTCACCACTATGTAAACTGTAAAACAAACTAGCAAACTCATTGGATGATGTCATCAGTGATGTCATCAATGATGTCATTTGAGATGTCATCAGTGATGTCATAAATGATGTCATAGAACATGTCATGAGTGATGACATATGTGAGATCATAAGTATGCATGGCGGGGTGCAAGTTATAGTTAGTGCTGCTAACTATAACTGGTGAATTTCTATGTTTTTTTAGTTCAAAACTTTAATGTTCTTGCTGACAAATTCATTAACTATAACATTACTTTAACCTTTGGTTTTCACAGTGAATTTCTAGGGTTGTTTTTTACGTAAAATAATATTTAATTACTGTGCGTAAATGCAACCCCCGCAGCGCATGGCCTTTGACCTTTGGCAAGACAGAGGGTTGACTCCAGGGTCGGGCCTGCAGCCTGGCAGCCAACACCTCCATACAGCCAAGCCAACACTTTGCACGCTGTGGGGGGCTGGCAATAGGGCCTCGCCCTGGGACTCCATCACCCAGAGCTGTTTTTTTTAATTAAAGGGGTGAGGCGGCTAAGCTGTTATCTGCCCTGGGGGCCCCATTCCTGGGGCCACTTATCTAAATAAATGGGAGGGGGGCATGTGCCCCCCCAAGCCTTATTAGGCCCTGGGGACCCCAGTGCCAATCTTTTATCCCCAACCCCCGGGCCCTGGCGTGCTTGTTTGGGGTAGATGGGCACACAGCCTCCCTCCCCGGGCTGATTTCGACACCGGTGACACCATTCCCATGGGCCTGACATGCTTGTTTGGGGAGGGGGACATGAAGTTCCCCTCCCTGGACTGATTTCAGCCCCAGGGTCCCCATCACCCGGGGCCCGGCGGAATTGTTCTGGAGAGGGGGGCACGTGGCCCCTCTCCAGGTCGATTTTGGCTCCGGGGACCCCATCCCCGGGCCCACCCCAATTTTCATGGGGAGGGGGGCATTTGGATCCCCTCTCCAGGGGATTTCGGCCTGAGAACCCCATCTCCCAGGACCTACTGCCATTTTAAAGGGATAGTGGGGGCACACCCCCCCCCCCCTGCCCGGCTGATTTTGGCCCCAGGGACCCCATCTCCCGGCACCATTTTCAAGAGGATGGGGGGAATGCATCGGCTGATTTCAACCCGAGGACCCCATAGCCCAGCAACATAATCATAGGAGAGCGGGCCACACGGCTCCCCTACCCGGGCCGATTTCGGCTCCGGGGACACATGCCCCGGGCCCATCATAATCAAAGGAGATGGGAGCACGCTTCCGCCCTCCCTGTGCCGATTTTGGCCCTGGGAACCACAGTCCCTGGGGTCTGCCAACATAATAAAAGGGGCGGCATGTGGCCATCTCCCCGGGCCAATTTCAGCCCAGGAGGCCCCAACCCCTGAGCCTACCTCCATTTTTATTGGGAAAGGGCATGTGACTCCCTTCCCGAGGTGTAATTTGGTCCATGGGACCTCATCTCCCAGGGCCTGGCAACATAATCAATGGGGAGAGAGGTACGCAGACCCCTCCCTGGGCCAACTTCTACTTCAGGGACCCCATACCACAGGGCCCAACATATTAAATGGCATGCCCCCCTCCCCAGGCCATCATCTGCTTCGGTGACCCTATCCCCCAGGGCCACTCTTTTATCCCCATCCCCAGGGGCCTGGCACGCTTGTTAGGGGGAGGGGGAAATATGGCTCCTCTCCTCCGGCCGATTCTCGACTTGAGTACCCCAACCCCGGAGCCCACTGCAATATTTATGCGGAGGGGCGCATAGCCCCCCTCCCCGAGCCAATTTCGGCACCAGGGCTCCCATCCACCATAATTATTATGGGGGGAGAGCCATTTTGAAGAGGGAGGGGGGCATGTTGTCCCCCTCCCCCGGCCAATTTTAACCCAGGGGTCTCCACCCCGGGGCACGCCAACATATTCAATGAGGAGGGGAGCACATGGCCCAACTCCCCAGGCCAATTTTGGCCTGGTGGATTTCATTCCCAAGGCCCACCACAATTTTTATGGGGAGGAGGAACATGGCCCCCCTCTCGAGGCCTATTTCAGCCCTGGTGACCCAATCCACAGGGGTCCGGCACCATTTAAAAGGGGGATGAAGGCACACAGCACCCCTCCTCGGGCTGATTTTGGCCCCAGGGAGCCCATCCACCGGGGCCTGGCAACATAATCAAGGGGATCATCTCCTTGTGTTTGCTTTGTTTGCCCTAAGTTGGCAGGGTATGCCCAGACGTGGGCCCCTTGCTCACTTTGCCACTGGATTCAAGCTAGCCTGTCTGATGAGGGGTGTTAACCCGAAACCGGTCCCAGGATGCTTGTTTCCGGTCCAGGGAAGACCTGGCTTGGCAGTTTGGGCTAGACTGTTCCCATAAGGAGCAGGGTCCAGACTCATTTGCATATGGCTGGGTCTGAACTGGGGTGGCAAAGTGAGCTAAAGAACGATGATGGATTCAACCCAGATCTGTGACTGGGGGTGAGTGTCTGAAAAGTTTCAGCGCTTCGTCCATCATCTCCTTGTGTTTGCTTTGAAGTTCTACACACTCATAGTGGAGAAGTTTGCGCATAAGTTATAGGGCAGGAGTTAAACCTGTCAGTAGTAGGCTGGGCTTCCCCAAACCTTTTGCCTTACTTCTTCCATTTTTGCTGATCTTGTTTTTGTTGGCCTTAGGACTCTGTGCACTTTACCACAGCTAACCAGTGCAACGGTGTGTGTGCTCTTGCCTTTAAACATGGTGAAATTGGCTTACACCCAATTAGCACATTTATTGTACTTGTAAATCCCTAGGAAAGTGTTACTACATGTACCCAGGGCCTGTAAATTAAATGCTACTTGTGGACCTGCAAGTCTTATTGTGCTACCCACTACTTCAGTTGCCTTTTAAACATGTCCCAGGCCTGCCATTTCATCCTGTGTGTGCAGTTATTAAACTGCCATTTCGACCTGGCAAAATAAACATTTTTGCCAGGCCTAAATCTTCCTTTTAATGCACATAAGGCAGTGTATTTAAAAAGTTGGACTTGTACTTTTAACTTTATGTTCTAATAGTAAAAAAATCTTGAATTAGTTTTTTACTACTGCAAGGCCTGACTCTCTCATAAGATAACATTGGGTTAACTTATTACATTTAATAAGTGATAACTTTCAATTGGGAGCAGTGCTGGAATGTCGAGTTTAGTGCCTAAACAATTGTAATTTTAAAGCCTTTTTAAAGGTAAAGTCATATTTTATGTCACAATTCTGAAAATGCCACTGTTAGAAAGTTGGCATTTTCTTGACCCAACTATTTGGTGCCTGTATCCTGGCTCCCATGACTATGTGCGGCCAGCAGTTGGTCTTTGTGTATTGCTCCCAGTGAGACACATGGGGAATAGGTGTTGGAAGGATGGGTCTTCGCTGACTTGATGAGGGGGGGGAGAAGCTGTCACCTACCACACTTGCATATCACAAAGGCTCTGCCCAGCACACTCATAAAGGATTTTTGACACTATGTTTTTTGACCCCAGACAAGCTGGGGGCAGGGCAGCAGGAAATTCCAAACATCACTGAGTGCCTACTTCACAGTGGGCACCATATATAAATAATGGACCCTCAGATCCCGCTCTTCAGTAAACGTCTGGACCTGTGGAAGACATAGAAGGGCTGCTGTGCTGCTCTGCAAGAAGGACTGCTATCCTGCTGCCTGAGAGAGAAGGACTGGACATCCATCTTGATACCAGGACCACCAGAGTGGGGCTATTTGCCTGGCCTCATGATTAGAACCTCGGGGACAGAAAAAGCTCCAACCACATTGAACCCCGCACCTGTACTCTATCTGCTGTGAGTTCCTCCCCCAAGTGGTGCTACCCTAGTCCTGGACCCTTGGAAATGGGCTTGAAGGTGCTCTGCCAGCCCAGCTGTGGTCCAGTGAGCAGAATCAATGCAGCATGACACATCTCCTTGCAGTCGCTTCGGAACAGCCACAGCATGATGCATCCCTGACAAAAGACCTCGCATCGCAGTTTCCTCTGAACCGCCGCTGCATGACGCATCCTTGACGCAGGACTTTGCATCGCAAACCCCCTTTGTCGACAACAACTCAGAACTTCGCATCGCCACCCCGCATCTTCTTTGGGACGACCTCTGCGTGATGCATACTCAACGCAGGACTTTGCATTGCAAGTTCCTCGTCAAAGGCATCCTTCACAATGACACAGGCCTCCGCATCACAGCCCCACAGCTTCCGCGAAACCACCGCTGTGTGACGCACCCTCGATGACGGATGTCGCAAAGCACTGCAAAACAGGATTTAAGCTACTCTGTTCAGCAGGACTAACTTGGTCCCTGTATCCAGCCCACACTACATCGTGGTTGGCCTAAACATTTGACTTTGTCCCTGTCCGACAGGACCAAATGACTGCAGTTGGTGTTCTGTGCTTTTAGGCACCATTTCCACTTAAATCTTTAGAATTGCATATCTCTGGTTCTACTGATTGGATTTTTGTTGTTTTGGTCGCAAAACAAATATTAAATTTTACTCTATGTTCCTAAATTGATGTGGGATCTTTCCTATGTTGTGTTTTCACTTTATTACTGTTTGAAGTGCTGCATAAATACTTTTCACATTGCCTCTAAGTTAAGCCTGACTGCTTTCATGGCAGAGATTGTGGTTGCTGCATGAGTAGGGTCCACCCCCCTCCCCAATCAGTAACCCAATTTCCAACAGCCGGCAAAGGGGGGGAGATCTCCTTTGTCACCTTTGTGAATTATTTAATGCGAAATTACTTTAAGAAAGGTAGTGAATAGAGTGTAGATGGTGGTGTCAGAACTTTAGTATAGTTCCCTAAACCCTTTCTAAGACTTGAAAACTCCTTTGCTGTTTGTTTAGTGTCTTCCTCATTTTCACACATATCATCACCTCAGAGGATTTAATTTCTGGTGAAGACATTTACAGGGAGATCATAGGGATCTAAGATCATGCCTTACAACTCAGTGCTTCCCACACACCAAGAAATGTGGAAGTTGTCACCTCTGATATCAACTTTCCTCAAAACTAGGCTGAAATTATGACACTCGATCATCAGGTTCCTGCAGCATTTTATCAGACTTCCTTGGTTCTTATGTTGTCATTTATTTGCATTGTTGTCAGAATAAACGGATCATTACATTGTCATCAAAGTGTACATTAAATATAAGAGCTTTACAAATGTGCTAAGATATACATTGAAGAAAAATATATATATAATTCATGGGAGCCACAATTGGGATTTAATGTCTCGGTTAACATTGCTAGCCCCGCCCCTTACATATGTTTACTTGTAATGTGTAGTGTTGCTATGACAATACAAAGGAAAATGACTAATTTTAATTGAAAATGAGCAGCTCCTTTCATGGCGCTGACAGGTGATAAACAGAAAATACGGTTGCGATTGTGGCTCGTATGTATTCACCCTGAACGTTCTCGGACAAAGCAAATATTTGCAAGAGAGTGTTCAAAGTGTAATCCCCCAGCTTATAATTATTTTCCTCTTCCCTCTAGAATCAAAAGAACGAGTAGACTTAATTGGCAAAGCTATGTAGTAAGGTAGCATATGCCACGTCTATTTCGCTTCAGCAGGCACCCCATATACTTTGTGTTTCCTTCTTCCAACGTCTAAGCTTTAGACTGTGTGCTCAGTTGTAGCTGAACTAAGTATGGGATGTTATATGCTCACCCATAACCATGTAACTTTGACATCACTTTGTGTTTCTTTTATATGTGCTGTCCTACCGTCTTTGTCTCCACTTTACTGTACTGTGTTGTGATAAAATATATAGGAAAAAAGTCCTCCAAGTTGTATGGTCTTGCCTATGTTTCTTAAAGCAAGTGGTTCAGGGTAGGCTCTTCTTAAAATGATGGTCTCTCTACAATGGACATGAAATGTGAAAATCTTTTGCCGCCTGATAGATATTTACAAGGAACTCGCATTTACATTAGTGAAGGATATGGGGTCCATCGTAATTACAGTTCGTTTTTATAGCACATCTGCTGTGTCTAAGCACCAGAAATGCCAGGTTTTACTATTACCATCTCCAATTGATGTTGTAGGTCTAAGATGGCCCTTGCAAAGATTCGAACTCGTGAGCTGCAGACCACTTCAAATGTCAGCAAGAAGCGTTTAACTCGCTGAGCTAGCGTGTCAACACGTGTGTTTATGGTTAGTTGGGTAAGGAGATTGCATGAACTAGTAAGGTCGTGAAGCACGTGGCTGCTGGTGGAGGGGTGGCATTTATCGCTCACTGGCTTACTTACTGTCCAAAGACACCAACAGAGCAAAATGTGGCTTTGCACTTTATTCATCAGTGTCACTGGTATCTCGTTTTATTGAATGTACAGTGAAAGGTTGATTGCTGCGTCGGTCCAGTCTCTCCAGGTTTTAACTCATGTTATTGTTCAGGTAGTAAAGTAAACGGATTCATGGAATGTAGATATAGGTAGATGAAAGCAGACCCTTGTCTCCATGCTGTGATGATTAAATAGACAGCACAAGAAGGCTGGAGACTGCCACCATCTAACCATGTGTTCTGCACATAAAGCTCTTGATACCCCCTGCCTGGGCCTGTCGACCGAAACGCCCCCTTCTTCCATGGCAGCACCTGGCACTGCTATTGAAAATCCGCTAGTCGTTTACCCCATTGTCGCTCAACACTCTTGGCTGTGACTGTACCTGTGCGGCAGCCATGCAGAAGTAGCCCATTGTATAGCTTTTGTAATAATTACATACTGTTATGTGGAGTTGGGAAGACTGAATCATTTCTGGGCTTTCGAGTGCTGCTATGACAACATGACAATTTAAATCAGACATTTTTGATAGAAGGTTCTTGACAGTTCTGTCATTTAAAGTAACATTGGCGCAGTTGTCGTGTGCTTATGTGTTAGTGAGCAGTGGGTGGTGCCTTTTGTTTTGCTCAGGCTGCGCGCTTTGCAGAAAATAATATTCGACATATAAACGCGAATTAATACACAACAGTTTTTATGCTGCTCAAAATATTGTGCAAAACACTGGGAAAATAGCTTGTTGAACGCATGGAGATCCGCAAGGCTAGTTTCGAGTCAGGCTAAGAGGTGTGGTAACATTTCCCTCCCCTACCTGTGAGGGAATTCGGCGGTATGTCTTACTGTGTGTGCTCAGTTTCTGCAGTGGAGTCTGAGCTGCAGTCTTGAACAGTAGGGGCGCATGTCCTTAGGTTTTGCACATGGTGCAAAGTGATGCTATTGAGCGCAAACAGAGCCGAAGCACTGCATCGATTTACTTGCCATTACAAAGCGCTGTGGCGCATCTGTGGAGCACGATATGAGCACCCACTGCAGCATTTCAAGCATTCCCTGTATCAATATCCATTCACGGGCACCAGAACCCGGCTAGTGATTCCCTGGTTGTCCCACTTCCTTTTTGGCCTAACCCCTGCAGTCCCTGTATTTTCATCTGAGGCATGCATAGCCCGATCTGCAGATGGGTTCTTTGTTTGTAGAACTCAGCGCCTAGCCTTCTGCAGCAAAAAACTGACACTCTGGATGGGGCATTCTGAAGGGGCATTTCCCACTCAGTAAATTTTCATGCCTGACTAACAGGTGTTTTTGACTCGGTAGTGTTGTTTCGTCCTGACGTTGATCACAATATTCCTTACTGGATCCAGTACTTAATTTGAGCCGGTGGAGAACACCGTCACTCATTTTGGGTGGCCTGCACTTATTTTTCTGGTAAGACGTTTACCAAAACAATAGAGGGGAAAACACACAAACCAGAAAGACGGAGGAACGGAACAGTGGTGGTTGGCACGGCTCACGGGTGGTGAGGCAAGTGATGGAGCAGGGTTTCGCAAAAAGTGAAACCTGCTCGAATTAACACCCCCATAATACGTACTAACAGTGTGCAGTGACAGTTTAACATACACATTACATGAACACGAGGGAAACCGCTTTACGCATCTGTGTACTAATGTAAACTAATGTATAAAAGAACTAGGCCGCATACTAAAATGCGTTTCGAAGGAAACAGAATTAATGCATATTTAAGCTGCATTTTATATTTCACATCTTGCTTTAAAAATAATGAATAATGCCGCTTTTGCCTTAAGCTTCTGCTAGAAAAACATGTAACAGGGGATAGAGCCAGAGTGGGTGGTACACAGTGAAAAATGTTTTACCATGTAATTAATAAATGCTTATGTTCTATTTGTCGTAGTGAGCTGAAATGGGCCTCCATTATCCTTAAGTTAGCCGGATAGAGGAGGGGCTGGGGTGAGAGCGAAAATGTCATGACAGAGCAGCCAGAAGTGCTGAACGCTGCGGAAGATGAACACTAGTTCAAGGCTAATGCAGCACAAAGAACATTGATTGCCTGCCAAAAAGATGAGACTGGCCGTGGGACCCACAACTTCTTCCTCAGACGTGGCTGAGAACTTAGTGAATTGTAACAAGAATAAAAATGCATGGACTAGTCAGCCATTACACGATGGGAAAGGAAGTAGAACAATGAATATGAACAATTTTGAATGAAATCACGGTGGTGTGATGCACCACCTCCCCGAGCATCCAATGAGCAGTCGAATTCTGTGCAATGTTTCAACTAATGTGGGTTGGACATGTAGGTTTTAGGGTATAACTGGGGTGCCTTTGGGGGTGTGGTTAAGGTGCTGGTGGCTGCAGCGGTAGGAGATTGAGAGGGGAGATGCGTCGCTGTTCGTCGGTTTGCCGAGAGGCCTAGCTGTTCCTGTCCCTGTTCCGTTCCTGTCTCTGAATTCTTTGTTCCTTGACTCTAGTTCGGGGAACCCCCACTGTCCCTTCGGCCAAGGGGGTGGTATTTCACAGATCCTTTGGGTTTGTATTATTTCTCTGACTCGTATTCTGCATAAATTAATAGCAAATGGATTTATGTTTCTGAAACTTATGTCTCTTCATCTATCCACTCCGTTATAAGTATATTGTTTCGCATTATTTTTGCTGAAACTTATGTCTCATCATCTATCCACTCCCTCATGTGCATATGGTTAGTTGTGGATGAGTTTGATATTGTTTGCATTGCTGTTTGATTTTCTCTCCCTTGTATGAGATTCTTTGTTTGCATTGTGACCTGTGTACGATGAGCATAACCATTTTTTTTAGATAAACTTTGTTTAAAACTTACCGAAAGTTTGTAGTTATTTAGCTGATTAGGTAGTCAGTTAGTTCTATTATTACCATCAACTTCTCAACTAATTGGTCCATCGACCAAGAGGAAAGAGAGTTGATTACAGGTCTAGTTATGTATTTAGAAATGTTAAACATGAATCTGTGAAGAAAACAATTTTTCACGTCATTAAAACTTGACCCCCAGCGCATCATCATGGATTTGGGTGAATGTGTATGGGCCATTGTATGAAATATTGATGAGTATTGATCCCTGACTAAGTGTCGCGCTGGATCAGTTTTCTGGTAGCAGAGGACGGTTTAATTATTGATTAGTTGGTAATAATTATTGATTATATGTTTTAACAAGAAAAAGTTAGTGTCCTGTTCTATGTTGTCTAGAAGTACAGGTACGGAGGTACCTGAGGAATTTAGCCTGAAGTAGGCAGAAGAGGAGTGTGGATAAAGAAATAACACTGCATAAGTACTTTGTCTGTTGTTATAATACTATACGGCGGAAGGCTGTAGGTGTTATATTTAGAGACAATTTCGTATGTGAGAAGAGTATTTGAAATAGCGAAGGGTCCACTTTCGAAACTCTGGCCTTATCCCCAGAGGAGTACCAAGACCTCTTTTACACCAAAAAGTCCTCTTGCGAAACTTTGGCCTTATCCCTAGAGGAGTAATAAGTCCATCTGTAGCTTGTTTGAAAGGTAAAATAGCACTGGTCGTCGTTTTGCCTGAAGAGAAAGAACTTCTTGTCGGAAAGTGAAAACTATCTCTTTATTTAGCGGAGCAGACAAAGAAGCATTGTTTTGTGTTGTTACTAACAGAATTTTTTTAATTAAGAAAACTTAGAAAATATTGCCGTATTCTTTTGTAGAGGGAGGGTCAGTAGAAGGAGTAATACTGATATCAGAAAAATCAGCGCTGGCATTGGTCAGGCAGCAGGCGTGTACCGAGCTGTGATTGGTTAGTTGGTGTGAGCCGCGCTGACATTGGTTGAGATAGCAGATACGTAGAGAGCCGTGATTTGACGGTTGGTGTGAGTCGCGCTGGTATTGGACGAGAACTAGCAAATAGAATAAGAAGAATTACGGAAAGGATTCATTGTGTGTTTTGTTGTGATACATTTGTGTAAAGAATCAGAAAAAAAATGAAGTTGTTGAAGAAAATAAAGAAAGATAAAACAATAGTGACTAGAGAAGGCGTTCTTGTTCCGCCTCCAGGAACGCCAGCTGCTTATATGATGTTGGAGCGAGGATACCATACGTGTACATGGTTAGAGAATTGGGTGGAATATACAAAGGATGATGGTGTTATAGCTTTCCCACAGCATGGTTCGTTTAATATGAGGATTTTGCAGAATTTGAGGAATCAAATGAGTTCATTAGAGCCAAATCCCAGACCTACACAGTATGAAGCGTTAGAGGAATGGGAGGTAGAAGCATACGAAAGAGAGAGATATCGAGGTGGTAGGAGATACAGAGGTTTTGGGCCTAGGTACCCTTTTGAGAGAAGAGAGGATACAATGAAAAGATGGAGGAGAGCTGTGGTAACTGAAGGTTTGTACCCAGTTTTGGTTGCTGAAGAACAGACAGGAGGCAAATGTAAAAAGAAAAAGAAAAATATAGAAACTTCAAGTTTAAGAGATGATGCAAACGATTCTGATGATGAGTTGTTGGAGGACATTATGACCAAAAGACCTCCGCCATACCAAGAAAATCCAAGTGAGGTATCCCCAAGTGTGCCACAATTGGGAGCCCCATTAACTCCACAAGACACGGAAATAGCTAGAGTAGTGCGAGAAAAAGAATTGGACATACTAAATAAGGCAAGGCTAGAGCAGGTTCAGAAATTAAATCAGTTAAGTCTGAATGCAGAAGCATTAATGGTACCGGTAACAATTGGTCCCGTAGTTCCATTGCATGGAGAAAAACAGAATGTATCAAAAGTACATACGTTAGCAGTTCCTAGGAGTAGCGTCAGGAATGGAATAGTGACGGTAGTGGATGTGGATGGACAGGCTGACACAAGTACTACATTGTTAGATCTTCCAGTTTGTGAGATAACAGAAACCCCTAGAAGAAGTATGCAAATAGATCCAAGGAGAATAGGTCCGAATGTTATTTCAGCGACAAGTAGTTGAATGATTGGATAAAGGAAATGGAAAGGCAAAAACATCAACCACAGAGTATAAATGTGAGCCAATTGAAAGTAGATTTGGAAGAGATGATTATTGGTACGATAAGTCCAGATAGATTAGGAACTTACCGAGATGAAGAGTTGTTGTTTTTGTGTAAAAGTATTACTTGGAGAGCGAGAAATCTACTTGAGAAAATATCAGAGGCTGCTAGTGAGTATGGAATAGACATAGAAAAATCGAAAGTGTTGCAGAAATCATACAGATTGGCTTTCACTGATAAGGATTTAGAGAGTTTGAATGCGTCTGGGAAAAGATTGCAAATTAAAGAGTTGATGAATATTCTGAAAAAATGGGGAGATGTGGAACGATGGAAAGGTAGATGGACGAGAAAGAAAGAAGAAGCTGCTGGTAAAGGAACGCCAATGTATCCGTTAAAAGAGACAGAACAAGTTGAAAGGGCGTGTCCGATGAGAGAAGTTCCAGGTGGTGGATATGTTCACGTTCCATGGTCAAGACAGGATATATTGTTCTTTACGAATGATTTTCCCAGATTAAGAGAGAAACCAGTTGAGTGGTATAAACAGGTGGAGAGGTTTGTGAAAGTTTCAAAGGTTTTGTTAAAAGATCTAGATGGTTTGTTTGAGATTGTTGTACCAGCTGATTTGTGGACAGAATGTAAAATCACTGTCGATTGGCCAAAAGAAGAATATCCTAGAGATTCTAAAACAGGTGCACCATCTGAGGAGGTGATGAAAAAGTACAATCAGGTGATCACTTTCTTGAAAGGGAAAATTTCCCCTAAAGAAACAGATTGGGTTAAGATAGACAGAACGACCCAAGAACCGAAAGAGTCAGTGCATGCTTATTATGAAAGGTTGTTACAAGTATTTAAACAGTACAGCGGATTTGAGAATATTGGAGACAAAGATATGGGACATTTTGTATATCGTTTTGTGTTTGGATTGAAACCGGAGATTAGTAATATGATTAAACAACATTTGATCTGTTGGCAGAGTAAAACAATAGACGAAATTTTGAGGTATGCGAAGTATTGTAGTGATGACATTGAATCAAGACATAAAAAATTAAAGGAGAAAATGATGTGGGCACAAGTGAAGGTAGCAGAGCAACAGGAAGTAAATAATAATTCCCAGACAGGTTACCAGATGAATGGCCAAAATCAAAATAGTCAAGTACCCAGTGGAGGTAGAGGGAAAATGAGTAAAGAAGAGGCTAGGAAGAAATTTCCTTCTCATACGTGCAGAAAGATTGGACATTGGAAGAACGAGTGTAGATCTGCTCAAAATAATAATGGGGTGAATCAAAATTTAAATCCACAGATGCAGAATGAGGTGGTTGTGAGCCAACAGCAGCAGCAGCAGGTAGTTACTCCACAGTTACAGGTGCCAAAAGCTCCCTTGCCAAATAATGTGAATGCTCAAGTACAGAGGTACGGTGTGAACACTGGATTTCACGGAGGTGACCAAGTAGGTAAGAATCAAAGTGTGCAGATGGTTACGCAATATTTGTTGCAGTGCAATGAGAATGATTCAGACTCATCTCAATGACGGTGCCTGAGGGGGGAGGAAGAGTGCGTACTTGGCGCATCTTTAGCGGTAGATCAGTCAGGTCCATTTGTTTACGGAAAGGTGGAAGGTAATGATATTACATTCCTGGTGGACACTGGTGCTACCCGTTCTACTGTGAGAGCAGCAGAAATTCCCAACCTACCCCTCTCGGGAGAAACTATCCAAGTTGTAGGAGTCTCAAACAAGCATATTAGAACACCAGTCACAAATCCAATAGAAGTTCATATTGGAAGTTTCAGAGACATGCATCGTTTCGTGGTATGTGACTCAAGTCCAGTAAATTGGAAGAGATTTATTGAGCAAAATGAATTGTACCATCTATTGTACACCAGATGGTATTGCATTTCAGACGCCTGATGAGGATGTTGAATTCAAGATGATGTTAGCGAAGCAAGGGACAGAAGTGGATGAGTTGTTTTCACTTCTCACAGAAGAAAGTTTGCCCGAAGAATTAAAAAGTACAGTGAGGTCGGATGTATGGGACTTTACGGGAAAAGAGATTGGCCTAATGACAAATGTAGATCCGATTCAGGTTACAGTGAAAGAGGGTGCTGTGTATCCAAACACATCTCAGTACAAAATGAGTCCAGAAGTAATTGCAGGAGTTACTCCTGTGATTGATCAAATGATTGAACAGGGAATTTTGAAAGAAATAATGAGTAGTCCTTGTAATTCGCCCATTATCGGAATTAAAAAGCCAAGCGGAAAGTATAGAGTAGTGCAGGATTTAAGAAAGATTAATAAAATTGTAGTACCCTGTTGTCCAGTAGTGCCAAATCCGGCAGTAATCCTTTACCAAATTCCATGTGATTCAGAATGGTACACAGTGATTGATCTGTGCCAAGCATTTTTCTTGATTCCTCTACATCTGGAAAGCCAGTATTTATTTGCATTCCGGTTCGGAGACCGTGTTTTGGCATGGTGCCGAGTTCCTCAAGGGTATACCGAGAGTCCTTCAATCTTTAATCAGATTCTGAAAAGGTGTCTGGAGACCTTGGTCATGCCAGGAAATTCAGTTTTGGTTCAGTACATTGATGACCTACTTGTGACATCAAAGACCCGAGAGGAATGTGGGACAGATACCATTGCCTTACTGAACCATTTGGCAGAAGGAGGACACAAAGGGCCCGATTCTGATGCGGTTAGGAAATCTTCCCGATCAAATCGGTTTGGAAATGGTTTCCGACCGACTCGGATCGGGAGAGTCCTACCGACCGAGTATGATGCATCCGGATGCTTCCAGATACGATTTGGTTGGACTCCCATTGACTTCTATGGGAAGCCTATGTTCCTAACCGCATCGTAATCTGGCCCTCGGTTGGGAAGACACGTTCCCGATCCGATTGGGAAGGAGCAAATGCCATTAGGAGGCCTTCCTAACCGCATCGGAATCGGGCCCTAGGTGGGAATGCTTTCCTAACCGCATCGGAATCAGGCCCAAAGTGTCAGCAGCAAAATTAAAATTTTGTAAACAGGAAGTCCAATACCTAGGACACAAAATAGAAAAGGGAGTCAGAAAGGTGACACCAGAAAGAATTAGTGGATTAAACAAATGAGCCCACCTACCACTCAGAAAGAAGTCCAAATGTTTTTGGGAATGGTTGGATATTGTAGGCAGTGGATCAGTGGTTTCTCACTGATTGCAAAACCTCTGCAGAGGTTGACTCGAAAAGATGTGAAAGATTCGATTGTGTTGGATGATGAAAGTATGGAAGCTTTTACTAAATTACGAAACAGTCTTAGTCAAGCACCTGCATTGGGAATGCCAGATTATGCAAAGGATTTTGCATTGTACTGTTGTGAAAGAGATGGGTGTGCACTTTCAGTTTTAACTCAAAAACATGGAATGGCACGACGTCCAGTAGCATATTTTTCTGCTACTTTGGATTTAGTGGCTGCAGCGTTGCCAGGATGTTTAAAAGCAGTAGCTGCTACTTGTGTGAGTCTGGAACAGAGTGAAGCAATTGTGATGGGACATCCAGTCAAGGTGTATGTGCCACATTCAGTTGAGATCCTTTTGACACGTACGAGGACACAATACATGACCTCTAGTCAGCTGACTAAGTATGAAAGAGTGATTTTGGGTGCTGAAAATGTGACTGTGGTAAGGTGCACTACTGTGAATCCAGCAACTCTGTTGCCGAATTCATATTGTGAGGAAGTGAGAGAGGAAGCGGATCACGATTGTCTGGATGTGACAGAGTTGTGCACGAAGCCCCGGCCTGACATTGAGGACACTCCACTAGACGAATCAGACTGTGAAATGTTTGTTGATGGATCATGTTTAAGAAATGAAAAAGGAGAATTGTGGTCTGCCTATGCTGTTTGCACCATAGCGGGAGTTTTAGAAGCATCCTGTTTAAAGGGGATAAACTCTGCTCAAATTGCTGAACTGATAGCTCTGATTAGAGCGTGTAAAATTGCCAAAAGTCTGAGGGTAACCATATTTACTGATAGTCAATATGGTTTTGGGGTTGTCCACGACTTCGGACAGCTATGGATGCAAAGGGGATTTCTGACTTCTTCAGGTTCTCCTATAAGAAACAGCAAAACTGTAAAAGATTTATTGGATGCTTTACAACTGTCCAAAAGAATTGCAGTGGTCAAATGTTCCGCACATAAGTCAGGAGATGACTATGTGACGAGGGGCAACAGATATGCAGATCAAGTAGCGCGTTTATGTGCAAGAAATTTAATTGCCCTAAACAGAGGGATTGAAAAGGAAAATACCAATTGCCATCTTATGTTTTCTTCTTCTTTTGAAACTTGGGATGAGATTAGGCAGTTACAGGAAGAGGCAAGTGATGAGGAAAAAGAAATTTGGATAAATTCAGGCTGCAGAAAGAGAGCAGAGGACGAAGTGTGGGTCTATATAGACGAAAGACCAGTCATGCCAGACGGTTTACTATCCCAAATGGCAAGGGTATACCATGGAATTGCACATGTTGGAAGAGATGCAATGGTCAGGCTCTTCAAGTAGTCATGGTATAACCCAAAGTTCAGTGTCATTGCAGAGAGTCTTGCCAGAGGTGCATCACCTGTCAACAACAGAATCCAGGCAGGAAGACAATTGTTAGTTGGGGACGAATTGGAAAAGCAGCGGGTCCATTCACCCAACTTCAGTTGGACTTCATCGAACTCCCACCGTGCAATGGGCTGAAATATGTGTTGGTTGTTGTCTGTTTGTTTTCCTGCTGGGTGGAAGCCTATCCAACAAGAAGGAATGACAGCTTAACTGTCGTAAAGCTGCTTCTTATAGAACTGATGCCTAGATTTGGATTTCCAGTCACTTTGGAAACAGAAAGAGGAACTCATTTTAACAATGAGATAATTCGGATGATTTGTGCAGCGTTACAGATTGAGCAGAAGCTGCATTGTGCCTATCGACCCGAAGCATCTGGAGTGGTTGAACAGTTAGATGGCACAATAAAATCTAGGTTAGGAAAAGTGTGTGCATCCACAACACTGAAATGGCCTGATGCTTTACCCCTTGTATTAATGAGTCTTAGAAGCATTCCTGACAAAAAGACGGGTTTGAGTCCACATGAAGTCCTGATGGGAAGAGCAATGAGACAAGCATTTATACCAGTGAACAAATTGATGAATATATCTGATGATCTAGTGCTTGATTATTGCAGAGGATTAGCTGATCTGGTGCGTTCTGTGTCTCGCCAGGTTGGAGAAGATGCTACTATGACACAGCCGAATCAAGCTCATGATCTGAGTCCTGGTGAGTGGGTTCTTGTCAAGAAACACGTGAGGAAATCGTGTTTAGAACCCAGGTGGAACGGACCCTACCAGGTGATTCTTGTGACGACAACAGCAGTGAAGGGTGGTGGGTTGCCAAATTGGATCCATGCCAGCCATACCAGACGAGTCCCAAGTCCCCTTGAAAGACAAGAAGAGCAGCAACTGGTAAACCAAAGCCAAAGACCAGAAGCTGAAGTGTGTGAAGCTGAAGAATCTAGAATAACAGATTCTGAAGAACAAACGGATGATGAACAGCCAAGCACAAGTCAAGTAGAGTGGGCACCAGTTACTGGATCTCATGAGACTGCTGTTGAACCAGAAGAAAGAGAAGTTACTAGAAGTCAAGAAATAGAACAGATAGAAGAAAGGTCGAAAAAGAGAACTTGTGAACCAGTTGGAGAAGGTGAAAAAGTAGTTCAAGTTAAAAGGCCAAGAAAAGGTGACAATTGGCCAAGTGGAGTGAAAAGACTGAAATACACTCTTGTAAGAAGAAAGTCAAAAGAGCAGAGCAAATCAATGAGGTCACAAGTCAAACAGAACAAGAAGAGTCAGAAGAAGAGTCAGTACGAAAAACAAGGAGAGTAAGAATTCCAAGCAGAAAATACACAGCACCAGAATAGACGTACGTGATCTTGGGAGAAATTGAAAGCTCAGATCCAAGTGAAGAAAAGACGGTACTGACACTGAGCAAGTGGATGAAAGCAAATTAAGACCACCTTAAAAGAACTGTGAAAATTTTTAAGGAAAAACTTTGTCAGACAAAATGAATGGAAAGACTCAAAAGATTTAAAGAAGAAAAAATAAATAAAAGAAAGGGGTAAAAGAAGAAAGCCTTGAAGTGTAGGACTACACTATTTTTTAGAAACTTATTTTTGTGAATTAAGATTTTTACATAGATTTATATTTTTATATTTTAAGTAGAGTACAAAAATGGCTGAAGCAAAAGTGACTGAACATCCAAAATCTAGTCTAAAAAGTAGATGCATTAAAGCTTACTTATGTAGTGTCTTTGTTACTGACATTTATGTGGATAATATTAACTGTCATTGTACCTATTCTAATGGAAACTAATAATGGAAACAATACTAATGATGTAATAAGTGAAAGAATGGGTGATGTTACTAAAGAAACCCCTAATACTAACATAGAACTAATGGATGGAAGCATTCTCCATCATGATAAATCAATTAGTGATTTCTCGTTAAATGTTTTTACTAAATTGTTGTATGAATATGTGAATACAATGAATGTGAGTGATTGTTATGTGTGCATGCAATTACCTTCGTCTGTCTCAGAAGGGGTGACTTATCACCACCTTCCTTTAACATCTGGTGTGTCTTGTGGTGTCTTAACCAGCCTATTCTACGTGACGGGAAAGCTGGACTATCATTATTCTAATATAGATTTAGTATTTTCGGAGATACCTATTATAAAGGAGCTGAATAAGGTTTTAAGTAGTAAAAATGCACAGTATATGGGAGAATTTTTCCATATTACTAAGACACTAGATATAGGATACGCTTACAAAAACAATTTAACATGTAGTTTGCGGGTTGAAGAAAAGGTGTTCATAGATATGGTAGAGTATAGAAGAGAAACTTTCCAAAAGAAAGCTGCTGAACAGAAGTCACAGATACCACCATGGGCATTTAGAGAAGGAAATTATGAGAAAGGCGAGACATATGCTGCAATGTCCCTGGACTGGGAAAATTTGTTTGCTTAGAATGAAAACTAACTATAATAATTATCTCATTGGGTCTAGTGCATGTGAACATACTTACCAAATTACTGGAGGTTGGGGATTGAAGGGTGGAGCTGATCCTGTTTTCCCAGGAATCTATTATGTGTGTGGTAAGAAAGCCTATTACAGGCTACCTGCACATTGGTATGGTAGTTGTTATTTTGCAATTGTTTTCCCAAAGGTCTACCATGTAGACAAAAGCCACAACAGAATCAATGAAATAAGACAAGGATTAACATGTAAGAAGAGAGCTAGTTTCTCAGAAATAGTAGGTGATATTTTTGGTGCACTAATACCCTCAGTTGGAGTCGTTCTGAATTCACATAAAATTCGAAAATTGTCCACAGTGGTTGATCGTTTTCGACAGATACTGCTGGTGGCTTCTTGATGATTGACACCGAAATGGTTGCGATCAGATCAATGGTTTTGCAAAATCGACTTGCCCTTGATATCTTATTGGCAAAAGAGGGTGGAGTCTGTGGCATGTTGAAAATTCAACACTGCTGTACTTATATCCCTGACAAAAGTAAAGGTATTGAGGGATATATTAAGAATATTATGAAATTACATGAAGACTTGACCCAACTGGAGGTTGACGGTGTCTGGGAGAGACTTGGTAAGAGTTTCTCTTCTGTAGGTAAATGGTTTTCTACCTTTGGAAGTAGTTTATTAGGAAAAATAATAATGGCAATGATTTTGGTAGCTGGAATAACCTTAGTGATAATATCGATATATAAATGTTGTAAGTGTAATTGTGGAAGAAAAGAGATGACAGGCTCAAACAACAAACGAAAAGCAAGAAAGAGAAAAAGAGATGAAATAGAACTAGAAGATATGAAAGGAGATTACTATGATAAGATGAAAGATTTAGACGAAAACTTAATGAAAAGAGAAAAGATTACTGAATTTTAGATAGATGAAGATGGCACTTGGTATGGTGGGTATTTTATGATGGCTCCAAGAAGCCATCAGAGGGGGGATTGATGGAGCAGAGTTTCGCAAAAAATTAAACGTCCCATTTCAGCTCACTACGACAAATAGAACATAAGCATTTATTAATTACATGGTAAAACATTTTTCACTGTGTACCACCCACTCTTGCACTATCCCTTGTTACATGTTTTTCTAGCAGAAGCTTAAGGCAAAAGCGGCATTATTAATTATTTTTAAAGCAAGATGCAAGATGCGAAATATAAAATGCAGCTTAAATATGCATTAATTCTGTTTCCTTCTAAACGCATTTTAGTATGCGGCCTAGTTCTTTTATACATTAATTTACATTAGTACACACATGCGTAAAGCGGTTTCCCTCGTGTTCATGTAATGTGTGTGTTAAACTGTCACTGCACACTGTTAGTACGTATTATGGAGGTGTTAATTCAAGCAGGTTTCATTTTTCACTTATGTGGCCACCATTTTCAAATGTAATGATGTAGCGGCAGGCATGATGAAAAGCCCCACCGTGATCGAATGCTACTGAAAGAGAGTGTTTCCCCTCACCTAAGATGGCTACCATGCTGCAATGAAAAGGCACATCAATAGTAGCTAGAGCATCTGTGAAAGTGAAGAAGCTCACAATCTAGTTAAAAACCATGATTGAGCCTTCTTTAACCTGCCAGTGAAAGTCAGCCAATAACCCCTCCCAACTTTTCTTTCTTCCCACTCCTCTTCCCTTTACACCAGGCTATGTCATCTGCCAATGGCAATGCCAGGAGACGTAGTTTGCAGCACACATTCGCGGACACATTTCCGGCCAATGTCAACTTGGCATTAGGAAATATAGAGGATTGTTTGGCTAGTTACAACACTATAGAAGAAACATCTTTAGATCAATTGGCCCCATTAAATTCATACTCCAACCTGACCAGACGCACGCATGCAGCATGGTTCTCGCCAGATCTAAGGAAGGAAAAAAGCCTCTGCAAAAAGCTGGAAAGGAGCTGGTGTCTCTCCCATGACGCAAACAATAAAAATAGGTATAAGATCTCTCTAGCCCATTATGATAAGAACTTAAAGAATGCGCGTAGAGCTCATATTGAGTCCCAACTTAATCAGGTAGGGAAATCCTCAAAAAGAACTCTATCGCATCCTCAACTCCTTCACGAATCCCAAGGCCTGTCTCAATTAAGTAACTCCATCACAAGAACTCTGTGATAAGATAGCCAATAACTTTACTCAGAAAAATTGAGATTATTTATGATAAAATCATTAAAGATAGGGACCTCTTGAATGACACTTCAACCCTCTGTCCCTTACTCTTACCCCATGCACATTCTCTGGAATGCTTCCCCCCTCTCACATCTGATACTGTGGAGATTCTGCTGAAAACGGTCGTCAGGCTCCCCTCAGGATATTGTACCTGCTACAGTATCTTCATTACCTCATAAACAGCTGTCACCTGCTATTTGCTCAATTCTCTATCTTTCCTTGAGCAAGAGCCATTTACCATCCGAATGGAAGGCTGCCCAAATAATCCCCATCCGTAAGAAACCCAACGCCCCTGTGGGAAGATCTAACTAATTGTCGCCCTAGCTCTCTGTTATCGTTTTTGTGTAAACTCTTGGAAAAACACATTAATAAACATCTCTCCGAGTACATTGCAGCAACGGGATGCCTCGACTCCTCTCAGTCTGGGTTTCGGCCTAGGTTTAGTACAGAGTCAGCACTGATTGCCGTCACTGACAACCTAAGACAGTCCCTGGACAACGGACAAGCAGCACTATTGGTGCTGCTGGATTTGTCAGCGGCATTTGACACGATATCCCATTCCATCCTACTTAACAGAGTGAGAGATATCGGAATCCACGGCCTAGTCTTTCAGTGGTTATCATGTTTTCTAACTCACCGTACCCAAACCATCAACTTCGGCGCCTTCTGATCTCAAACTTCGGAGTTGACCAAATGAGTACCATAGGGATCCTGTCTCAGTCCCACATTGTTTAACATTTATGTGGCTCCTTTAGCAGATTTACTCAGGGAAAGGGGCTTCATTCCAATCTCATATGCTGATGAAACCCAGCTTTTAATGGCTTTTGATAAAAACTCTCCCAACACCCAGTTGACCTTCTCAGAAGGCATGACAGCCATTGCTGCCTGGATGAGGAACAACTTCCTGCAGTTAAATGCAGGGAAAACGGAGGTCATGTTATTCGGAGAAGCTCCTCTGCTCTGGTCCCCAGAATGGTGGCCTACCGAACTGGGTGCCGCCCCGGTCCCTAAAGCTGTGGTAAAAAACTTAGGCGTACATCTGGATCAAAAACTCACGATGAAGGAGCATGGCACCACCACCGTAGGCTCATGCTTCCATACGCGAAGCCTTTTACGGAGGGTTTTCCCTTTTTCCCTCTGACAGTACGTAATCACTCCTCCAAGCATTAGTAGTAAGTCGCCTAGATTATTGTAATGCTCTTTTGATTTCAGCTAACGTGTCTTCCCTCGATAGACTTCAGGTGGTTCAAAACACAGTGGCTCACCTTGTCTCCAACTCTCCTGCCAGGACCACCTCTTCCCTGCTACTTCAAGGATTACACTGGTTACCAATTCGCAAGCAGATCAGATTTAAGATCTGCTGCACTGTGCACAAGGCACTAAATGGCAATGGCCCTAGCTACTTAGCAGATAGACTCACCCGTTATCAGCCTTCCAGAATACTCTGTTCAGGCTCTAAGCCGCTACTTCTGGTACCTCGTGCTAAGAAATCCCGCATAGGTGGAGAAGCCGTCTATTACCTAGCCCCCTCCTATTGGAACCAACTTCCCAGCCACCTTCGGAAATACCCAGACTATCTACTATTCCGTAAGCTCCTTAAAACTGAGCTTTTCTGAAAACCTTTACTCTTCCTAACTGTAGCATCTCAGTAGCGCGGAGATACCCCTCCGGGGGTGATTCGGGCGCTTTACAAGTCACAAATAAATAAGTAAATATCAAACCAGGACTAGCGGGATGTGGAACTATGTTTCCCATCTTCCCACGCTTTGCTTCCATCACTCCGCTAGTAGATGAGTTCAAGCCTTCCTGCCATTTTGGCTGCAAGGATGTTTAGTGCGTCGTTCCTTGGCACTATAGCTAGTAAGAGTCAAGAAGGCATGAGCTTCTGTCATTTCCAGAGAAGTTGCATCGGTTTTCCTGAAGCAGCTGGCTGCAGCACAGGCAGTGATGTAGTTCAGGTGTGCACTATGCTTCTCTTTGCTATGGGGAAGGACATTGAGATACACACTTTCCATGCCCAATCCTTGCATTGCCTTTCACCTGGGAGATGAAGTCTCTGTCTTGCACAGAGTCACTGACAATGCAGGGCTGTGCCTTCCCATTGTCAATACATTTCCTTGCATCCTGGGAAATGTAGTCTTGGCTGCACTCTATGTTGATACAGATAGCATACTTGGACTGACAGGTTCATTAATAAATTGTCTCCAAAGCTGTCAGTAATGCTACTGACTGAGAGTGTTTCCCCTCATCTAAGATGGCTACCATGCTGTAACACAACGACAAGGCATTACATTAGTACAGTACCTTTAAGGAAGTTGTATTAGTAATTAATGTGGAATTACCTCCCAGTCCCATGAAATCTATATCACCTGCAGAATCCCCAGAGTTCCACACTGTCCCAAGTCAGCTTTGACCTGTACATGGAGCTCATTCGGGCTCTACTCTCAGACTTTACAACGGCCCCCTTAATGGCATACTACGTGTCTCAGCTCATCTCATCCTGGGCCTGATGAAATGTCATATATACAGATACATCTTATATGTCCTTAGATCTGAAGCTAATCTCCTTTATTGCTAGACTAAACATTATTGTTTGAGAAACTGTAGTACTAGTAACATAAATAACAGAGAGGAGAAACAGAGTTGTTCGTCATACTTCTTTGCTATGTGAAGTAAGTTAAACATATTCCATTCACAAATATGCTTGTCAAATGGTTACTATAGAAGACTTTAGTCATATATATGATTCCTTGCAACAGACCATGCCGATGTAGATCCTATTTAGCAAGTTCTACTCAATCCAACCAAAAGCAAGTTTTGCATTAATGGCCAGTCTAAGTCATGGCAGGACAATTATTTTAATTAGTACTACTACATTAATGACCTCCTTAAGAAATGCAATCTGACTAGGTTTCATGAAAGCAAGCAAGGAAATATTATTTATTGTATCAGTTGTTTTTCTATAGCCCTTCACATCTGTTACAAGGCACCAAACACATTTGCATACTGCTCTGTGGGATTGCTTGATGACAGAGTCTGTGTCTGTTCTGTGGCCTGGGTAGGCAGTGTTTTGATGATGCATATGAGGACCACATTTGTGCTCTTATTGTGGTTTTCTCACTGCACCTTGTTGTTTAGTCAAGAGAAAGGAGAGAGAGATGGAGGAGTAGGCTTCTGCATGGTACGGAATCGATGGAAAGAAAGTGCCTGAATAAAGTTTTGCTGTATGGAAAGTGTGGTGTTGTGTGTGGGTGGCAGAGGATGAAACTAAGATGTCACTGCAATTGTGAAGCCGAACTAGTACATGGCATGGGGCATGGAGAGTAAGCGATAGCTCCACATATGGGTCTCCCTGCCATTCTTAGAGTGATTTGTTCAAGTTTCAATTGAGGTGATAGTGAGTTCTGTGTTGTAAAACTGTGCGAAATTGGGCTGTTGGTTGAGAGGGATGTGGCCCCTCCTCAAACAACACCCACAATCCTTGTCAAAAGTTACAAAATTAACCTGTGCTTAACCCTCTGGAAGCTTAGCACAAAAACATTCAGGCTTAACTTAGAGGCAAACACAAATAAAGTGAAAACAAAACACAAGAAAAATCCCACACTAACTTAGTGATATATAGTATAATTTATTAAATTAGTTGACACCAAAACAACAAAAATCCAATCAGTAGGCCTGGAGTTCTGAATTATTTTCTTTTTAGTAAAAACTGGCACCCAAAAGATCAAAGCGCCAACTGCGTTAGGATATACGAGGTGGATTGGCCCTGGTCTCAGCTTACCTTCAGACTTAGATGAAATTTCGAAGAACAAAGTCTGAGAAGGTAAAGTTCTTCGGGGCAAGGCAGCCGGAGGTGTCTCAGGAGGAGGCACCATCTTCCGGGAGCCACTGGATGAAGTTGTGGTGAAGATTCCTATGTTCAAACTCTTTTTTGGAAGTCAAAAATCTCCAGTGGGACAAAACTGCAGGCTATGTCCGACGAAGGCTCCAGGCAGCCGAAAACCTTTCCAGAGAGGAGCTGCTGAAAAGAATTTGCTGCTGCAGAAAACATATTGGAAGCTATCATGAAGTCAAGTCAAACAGCGATGAAATTTGGGAAGTAAGGCGAGCAGGTAGGGCCTGTATCCTCTCAGTTCTTAGAGCACTTTTTGACAGAAAATTAGCTAAGTCCCATGTTTTGAATTTTGACTGGTTGGACACCTTTAGCACCACTTCCAAGGGTCCAGAAGTGGGGGCACCATTTGGAGGGTCAGGACTCACTTCAGGCTGGGTCAAGGTGCACTTTGAAAGTTGTGGGAACTTTTGTGTCCCTGTAGCTCTGAACGAGAGGCCAGCAAATTAACCCTTGGTGTTACCTTGATGGTCCTGGGTTCCAGCAGAAAAGCAGGTCTCAAGCAGCAGGGCACTCCTTTCTAGGCACAGTGCAGGCTTCAGGCAGCAGGGCAGTCCTCTTGGAGCAGCAGGACAGTCCCCCATAGTAAAAAGCAGGACTCTGGCAAAAGGGCAGTCCTCAGAGAGTACATCGCAGCTCCAGAAGTGAACTGAAGAGTGGGTCTGATGGTCCTGTTTTTAGGTCTCGCCTACGCAGCGCGCATGCTCTGCTTAGGAGGAGACCTTTAGCCATCGGTTCCCTTTTTTCCCCAAAAACGTGCACGCGTTCCATTGCCTTCAATGGCAACGCGTGCACGTGTGGCGATTGCCTTGCGGGAGCGAGCGGCAGTGCCATATGGTATCAATTATCGCCGCTGGCTCCCGCAAGGGAATCGGCAGGCCCCCCTCGCCCCCTGCTGCCGCGCGAGGCACGCTTTTGCTTGTTTCAAATGATTTTGGGCCTCCACCTCTATGAGATGGGTCGCCTGCAGGCATACCGTTGCAACCCTGTTGCGCTTAAGGAATGTAAGTGCTCTATGCCTCGTCATACACCCACTGAAGCCCAGGACATTCCAAGTGATAAAGTTGTAGCTATTCACCATACCAGTTTGCTCATCTAGGGTCTAGGTGTCCCAGGCGTTACCAATGTGCCACCGACACTAGTCTCAAGGAAAATCTCTTTATTTATTTTTATTAGTTTATACACATTTATTTGTGTTAGTACTACAGCTTTATCACGCAAGGGTGTCGCCCTTGAAGTTGAACTGGTGCAGACATAGAAACGTGTCCTTCGGAAACATGTTGTGTTTCAGACCTCGGGTCTCAATAAAGTTGGTCCTATTCTGTTAGAGACTTCTGACTTCAGCGCGTGTTGAGTACGATGATTCAATTGGTATAACCGAGTGTCTGTTGATCCTTCGCATCAAACCTTTGCGTGATTCATGGAAAGATTTAATGTTGCTTATGTACTTCTGTTGGAAGTTGACTAACTTCACTTTCACATATTTAGAGGAAGGTTCACCATTATAAGATGGCACCTAGGTTTCTGTGCAATCGAATCCACGGCATGTTCTCGTGGGAATCGCTTAAATAACAGGAAGTTTGGTATCATAGTACCTAGCTGGGATGGAGGTGTTGCTCGGCATCTGTGTTTGAAATAGAGCCAGAATGGAAGCGTAGCTCGGTATCGGCGTTTGAAGTATCAGGTATGAACTACATGGCACAACCAGTGGTTACTATAGTTGTAAATATTCCTATCAGCAGACATTTTCATGTCAGTTTTTTTTCATCTATTAGAGCATGGAGGTACTTTGATTCTCGATGGTACAGAGTTTAACTCTTCGACAGCAAGCACATTGAGGTAATGCTAATGTCGCATTAGCGTGTCTTGTATCCTTGCTTTGTAATTAAGACTATGAGTCTAACATCGTTCTGTTTGTTTATATATACAGTGTTTACATTGGTCCGTCGTTTGCAGCTAGTATATTCTGATATCATGGAAAATGAGAAGGTAATTACAGCTTGCGATTGGTATTAAGGTGACAGGTGTTTTCTGTCTTCCACGCACGGTTCGTGTTGTCCTAGAGCATTTCGGACGGCATCTCACATTCATCATTAGACTGCACGTGTGCACCAGAACATATAAACATTCGGTCCAGCAAGCACTGCACTTTTTCATTTATTTTTTCACTTTTTAATTTTTTTCTCATCTGTTGGTAAAACATAAATTTAAAACGACTTCGACAAGCCCTTTTCGGCAAGGTGACACTACTTCTCTTACATAACTGGTCGTTGTGATATAACCCCTGTAGAGCTTCATGTTGAGATTAAATTGTATACATTGTAGTATTTTCTTATTTATGTTTTTACAGGTTATGACCCTGACGAAGGGACCACCAACCCGAAATGCATTGAGCTTTCATTAACCTTTTTTGTAACTTGATGTATATGTATTTTGTTAATTAATTATGTTTTTGCTGTTTAATTATCAATGAACATGTTATGTGATGTCAAACATACAGACACATATACATCTGAACAACAAGCATTGGCATAGCCAATAGGTCTCGCCTTTGGAACCTTATAAGTGTTTAGTCATGCAACAGTTGATGTTGTTGCACCAAGGATATTGTGCTGCATAACCAAATACTTATAAGGTCCCAAAAGCGAGACCTATTGGCTATGCCAATGCTTGTTATACCTGGTGCCAGATTCGAAGCAGAAGAAACTTCTGGAATCCCGCCCCCCACCCCCACACTTTCCTGCCGAGGCTCCACAAGATCTGGGGTCATAAAAGCTTAGTGTGAAGTCCTTTGTATTTGTACTAAGGCATCTCCTTTGAAACATAAGTGTGACTGTGAACAGCTACGCCCCTCATATCCTGTCAGGATGAACCTTCTTGCCAACACGTAGTCACCCTTTGTGTTACTGTCTGGGAGAAATACACAAAGGCCAACTATCAACTACACTTAGACATGTGACCCAGGATACAGGCTGCAGTAACCAAATGGTTAATGTCAACTTTCAAAAAGTGGCATTTTCCGAATTGTGACTTAAAATCTGACTTTCCCATTAAAGAGGATTTTGAATTACAATTCTCTAGACACCAAACATTGTACCTGTTCCCAAACAAAAGTTATCATTTATTAAATATAATAAGGCAACCCAATGCTAGCCTATAGGAGAGGTAGGCCTTACTGTAGAGAAAATCGAATTTAAGAGTATGTGTCCTACTTTTTAAATACCAGACGTCTCTGAATTATTTGCAGTTTCAGGTGAAGAAAAATTGGGATCCACAGGTAGAATGCATTTGAAAAGTGAACATGAGTCAGGACGAGGAAGATGGTAGCTTCAAACTTCTTTTTGAAATTGAGGATATGCAGGAAGATAGAATTCAAACTGTGTAGAAAGCACTCATGTGTCTTGGTTCACTTGGGAAACAAGGAACGTTTATGGTACCCAAACTATCATAACCAAATTATTGGTTTGAAATAAATGTTGCATCTTAAATACAATTAACTCTCAAGAGAGTTAACAATGGAATATCTACACCCAATGGGAAGACAGTCTTGAATGATATTTAGGGTACAACATTTCTGTTTGACGATAATTTTGCTAATGCTATTCTAACATATGAAACAAGAAAAAGCCTAGGTTAAACAAACACTTCCAGATTTCTCACTTCTGTTTATGTTGCTGGAAATTCACGGAGTTCCTGAGGCCATATGGACATATGTTTTAATGGTTTTTCCATTCTCTGCATTTTAGAATTTCTGTTTTGGATGAGGAAAGTTTAAGGTGGTTTGTCAGTATACATTGGTTGATGGATGACAGGCAGTGGTCTAGTCCAAATTGTTCGACTTATAAGCAAGGAATTTGAAATCCATTTTACAATCTCCATCACATTTCCCCAGGGAACAGGCAATATATTCTCATTAGAAATTAATATTTTAAAAAATGGAATGACAATAAGTATTACTTGAACATAGTGAACCTTAGTGTTTGTCTTACACTGTTTTGGAAGCTGTTTTGGAGCGGAGAAAAGAGCAGTAGGCAGTAGAGCTCATAGCACATTCACAGTTGCTTCTGTTCAACTGTATGTGAGAGGAGGGGTTGTGCAATGAGTTATGGGGTTGTTACATTAGGAAGTACAGATGTAAGAAGGATAGGGGGTGAATAGACCCTGGGTTAGAAGTGGAAAAAGTAGCGGTTAATATGTAGGGAAAGAAATTGGTAGCAGGAGGGTGAATGCATGTATAGTAACAGCTGAATATAAAATGTATATCCCTATACCTCATATTCCACTCTAACTCAAACTGTGAGGTAGTCTTGGTCTGCAGAAAATTGCACTGAGTTAACCCAAAGTGAAAGGGGCTCTACAATGATGGTGGTCAAAAACAATACTTCACTTCAAAAACACAGAACTCATATATTGAAATGGAAACCAACAAAGGGAGTGGTTCCCCCAGAAGTGTCATCATTAGAAAGACAATGTGCTGATACCAGTGCAGAGTGATAGTGCACTTTAGGGGTAAACCAATAGTCCAATACTAGTCCACCACTATTATGAGCCTTAACTCTACCTCCAAAGTTGTGTGTGATAGAATCTGTTTGTGAGCATGTGGTCAGTATAAGTACGGGAAAACTATGATGGAAAAGTCATTTGTGTACCAAAGTCTCTAGATATCATACAAGTTTACTCCATACATCATATTACAAAGGACTTGTATTCTATTTATCTGCATATTTGTAAATCAATACATACCACCATGTGGCAGCATCAGGGATACAAATGTACCTGGTAATAAGTAATCCTGGTATTGATAGTAAAACCAGTAACTAGACCATCTGACATCAAAATCTGCTGGTATGGGCCTGCTTCCTTACAAAAAGAGAATCAGTCAGGAAGTCTTCATGTGGGCAAACCATAGAGGCCTGGAAATTAGTCTGGAAATATGATGGCGAAATTAATCCTTTAACTATAATTAACGGTCCACTGGTTTTTCTACGTAGAGTTTAGTCTATGGGAAGATTGCATTCTGAGGCTATGATGAGGTTAGTGTGCATGTTCATTTTTATCATGAATTGACCTGACTTACAAATGGACCTATTATTAGAGATTGGGCCATAATGTAATTCTGTTAGACACGGGGAGTAATACGATGTAACCTTTCTTTAATTATACTGATAACAATAGCAGGAAACATCACAATGAACCAATGTCACAAACCTCCCAATATCTCAAGCTACAAAGTAAATAAAAATGCAGGTATCTAGCCATCTTCGTTCTTGAAGCTGCAAAAGGAGTACACCATTCTGGTTACATATTCTTTGATGAAAAGCAAGAACTTCTGAATCCTTGAGACCATTAATCTCACATAAAATTAATTCTGTAAAAACAAACTTAAAAATTGAGGTGAGTCAAATCAGAGTGGCATAATATTAGTTACTCGGTCTTTACGATTATGATTTTCTAGCAATGCCTTTTACGGTAATGGATGGAAGATAATTTTATGAAAGTTTAAGGTCTTGTAACATCTTATATGGACACATTGTAAAATGCATCTAACATGACTCGGCAAGTGGACACCTTTCAACACTGAGACAGTTGAAAGGTTGTAAGACATCCAGAGTTTTGGTGGACTCCTTAGGTTTTCTGTTCTCATCTCATACTTACAACAGTGCACTGTAAGGGAATTCAGAACAAAAATAGAGGAGGACAGACTTGGTTTCCTAAAAAACAGAGAAACAGATCCAAAATGGGATAAAAATCCACAGATGTACTGAAGAAATTGATGTCAGAATCTCTACTGTAAGAGATCAAGCAAAGAAGCATAGACAATGTAATCTGCATTATGATGAAGGGGACCTTAGTAACGAGTGGACAATTTGCGAGAGGCTGAATGCTGTAAACATGACTCTGAAGCCCTTGACCTTTAAGGAAGTTGTATTAGTAATTAACAAACAAAAATGGGTAAGGCCATTGTTCCTGATTAGATTCCCAGGGACCTACACACATTTTATTTGTTTTTAATAAAATATATAATACTTAGATTGACATTCCTAGAAGTAGTTCTTATTGACCTGCAATGCACCTTCAACAAAATCTCCATATTTTTCCTTTAGAAATGTTTACGAAAGAAGGTATACCACCAGATAATTTAAATAATCTGATCACATCATAATAATTATGCCACCCTTAGGTAGGGAACTGTAGTGTAAATTCAAAGCATTATCCTGTAAACAACAAAGTATTCAAGGGTTGCACACTCATGCCATTGATCTTCTCCTTATATAACAAGCGGGTTGTAAAGGGATTATATGATGAACCCATTCTCTGCAGCTCAAAAATCTCTAAAATACTCTTTGTGGATGATGATTTGTTAGTTTTAAAGAAACTCCTGGGCTTAGTGAATCTTCTAGATACATTTAAGGAATTCTCTAGTTTAAGGAGTCTAGCCACCAACACCTCAAAAACTAAAAGGATGCTTTTTAAACCCCATTAAAGATTTGAGAATAACCTTAGGTTAAACGGTTCGCTTCTTCTAAGAGTCAAAGATTTTAAATACCTGGGGCAAAGTTCTCAAGGAACTATAAATGAAAGTAGCAAATAGTTAGCTCTCGTATTCTCATGGTCCAACTGTCAGGTGCAATCATTCACTTTGTAAGAGCTCGTGATGGGCAAATGTTTTTCTGACCTCAGAAGTATACAACGCACAGTGTTAAGATCTGGCTCTATATGGTGCGGAGATCTAGGGTTACAAAAATGAGTTAAAGTTTTCAGTGTGCAATTATATTTTTTAAAACAACTATTAAATTTGCCCCCAAGTACACATGTATGCTATTGATTGGTCTTGGTTCAATCTGTGTTGCATCTTTGGCTATAATTAGGCCCCCTGTGTACTGGATAAGAGTTTGTGGGTCCCTGGAATTGATCCACGACAGAAATTGACATTGTGAAGCATTGGGTCTTGTTGGAGGTCAAACCCTTGTATGGTTGAAACATGTTCAAGACTGTGCAGAGGAAATAGGTTTTCCTGAGCTTTGGTGTAGCCCTGCCTCAATTTCTGGTAGTATGGGAGCCAAACTTATAACAATATATGTCCCGTCTCATTGAAGACATGCACAAAAAAGCACAAGTGGGCACAATAACCTACTCATCAAGGATGTATACACCCAAATGTGAAGCCTATCTGGATGAAAGCAAACCTATGTTAGCAAAATCTTTGTAAGTGAAGTTTCGATTTGGTAACTTACCCTTGAATAATTTTATGCATACTTTGAGAACTTTGCCTGAAAAGAGCAGGTTTTGCCATAACTGTTTAGATTAGATTGAGGATAGCTAACATTTTTTATTTCAGTGTTCTCTTTATGCAATTGCTAATAATAAGTGGCTCAGCAATTTAATCTAGGATGTAGTTAAAAGCAATGTTGAGAGGCTGGTGGCATTGTGCACAACTGATCCCTTGAAAAACTTGGTGTTTACTGTTGCACGTTAACCACTACCTGAGTGGCTGCTTAGACGATGCTATAACAAATGACATTTGTTTTTAACATTGTAATGTTTATTTATATTTGAGTAACCTTTTTATTCCTTTGTTGTGATGGTAGAAAGATTTGTCTGAAAACATTATATTATGTGTTTTAATCCTCATTTTTTTACTTTCTTATGGTTTATACTTTTCTCATTGGTTATACCTGAAAAAACTATACTGACTGACTGTTATCAGTCAGAGGTATATGTTTAATGGTGTAGTAATTGGCCATTGTGGTAAGAGGTTAAGAACAAGGTTTACAGCCCACAAAGACTATTACAGTACGGCCTGTGCTTTCAAACACAAGTGATTTTAGCAACCTTCATACTAATGGAACATAATGACTGGTAGGTCATTCAAAAGGACATGTCTATCTGAAATATATCGCTAAACATCAGTGGTCTGACACCACATAAACATGGTTGTAGTAAAATTAGCAATCTCAAATTTAAGAACTGAAATTACATCAAGATTGTAACCTAAACAGCAGGGATCAATTGTTTCCAATTTAATGATTGATCTAACTGTTCCTGAAGCCCAAACACTTGTAATGAGGTTCAACGTAGTTTGCAAAAGGCATCACCTAGGGTATGAAATACAGAAGCCCTCCAAGTCATCAATTCCACACAACACTGCAAAACCATGTTGTGGTTCAGGGGCAAAGTTGGAAAGTTAAGATGGATACATGGTTAGCAGATGTTTTAAATATGGCCAAGCTCTCCATAGTGGGGCGACAAGAACTAAACCCTCCAAGCAGTATCACAGTTTGAGTAAGAAGTATTAAATCACAGCATAATGGAATAGAAAGTATGGTTTCATAGCCGTCCTCCAATCCTAGCAGAAGATATCTAGACTGATTACAAAAACGTCTGGACACCAGCTGACAAACTGAGGCACCTGACCATTATATATGGATACCATAAGGCTACATTTAAAAGAGCCCTAGAATCAATGCAGTAAACATTATTTTGGCCATTGACTCGCTCTCATTTTTTTCATGGTGTTAATACCAATGCGATACCTTGCCCTTCAACCCAGGAAAATATGAAGCTTTTCTATAAGAACAAAGATGTCACAAGTCTGAGGTAATATCCACCAGAGATTTAGAGCATGTTAACAAATGACTACATACCAACCAGACTGGAGATGATGGCTATCCAGAGAGATCCAAACAGCTCACCCTGCTAGGAGCAAGCCTTTTTAAGGTGAAGGATCTAGGCAAGAGCTAGACCCAAATATTATGCAAATTCCTCTTGGAAGGTCTCTTCTTTCATTTTGTTGCTATAGCACGTATGGCAGTTGAGCTGGCTAACATCTGCTATAATTGCCAGATCAGAAAGGGACATAGTTTCAGTACCTGCTCTACAAGAACTACCAGAGCTCTTCATTGCTTCCTGAAACTACAATGTCTGATGTGTGTAGCTGTGAATCCTTCTCATGATGAAAGTCTTGTGCCTTGTGCCTTTTGTAAAGATTGAGGGCCACATTTATCAAACTTTCGAGCAGCGCAGCAAGCCGTCTTGAAAGGGAAAGGACAGGAATGCGCCATATTTAACATCATATGGCGCATTCCTGTCCTTTCCTTGCGCTTGCACACAAACTGCTGCTTAGCGCTGCTGCTTAGCGCCAACGCAGGCACCTTTGTACCGTGGTGCAAGGGGGCCTGCGTTGCAGATAGGATTGCCTTTTTGCAGGAAGGAGCACCTTTCTGCACAAAAACAATCATCAGGGGCATTTTTATCTTTGTACGTGTGCTACAGATATGCAGAATGCAGCACACATGGAAAGAGGAAAAAACGAGGAAAAATAAAGATATTTCTCCCAACCTGTGGAGGCGTGGCATTTTGACTCCTTCCCAGGTCTACCAGTAATGGTAAATCTGGGAATATGCCAAAATCCATGGGTAAATGCGAGGTAACACCCAAGCTCCACCCAAGGAACGCCTCCCTGGGGCAGAGTAATGCAACGCAGCGATTTGCACACCATTGTATTACTCTAGATTTATCAAGCCACGCAGGGCCATGCAAGATGGCCTTGCGTGGCTCTTTAAATCTTACTTAGTAGTTGCGTCTCTATTGTGCCCCATTGCATGGCACAAGCCGACACAAGTGCTTGATAAATCTGCCCCTGATTGTGTAGAGCACCAGAAATAAAATGGTTTATAAGAAAGACAAAAGACAAATCCACAACCTTTGCATGTTCTTTCAAGAAGATGGAGTTGGCCGTTATCACATGTTTCATTCTTGGTGAATCTTGTTCAGTTTGGATGCTCTTATTCACTTTTCCTTTGCCGGGATAAAATTTGTTCTTGAAGTTGATCATGTAGGTTGGCCTTCAGCCAAAGGACATCATTAGAACAACATTTATCACAGACACTTAAGAGACCTATTGGCAATATAGCTAGTAAGAGTCAAGAAGGCATGAGCCTCTGTCATTTCCAGAGAAGTTGCATCGGTTTTCCTGAAGCAGCTGGCTGCAGCACAGGCAGTGATGTAGTTCAGGTGTGCACTATGCTTCTCTTTGCTATGGGGAAGGAGATTGAGATACACACTTTCCATGCCCAATCCTTGCATTGCCTTTCACCTGGGAGATGAAGTCTCTGTCTTGCACAGAGTCACTGACAATGCAGGGCTGTGCCTTCCCATTGTCAATACATTTCCTTGCCTCCTGGGAAATGTAGTCTTGGCTGCACTCTATGTTGATACAGATAGCATACTTGGACTGACAGGTTCATTAATAAATTGTCTCCAAAGCTGTCAGTAATGCTACTGACTGAGAGTGTTTCCCCTCATCTAAGATGGCTACCATGCTGTAACACAACGACAAGGCATTACATTAGTACAGTACCTTTAAGGAAGTTGTATTAGTAATTAATGTGGAATTACCTCCCAGTCCCATGAAATCTATATCACCTGCAGAATCCCCAGAGTTCCACACTGTCCCAAGTCAGCTTTGACCTGTACATGGAGCTCATTGGGGCTCTACTCTCAGACTTTACAACGGCCCCCTTAATGGCATACTACGTGTCTCAGCTCGTCTCATCCTGGGCCTGATGAAATGTCATATATACAGATACATCTTATATGTCCTTAGATCTGAAGCTAATCTCCTTTATTGCTAGACTAAACATTATTGTTTGAGAAACTGTAGTACTAGTAACATAAATAACAGAGAGGAGAAACAGAGTTGTTCGTCATACTTCTTTGCTATGTGAAGTAAGTTAAACATATTCCATTCACAAATATGCTTGTCAAATGGTTACTATAGAAGACTTTAGTCATATATATGATTCCTTGCAACAGACCATGCCGATGTAGATCCTATTTAGCAAGTTCTACTCAATCCAACCAAAAGCTAGTTTTGCATTAATGGCCAGTCTAAGTCATGGCAGGACAATTATTTTAATTAGTACTACTACATTAATGACCTCCTTAAGAAATGCAATCTGACTAGGTTTCATGAAAGCAAGCAAGGAAATATTATTTATTGTATCAGTTGTTTTTCTATAGCCCTTCACATATGTTACAAGGCACCAAACACATTTGCATACTGCTCTGTGGGATTGCTTGATGACAGAGTCTGTGTCTGTTCTGTGGCCTGGGTAGGCAGTGTTTTGATGATGCATATGAGGACCACATTTGTGCTCTTATTGTGGTTTTCTCACTGCACCTTGTTGTTTAGTCAAGAGAAAGGAGAGAGAGATGGAGGAGTAGGCTTCTGCATGGTAGGGAATCGATGGAAAGAAAGTGCCTGAATAAAGTTTTGCTGTATGGAAAGTGTGGTGTTGTGTGTGGGTGGCAGAGGATGAAACTAAGATGTCACTGCAATTGTGAAGCCGAACTAGTACATGGCATGGGGCATGGAGAGTAAGAGATAGCTCCACATATGGGTCTCCCTGCCATTCTTAGAGTGATTTGTTCAAGTTTCAATTGAGGTGATAGTGAGTTCTGTGTTGTAAAACTGTGCGAAATTGGGCTGTTGGTTGAGAGGGATGTGGCCCCTCCTCAAACAACACCCACAATCCTTGTCAAAAGTTACAAAATTAACCTGTGCTTAACCCTCTGGAAGCTAGCACAAAAACATTCAGGCTTAACTTAGAGGCAAACACAAATAAAGTGAAAACAAAACACAAGAAAAATCCCACACTAACTTAGTGATATATAGTATCATTTATTAAATTAGTTGACACCAAAACAACAAAAATCCAATCAGTAGGCCTGGAGTTCTGAATTATTTTCTTTTTAGTAAAAACTGGCACCCAAAAGATCAAAGTGCCAACTGCGTTAGGATACACGAGGTGGATTGGCCCTGGTCTCAGCTTACCTTCAGACTTAGATGAAATTTCGAAGAACAAAGTCTGAGAAGGTAAAGTTCTTCGGGGCAAGGCAGCCGGAGGTGTCTCAGGAGGAGGCACCATCTTCCGGGAGCCACTGGATGAAGTTGTGGTGAAGATTCCTATGTTCAAACTCTTTTTTGGAAGTCAAAAATCTCCAGTGGGACAAGACTGCAGGCTATGTCCGACGAAGGCTCCAGGCAGCCGAAAACCTTTCCAGAGAGGAGCTGCTGAAAAGAATTTGCTGCTGCAGAAAACATATTGGAAGCTATCATGAAGTCAAGTCAAACAGCGATGAAATTTGGGAAGTAAGGCGAGCAGGTAGGGCCTGTATCCTCTCAGTTCTTAGAGCACTTTTTGACAGAAAATTAGCTAAGTCCCATGTTTTGAATTTTGACTGGTTGGACACCTTTAGCACCACTTCCAAGGGTCCAGAAGTGGGGGCACCATTTGGAGGGTCAGGACTCACTTCAGGCTGGGTCAAGGTGCACTTTGAAAGTTGTGGGAACTTTTGTGTCCCTGTAGCTCTGAACGAGAGGCCAGCAAATTAACCCTTGGTGTTACCTTGATGGTCCTGGGTTCCAGCAGAAAAGCAGGTCTCAAGCAGCAGGGCACTCCTTTCTAGGCACAGTGCAGGCTTCAGGCAGCAGGGCAGTCCTCTTGGAGCAGCAGGACAGTCCCCCATAGTACAAAGCAGCACTCTGGCAAAAGGGCAGTCCTCAGAGAGTACATCGCAGCTCCAGAAGTGAACTGAAGAGTGGGTCTGATGGACCTGTTTTTTATACCTGGTGCCAGATTCGAAGCAGAAGAAACTTCTGGAATCCCCCCCCCCCCACCCCCACACTTTCCTGCCGAGGCTCCACAAGATCTGGGGTCATAAAAGCTTAGTGTGAAGTCCTTTGTATTTGTACTAAGGCATCTCCTTTGAAACATAAGTGTGACTGTGAACAGCTACGCCCCTCATATCCTGTCAGGATGAACCTTCCTGCCAACACGTAGTCACCCTTTGTGTTACTGTCTGGGAGAAATACACAAAGGCCAACTATCAACTACACTTAGACATGTGACCCAGGATACAGGCTGCAGTAACCAAATGGTTAATGTCAACTTTCAAAAAGTGGCATTTTCCGAATTGTGACTTAAAATCTGACTTTCCCATTAAAGAGGATTTTGAATTACAATTCTCTAGACACCAAACATTGTACCTGTTCCCAAACAAAAGTTATCATTTATTAAATATAATAAGGCAACCCAATGCTAGCCTATAGGAGAGGTAGGCCTTACTGTAGAGAAAATCGAATTTAAGAGTATGTGTCCTACTTTTTAAATACCAGACGTCTCTGAATTATTTGCAGTTTCAGGTGAAGAAAAATTGGGATCCACAGGTAGAATGCATTTGAAAAGTGAACATGAGTCAGGACGAGGAAGATGGTAGCTTCAAACTTCTTTTGAAATTGAGGATATGCAGAAAGATAGAATTCAAACTGTGTAGAAAGCACTCATGTGTCTTGGTTCACTTGGGAAACAAGGAACGTTTATGGTACCCAAACTATCATAACCAAATTATTGGTTTGAAATAAATGTTGCATCTTAAATACAATTAACTCTCAAGAGAGTTAACAATAGAATATCTACACCCAATGGGAAGACAGTCTTGAATGATATTTAGGGTACAACATTTCTGTTTGACGATAATTTTGCTAATGATATTCTAACATATGAAACAAGAAAAAGCCTAGGTTAAACAAACACTTCCAGATTTCTCACTTCTGTTTATGTTGCTGGAAATTCACGGAGTTCCTGAGGCCATATGGACATATGTTTTAATGGTTTTTCCATTCTCTGCATTTTAGAATTTCTGTTTTGGATGAGGAAAGTTTAAGGTGGTTTGTCAGTATACATTGGTTGATGGATGACAGGCAGTGGTCTAGTCCAAATTGTTCGACTTATAAGCAAGGAATTTGAAATCCATTTTACAATCTCCATCACATTTCCCCAGGGAACAGGCAATATATTCTCATTAGAAATTAATATTTTAAAAAATGGAATGACAATAAGTATTACTTGAACATAGTGAACCTTAGTGTTTGTCTTACACTGTTTTGGAAGCTGTTTTGGAGTGGAGAAAAGAGCAGTAGGCAGTAGAGCTCATAGCACATTCACAGTTGCTTCTGTTCAACTGTATGTGAGAGGAGGGGTTGTGCAATGAGTTATGGGGTTGTTACATTAGGAAGTACAGATGTAAGAAGGATAGGGGGTGAATAGACCCTGGGTTAGAAGTGGAAAAAGTAGCGGTTAATATGTAGGGAAAGAAATTGGTAGCAGGAGGGTGAATGCATGTATAGTAACAGCTGAATATAAAATGTATATCCCTATACCTCATATTCCACTCTAACTCAAACTGTGAGGTAGTCTTGGTCTGCAGAAAATTGCACTGAGTTAACCCAAAGTGAAAGGGGCTCTACAATGATGGTGGTCAAAAACAATACTTCACTTCAAAAACGCAGAACTCATATATTGAAATGGAAACCAACAAAGGGAGTGGTTCCCCCAGAAGTGTCATCATTAGAAAGACAATGTGCTGATACCAGTGCAGAGTGATAGTGCACTTTAGGGGTAAACCAATAGTCCAATACTAGTCCACCACTATTATGAGCCTTAACTCTACCTCCAAAGTTGTGTGTGATAGAATCTGTTTGTGAGCATGTGGTCAGTATAAGTACGGGAAAACTATGATGGGAAAGTCATTTGTGTACCAAAGTCTCTAGATATCATACAAGTTTACTCCATACATCATATTACAAAGGACTTGTATTTTATTTATCTGCATATTTGTAAATCAATACATACCACCATGTGGCAGCATCAGGGATACAAATGTACCTGGTAATAAGTAATCCTGGTATTGATAGTAAAACCAGTAACTAGACCATCTGACATCAAAATCTGCTGGTATGGGCCTGCTTCCTTACAAAAAGAGAATCAGTCAGGAAGTCTTCATGTGGGCAAACCATAGAGGCCTGGAAATTAGTCTGGAAATATGATGGCGAAATTAATCCTTTAACTATAATTAACGGTCCACTGGTTTTTCTACGTAGAGTTTAGTCTATGGGAAGATTGCATTCTGAGGCTATGATGAGGTTAGTGTGCATGTTCATTTTTATCATGAATTGACCTGACTTACAAATGGACCTATTATTAGAGATTGGGCCATAATGTAATTCTGTTAGACACGGGGGCTAATACGATGTAACCTTTCTTTAATTATATTGATAACAATAGCAGGAAACATCACAATGAACCAATGTCACAAACCTCCCAATATCTCAAGCTACAAAGTAAATAAAAATGCAGGTATCTAGCCATCTTCGTTCTTGAAGCTGCAAAAAGGAGTACACCATTCTGGTTACATATTCTTTGATGAAAAGCAAGAACTACTGAATCCTTGAGACCATTAATCTCACATAAAATTAATTCTGTAAAAACAAACTTAAAAATTGAGGTGAGTCAAATCAGAGTGGCATAATATTAGTTACTCGGTCTTTACGATTATGATTTTCTAGCAATGCATTTTACGGTAATGGATGAAAGATAATTTTATGAAAGTTTAAGGTCTTGTAACATCTTATATGGACACATTGTAAAATGCATCTAACATGACTCGGCAAGTGGACACCTTTCAACACTGAGACAGTTGAAAGGTTGTAAGACATCCAGAGTTTTGGTGGACTCCTTAGGTTTTCTGTTCTCATCTCATACTTACAACAGTGCACTGTAAGGGAATTCAGAACAAAAATAGAGGAGGACAGACTTGGTTTCCTAAAAAAACAGAGAAACAGATCCAAAATGGGATAAAAATCCACAGATGTACTGAAGAAATTGATGTCAGAATCTCTACTGTAAGAGATCAAGCAAAGAAGCATAGACAATGTAATCTGCATTATGATGAAGGGGACCTTAGTAACGAGTGGACAATTTGCGAGAGGCTGAATGCTGTAAACATGACTCTGAAGCCCTTGACCTTTAAGGAAGTTGTATTAGTAATTAACAAACAAAAATGGGTAAGGCCATTGTTCCTGATTAGATTCCCAGGGACCTACACACATTTTATTTGTTTTTAATAAAATATATAATACTTAGATTGACATTCCTAGAAGTAGTTCTTATTGACCTGCAATGCACCTTCAACAAAATCTCCATATTTTTCCTTTAGAAATGTTTACGAAAGTAGGTATACCACCAGATAATTTAAATAATCTGATCACATCATAATAATTATGCCACCCTTAGGTAGGGAACTGTAGTGTAAATTCAAAGCATTATCCTGTAAACAACAAAGTATTCAAGGGTTCCACACTCATGCCATTGATCTTCTCCTTATATAACAAGCGGGTTGTAAAGGGATTATATGATGAACCCATTCTCTGCAGCTCAAAAATCTCTAAAATACTCTTTGTGGATGATGATTTGTTAGTTTTAAAGAAACTCCTGGGCTTAGTGAATCTTCTAGATACATTTAAGGAATTCTCTAGTTTAAGGAGTCTAGCCACCAACACCTCAAAAACTAAAAGGATGCTTTTTAAACCCCATTAAAGATTTGAGAATAACCTTAGGTTAAACGGTTCGCTTCTTCTAAGAGTCAAAGATTTTAAATACCTGGGGCAAAGTTCTCAAGGAACTATAAATGAAAGTAGCAAATAGTTAGCTCTCGTATTCTCATGGTCCAACTGTCAGGTGCAATCATTCACTTTGTAAGAGCTCGTGATGGGCAAATGTTTTTTCTGACCTCAGAAGTATACAACGCACAGTGTTAAGATCTGGCTCTATATGGTGCGGAGATCTAGGGTTACAAAAATGAGTTAAAGTTTTCAGTGTGCAATTATATTTTTTAAAACAACTATTAAATTTGCCCCCAAGTACACATGTATGCTATTGATTGGTCTTGGTTCAATCTGTGTTGCATCTTTGGCTATAATTAGGCCCCCTGTGTACTGGATAAGAGTTTGTGGGTCCCTGGAATTGATCCACGACAGAAATTGACATTGTGAAGCATTGGGTCTTGTTGGAGGTCAAACCCTTGTATGGTTGAAACATGTTCAAGACTGTGCAGAGGAAATAGGTTTTCCTGAGCTTTGGTGTAGCCCTGCCTCAATTTCTGGTAGTATGGGAGCCAAACTTATAACAATATATGTCCCGTCTCATTGAAGACATGCACAAAAAAGCACAAGTGGGCACAATAACCTACTCATCAAGGATGTATACACCCAAATGTGAAGCCTATCTGGATGAAAGCAAACCTATGTTAGCAAAATCTTTGTAAGTGAAGTTTCGATTTGGTAACTTACCCTTGAATAATTTTATGCATACTTTGAGATCTTTGCCTGAAAAGAGCAGGTTTTGCCATAACTGTTTAGATTAGATTGAGGATAGCTAACATTTTTTATTTCAGTGTTCTCTTTATACAATTGCTAATAATAAGTGGCTCAGCAATTTAATCTAGGATGTAGTTAAAAGCAATGTTGAGAGGCTGGTGGCATTGTGCACAACTGATCCCTTGAAAAACTTGGTGTTTACTGTTGCACGTTAACCACTACCTGAGTGGCTGCTTAGACGATGCTATAACAAATTACATTTGTTTTTAACATTGTAATGTTTATTTATATTTGAGTAACCTTTTTATTCCTTTGTTGTGATGGTAGAAAGATTTGTCTGAAAACATTATATTATGTGTTTTAATCCTCATTTATTTTACTTTCTTATGGTTTATACTTTTCTCATTGGTTATACCTGAAAAAACTATACTGACTGACTGTTATCAGTCAGAGGTATATGTTTAATGGTGTAGTAATTGGCCATTGTGGTAAGAGGTTAAGAACAAGGTTTACAGCCCACAAAGACTATTACAGTACGGCCTGTGCTTTCAAACACAAGTGATTTTAGCAACCTTCATACTAATGGAACATAATGACTGGTAGGTCCTTCAAAAGGACATGTCTATCTGAAATATATCGCTAAACATCAGTGGTCTGACACCACATAAACATGGTTGTAGTAAAATTAGCAATCTCAAATTTAAGAACTGAAATTACATCAAGATTGTAACCTAAACAGCAGGGATCAATTGTTTCCAATTTAATGATTGATCTAACTGTTCCTGAAGCCCAAACACTTGTAATGAGGTTCAACGTAGTTTGCAAAAGGCATCACCTAGGGTATGAAATACAGAAGCCCTCCAAGTCATCAATTCCACACAGCACTGCAAAACCATGTTGTGGTTCAGGGGCAAAGTTGGAAAGTCAAGATGGATACATGGTTAGCAGATGTTTTAAATATGGCCAAGCTCTCCATAGTGGGGCGACAAGAACTAAACCCTCCAAGCAGTATCACAGTTTGAGTAAGAAGTATTAAATCACAGCATAATGGAATAGAAAGTATGGTTTCATAGCCGTCCTCCAATCCTAGCAGAAGATATCTAGACTGATTACAAAAACGTCTGGACACCAGCTGACAAACTGAGGCACCTGACCATTATATATGGATACCATAAGGCTACATTTAAAAGAGCCCTAGAATCAACGCAGTAAACATTATTTTGGCCATTGACTCGCTCTCATTTTTTTCATGGTGTTAATACCAATGCGATACCTTGCCCTTCAACCCAGGAAAATATGAAGCTTTTCTATAAGAACAAAGATGTCACAAGTCTGAGGTAATATCCACCAGAGATTTAGAGCATGTTAACAAATGACTACATACCAACCAGACTGGAGATGATGTCTATCCAGAGAGATCCAAACAGCTCACCCTGCTAGGAGCAAGCCTTTTTAAGGTGAAGGATCTAGGCAAGAGCTAGACCCAAATATTATGCAAATTCCTCTTGGAAGGTCTCTTCTTTCATTTTGTTGCTATAGCACGTATGGCAGTTGAGCTGGCTAACATCTGCTATAATTGCCAGATCAGAAAGGGACATAGTTTCAGTACCTGGTCTACAAGAACTACCAGAGCTCTTCATTGCTTGCTGAAACTACAATGTCTGATGTGTGTAGCTGTGAATCCTTCTCATGATGAAAGTCTTGTGCCTTTTGTAAAGATTGAGGGCCACATTTATCAAACTTTCGAGCAGCGCAGCAAGCCGTCTTGAAAGGGAAAGGACAGGAATGCGCCATATTTAACATCATATGGCGCATTCCTGTCCTTTCCTTGCGCTTGCACACAAACTGCTGCTTAGCGCCAACGCAGGCACCTTTGTACCGTGGTGCAAGGGGGCCTGCGTTGCAGATAGGATTGCCTTTTTGCAGGAAGGAGCACTTTTCTGCACAAAAACAATCATCAGGGGCATTTTCCTCTTTGTACGTGTGCTACAGATATGCAGAATGCAGCACACATGGAAAGAGGAAAAAACGAGGAAAAATAAAGATATTTCTCCCAACCTGTGGAGGCGTGGCATTTGACTCCTTCCCAGGTCTACCAGTAATGGTAAATCTGGGAATATGCCAAAATCCATGGGTGGATGCGAGGTAACACCCAAGCTCCACCCAAGGAACGCCTCCCTGGGGCAGAGTAATGCAACGCAGCGATTTGCACACCATTGTATTACTCTAGATTTATCAAGCCACGCAGAGGCCATGCAAGATGGCCTTGCGTGGCTCTTTAAATCTTACTTAGTAGTTGCGTCTCTATTGTGCCCCATTGCATGGCACAAGGCCGACACAAGTGCTTGATAAATCTGCCCCTGATTGTGTAGAGCACCAGAAATAAAATGGTTTATAAGAAAGACAAAAGACAAATCCACAACCTTTGCATGTTCTTTCAAGAAGATGGAGTTGGCCGTTATCACATGTTTCATTCTTGGTGAATCTTGTTCAGTTTGGATGCTCTTATTCACTTTTCCTTTGCCGGGATAAAATTTGTTCTTGAAGTTGATCATGTAGGTTGGCCTTCAGCCAAAGGACATCATTAGAACAACATTTATCACAGACACTTAAGAGACCTATTGGCACTATAGCTAGTAAGAGTCAAGAAGGCATGAGCTTCTGTCATTTCCAGAGAAGTTGCATCGGTTTTCCTGAAGCAGCTGGCTGCAGCACAGGCAGTGATGTAGTTCAGGTGTGCACTATGCTTCTCTTTGCTATGGGGAAGGAGATTGAGATACACACTTTCCATGCCCAATCCTTGCATTGCCTTTCACCTGGGAGATTAAGTCTCTGTCTTGCACAGAGTCACTGACAATGCAGGGCTGTGCCTTCCCATTGTCAATACATTTCCTTGCATCCTGGGAAATGTAGTCTTGGCTGCACTCTATGTTGATACAGATAGCATACTTGGACTGACAGGTTCATTAATAAATTGTCTCCAAAGCTGTCAGTAATGCTACTGACTGAGAGTGTTTCCCCTCATCTAAGATGGCTACCATGCTGTAACACAACGACAAGGCATTACATTAGTACAGTACCTTTAAGGAAGTTGTATTAGTAATTAATGTGGAATTACCTCCCAGTCCCATGAAATCTATATCACCTGCAGAATCCCCAGAGTTCCACACTGTCCCAAGTCAGCTTTGACCTGTACATGGAGCTCATTGGGGCTCGACTCTCAGACTTTACAACGGCCCCCTTAATGGCATACTACGTGTCTCAGCTCGTCTCATCCTGGGCCTGATGAAATGTCATATATACAGATACATCTTATATGTCCTTAGATCTGAAGCTAATCTCCTTTATTGCTAGACTAAACATTATTGTTTGAGAAACTGTAGTACTAGTAACATAAATAACAGAGAGGAGAAACAGAGTTGTTCGTCATACTTCTTTGCTATGTGAAGTAAGTTAAACATATTCCATTCACAAATATGCTTGTCAAATGGTTACTATAGAAGACTTTAGTCATATATATGATTCCTTGCAACAGACCATGCCGATGTAGATCCTATTTAGCAAGTTCTACTCAATCCAACCAAAAGCAAGTTTTGCATTAATGGCCAGTCTAAGTCATGGCAGGACAATTATTTTAATTAGTACTACTACATTAATGACCGCCTTAAGAAATGCAATCTGACTAGGTTTCATGAAAGCAAGCAAGGAAATATTATTTATTGATTCAGTTGTTTTTCTATAGCCCTTCACATCTGTTACAAGGCACCAAACACATTTGCATACTGCTCTGTGGGATTGCTTGATGACAGAGTCTGTGTCTGTTCTGTGGCCTGGGTAGGCAGTGTTTTGATGATGCATATGAGGACCACATTTGTGCTCTTATTGTGGTTTTCTCACTGCACCTTGTTGTTTAGTCAAGAGAAAGGAGAGATGGAGGAGTAGGCTTTTGCATGGTAGGGAATCGATGGAAAGAAAGTGCCTGAATAAAGTTTTGCTGTATGGAAAGTGTGGTGTTGTGTGTGGGTGGCAGAGGATGAAACTAAGATGTCACTGCAATTGTGAAGCCGAACTAGTACATGGCATGGGGCATGGAGAGTAAGAGATAGCTCCACATATGGGTCTCCATGCCATTCTTAGAGTGATTTGTTCAAGTTTCAATTGAGGTGATAGTGAGTTCTGTGTTGTAAAACTGTGCGAAATTGGGCTGTTGGTTGAGAGGGATGTGGCCCCTCCTCAAACAACACCCACAATCCTTGTCAAAAGTTACAAAATTAACCTGTGCTTAACCCTCTGGAAGCTTAGCACAAAAACATTCAGGCTTAACTTAGAGGCAAACACAAATAAAGTGAAAACAAAACACAAGAAAAATCCCACACTAACTTAGTGATATATAGTATAATTTATTACATTAGTTGACACCAAAACAACAAAAATCCAATCAGTAGGCCTGGAGTTCTGAATTATTTTCTTTTTAGTAAAAATTGGCACCCAAAAGATCAAAGTGCCAACTGCGTTAGGATACACGAGGTGGATTGGCCCTGGTCTCAGCTTACCTTCAGACTTAGATGAAATTTCGAAGAACAAAGTCTGAGAAGGTAAAGTTCTTCGGGGCAAGGCAGCCGGAGGTGTCTCAGGAGGAGGCACCATCTTCCGGGAGCCACTGGATGAAGTTGTGGTGAAGATTCCTATGTTCAAACTCTTTTTTGGAAGTCAAAAATCTCCAGTGGGACAAAACTGCAGGCTATGTCCGACGAAGGCTGCAGGCAGCCGAAAACCTTTCCAGAGAGGAGCTGCTTTAAAGAATTTGCTGCTGCAGAAAACATATTGGAAGCTATCATGAAGTCAAGTCAAACAGCGATGAAATTTGGGAAGTAAGGCGAGCAGGTAGGGCCTGTATCCTCTCAGTTCTTAGAGCACTTTTTGACAGAAAATTAGCTAAGTCCCATGTTTTGAATTTTGACTGGTTGGACACCTTTAGCACCACTTCCAAGGGTCCAGAAGTGGGGGGCACCATTTGGAGGGTCAGGACTCGCTTCAGGCTGGGTCAAGGTGCACTTTGAAAGTTGTGGGAACTTTTGTGTCCCTGTAGCTCTGAACGAGAGGCCAGCAAATTAACCCTTGGTGTTACCTTGATGGTCCTGGGTTCCAGCAGAAAAGCAGGTCTCAAGCAGCAGGGCACTCCTTTCTAGGCACAGTGCAGGCTTCATGCAGCAGGGCAGTCCTCTTGGAGCAGCAGGACAGTCCCCCATAGTAAAAAGCAGGACTCTGGCAAAAGGGCAGTCCTCAGAGAGTACATCGCAGCTCCAGAAGTGAACTGAAGAGTGGGTCTGATGGTCCTGTTTTTTATACCTGGTGCCAGATTCGAAGCAGAAGAAACTTCTGGAATCCCCCCCCCCCCACCCCCACACTTTCCTGCTGAGGCTCCACAAGATCTGGGGTCATAAAAGCTTAGTGTGAAGTCCTTTGTATTTGTACTAAGGCATCTCCTTTGAAACATAAGTGTGACTGTGAACAGCTACGCCCCTCATATCCTGTCAGGATGAACCTTCCTGCCAACACGTAGTCACCCTTTGTGTTACTGTCTGGGAGAAATACACAAAGGCCAACTATCAACTACACTTAGACATGTGACCCAGGATACAGGCTGCAGTAACCAAATGGTTAATGTCAACTTTCAAAAAGTGGCATTTTCCGAATTGTGACTTAAAATCTGACTTTCCCATTAAAGAGGATTTTGAATTACAATTCTCTAGACACCAAACATTGTACCTGTTCCCAAACAAAAGTTATCATTTATTAAATATAATAAGGCAACCCAATGCTAGCCTATAGGAGAGGTAGGCCTTACTGTAGAGAAAATCGAATTTAAGAGTATGTGTCCTACTTTTTAAATACCAGACGTCTCTGAATTATTTGCAGTTTCAGGTGAAGAAAAATTGGGATCCACAGGTAGAATGCATTTGAAAAGTGAACATGAGTCAGGACGAGGAAGATGGTAGCTTCAAACTTCTTTTTGAAATTGAGGATATGCAGAAAGATAGAATTCAAACTGTGTAGAAAGCACTCATGTGTCTTGGTTCACTTGGGAAACAAGGAACTTTTATTGTACCCAAACTATCATAACCAAATTATTGGTTTGAAATAAATGTTGCATCTTAAATACAATTAACTCTCAAGAGAGTTAACAATAGAATATCTACACCCAATGGGAAGACAGTCTTGAATGATATTTAGGGTACAACATTTCTGTTTGACGATAATTTTGCTAATGATATTCTAACATATGAAACAAGAAAAAGCCTAGGTTAAACAAACACTTCCAGATTTCTCACTTCTGTTTATGTTGCTGGAAATTCATGGAGTTCCTGAGGCCATATGGACATATGTTTTAATGGTTTTTCCATTCTCTGCATTTTAGAATTTCTGTTTTGGATGAGGAAAGTTTAAGGTGGTTTGTCAGTATACATTGGTTGATGGATGACAGGCAGTGGTCTAGTCCAAATTGTTCGACTTATAAGCAAGGAATTTGAAATCCATTTTACAATCTCCATCACATTTCCCCAGGGAACAGGCAATATAGTCTCATTAGAAATTAATATTTTAAAAAATGGAATGACAATAAGTATTACTTGAACATAGTGAACCTTAGTGTTTGTCTTACACTGTTTTGGAAGCTGTTTTGGAGCGGAGAAAAGAGCAGTAGGCAGTAGAGCTCATAGCACATTCACAGTTGCTTCTGTTCAACTGTATGTGAGAGGAGGGGTTGTGCAATGAGTTATGGGGTTGTTACATTAGGAAGTACAGATGTAAGAAGGATAGGGGTGAATAGACCCTGGGTTAGAAGTGGAAAAAGTAGTGGTTAATATGTAGGGAAAGAAATTGGTAGCAGGAGGGTGAATGCATGTATAGTAACAGCTGAATATAAAATGTATATCCCTATACCTCATATTCCACTCTAACTCAAACTGTGAGGTAGTCTTGGTCTGCAGAAAATTGCACTGAGTTAACCCAAAGTGAAAGGGGCTCTACAATGATGGTGGTCAAAAACAATACTTCACTTCAAAAACACAGAACTCATATATTGAAATGGAAACCAACAAAGGGAGTGGTTCCCCCAGAAGTGTCATCATTAGAAAGACAATGTGCTGATACCAGTGCAGAGTGATAGTGCACTTTAGGGGTAAACCAATAGTCCAATACTAGTCCACCACTATTATGAGCCTTAACTCTACCTCCAAAGTTGTGTGTGATAGAATCTGTTTGTGAGCATGTGGTCAGTATAAGTACGGGAAAACTATGATGGGAAAGTCATTTGTGTATCAAAGTCTCTAGATATCATACAAGTTTACTCCATACATCATATTACAAAGGACTTGTATTTTATTTATCTGCATATTTGTAAATCAATACATACCACCATGTGGCAGCATCAGGGATACAAATGTACCTGGTAATAAGTAATCCTGGTATTGATAGTAAAACCAGTAACTAGACCATCTGACATCAAAATCTGCTGGTATGGGCCTGCTTCCTTACAAAAAGAGAATCAGTCAGGAAGTCTTCATGTGGGCAAACCATAGAGGCCTGGAAATTAGTCTGGAAATATGATGGCGAAATTAATCCTTTAACTATAATTAACGGTCCACTGGTTTTTCTACGTAGAGTTTAGTCTATGGGAAGATTGCATTCTGAGGCTATGATGAGGTTAGTGTGCATGTTCATTTTTATCATGAATTGACCTGACTTACAAATGGACCTATTATTAGAGATTGGGTCATAATGTAATTCTGTTAGACACGGGGGCTAATACGATGTAACCTTTCTTTAATTATACTGATAACAATAGCAGGAAACATCACAATGAACCAATGTCACAAACCTCCCAATATCTCAAGCTACAAAGTAAATAAAAATGCAGGTATCTAGCCATCTTCGTTCTTGAAGCTGCAAAAGGAGTACACCATTCTGGTTACATATTCTTTGATGAAAAGCAAGAACTACTGAATCCTTGAGACCATTAATCTCACATAAAACTAATTCTGTAAAAACAAACTTAAAAATTGAGGTAAGTCAAATCAGAGTGGCATAATATTAGTTACTCGGTCTTTACGATTATGATTTTCTAGCAATGCATTTTACGGTAATGGATGGAAGATAATTTTATGAAAGTTTAAGGTCTTGTAACATCTTATATGGACACATTGTAAAATGCATCTAACATGACTCGGCAAGTGGACACCTTTCAACACTGAGACAGTTGAAAGGTTGTAAGACATCCAGAGTTTTGGTGGACTCCTTAGGTTTTCTGTTCTCATCTCATACTTACAACAGTGCACTGTAAGGGAATTCAGAACAAAAATAGAGGAGGACAGACTTGGTTTCCTAAAAAACAGAGAAACAGATCCAAAATGGGATAAAAATCCACAGATGTACTGAAGAAATTGATGTCAGAATCTCTACTGTAAGAGTTCAAGCAAAGAAGCATAGACAATGTAATCTGCATTATGAGGAAGGGGACCTTAGTAACGAGTGGACAATTTGCGAGAGGCTGAATGCTGTAAACATGACTCTGAAGCCCTTGACCTTTAAGGAAGTTGTATTAGTAATTAACAAACAAAAATGGTTAAGGCCATTGTTCCTGATTTGATTCCCAGGGACCTACACACATTTTATTTGTTTTTAATAAAATATATAATACTTAGATTGACATTCCTAGAAGTAGTTCTTATTGACCTGCAATGCACCTTCAACAAAATCTCCATATTTTTCCTTTAGAAATGTTTACGAAAGAAGGTATACCACCAGATAATTTAAATAATCTGATCACATCATAATAATTATGCCACCCTTAGGTAGGGAACTGTATTGTAAATTCAAAGCATTATCCTGTAAACAACAAAGTATTCAAGGGTTGCACACTCATGCCATTGATCTTCTCCTTATATAACAAGCGGGTTGTAAAGGGATTATATGATGAACCCATTCTCTGCAGCTCAAAAATCTCTAAAATACTCTTTGTGGATGATGATTTGTTAGTTTTAAAGAAACTCCTGGGCTTAGTGAATCTTCTAGATACATTTAAGGACTTCTCTAGTTTAAGGAGTCTAGCCACCAACACCTCAAAAACTAAAAGGATGCTTTTTAAACCCCATTAAAGATTTGAGAATAACCTTAGGTTAAACGGTTCGCTTCTTCTAAGAGTCAAAGATTTTAAATACCTGGGGCAAAGTTCTCAAGGAACTATAAATGAAAGTAGCAAATAGTTAGCTCTCGTATTCTCATGGTCCAACTGTCAGGTGCAATCATTCACTTTGTAAGAGCTCGTGATGGGCAAATGTTTTTTCTGACCTCAGAAGTATACAACGCACAGTGTTAAGATCTGGCTCTATATGGTGCGGAGATCTAGGGTTACAAAAATGAGTTAAAGTTTTCAGTGTGCAATTATATTTTTTAAAACAACTATTAAATTTGCCCCCAAGTACACATGTATGCTATTGATTGGTCTTGGTTCAATCTGTGTTGCATCTTTGGCTATAATTAGGCCCCCTGTGTACTGGATAAGAGTTTGTGGGTCCCTTGAATTGATCCACGACAGAAATTGACATTGTCTTGTTGGAGGTCAAACCCTTGTATGGTTGAAACATGTTCAAGACTGTGCAGAGGAAATAGGTTTTCCTGAGCTTTGGTGTAGCCCTGCCTCAATTTCTGGTAGTATGGGAGCCAAACTTATAACAATATATGTCCCGTCTCATTGAAGACATGCACAAAAAAGCACAAGTGGGCACAATAACCTACTCATCAAGGATGTATACACCCAAATGTGAAGCCTATCTGGATGAAAGCAAACCTATGTTAGCAAAATCTTTGTAAGTGAAGTTTCGATTTGGTAACTTACCCTTGAATAATTTTATGCATACTTTGAGAACTTTGCCTGAAAAGAGCAGGGTTTGCCATAACTGTTTAGATTAGATTGAGGATAGCTAACATTTTTTATTTCAGTGTTCTCTTTATGCAATTGCTAATAATAAGTGGCTCAGCAATTTAATCTAGGATGTAGTTAAAAGCAATGTTGAGAGGCTGGTGGCATTGTGCACAACTGATCCCTTGAAAAACTTGGTGTTTACTGTTGCACGTTAACCACTACCTGAGTGGCTGCTTAGACGATGCTATAACAAATTACATTTGTTTTTAACATTGTAATGTTTATTTATATTTGAGTAACCTTTTTATTCCTTTGTTGTGATGGTAGAAAGATTTGTCTGAAAACATTATATTATGTGTCTTAATCCTCATTTTTTTTACTTTCTTATGGTTTATACTTTTCTCATTGGTTATACCTGAAAAAACTATACTGACTGACTGTTATCAGTCAGAGGTATATGTTTAATGGTGTAGTAATTGGCCATTGTGGTAAGAGGTTAAGAACAAGGTTTACAGCCCACAAAGACTATTACAGTACGGCCTGTGCTTTCAAACACAAGTGATTTTAGCAACCTTCATACTAATGGAACATAATGACTGGTAGGTCCTTCAAAAGGACATGTCTATCTGAAATATATCGCTAAACATCAGTGGTCTGACACCACATAAACATGGTTGTAGTAAAATTAGCAATCTCAAATTTAAGAACTGAAATTACATCAAGATTGTAACCTAAACAGCAGGGATCAATTGTTTCCAATTTAATGATTGATCTAACTGTTCCTGAAGCCCAAACACTTGTAATGAGGTTCAACGTAGTTTGCAAAAGGCATCACCTAGGGTATGAAATACAGAAGCCCTCCAAGTCATCAATTCCACACAGCACTGCAAAACCATGTTGTGGTTCAGGGGCAAAGTTGGAAAGTCAAGATGGATACATGGTTAGCAGATGTTTTAAATATGGCCAAGCTCTCCATAGTGGGGCGACAAGAACTAAACCCTCCAAGCAGTATCACAGTTTGAGTAAGAAGTATTAAATCACAGCATAATGGAATAGAAAGTATGGTTTCATAGCCGTCCTCCAATCCTAGCAGAAGATATCTAGACTGATTACAAAAACGTCTGGACACCAGCTGACAAACTGAGGCACCTGACCATTATATATGGATACCATAAGGCTACATTTAAAAGAGCCCTAGAATCAACGCAGTAAACATTATTTTGGTCATTGACTCGCTCTCATTTTTTCCATGGTGTTAATACCAATGCGATACCTTGCCCTTCAACCCAGGAAAATATGAAGCTTTTCTATAAGAACAAAGATGTCACAAGTCTGAGGTAATATCCACCAGAGATTTAGAGCATGTTAACAAATGACTACATACCAACCAGACTGGAGATGATGGCTATCCAGAGAGATCCAAACAGCTCACCCTGCTAGGAGCAAGCCTTTTTAAGGTGAAGGATCTAGGCAAGAGCTAGACCCAAATATTATGCAAATTCCTCTTGGAAGGTCTCTTCTTTCATTTTGTTGCTATAGCACGTATGGTAGTTGAGCTGGCTAACATCTGCTATAATTGCCAGATCAGAAAGGGACATAGTTTCAGTACCTGGTCTACAAGAACTACCAGAGCTCTTCATTGCTTCCTGAAACTACAATGTCTGATGTGTGTAGCTGTGAATCCTTCTCATGATGAAAGTTTTGTGCCTTTTGTAAAGATTGAGGGCCACATTTATCAAACTTTCGAGCAGCGCAGCAAGCCGTCTTGAAAGGGAAAGGACAGGAATGCGCCGTATTTAACATCATATGGCGCATTCCTGTCCTTTCCTTGCGCTTGCACACAAACTGCGGCTTAGCGCTGCTGCTTAGCGCCAACGCAGGCACCTTTGTACCGTGGTGCAAGGGGGCCTGCGTTGCAGATAGGATTGCCTTTTTGCAGGAAGGAGCACCTTTCTGCACAAAAACAATCATCAGGGGCATTTTCCTCTTTGTACGTGTGCTACAGATATGCAGAATGCAGCACACATGGAAAGAGGAAAAAACGAGGAAAAATAAAGATATTTCTCCCAACCTGTGGAGGCGTGGCATTTTGACTCCTTCCCAGGTCTACCAGTAATGGTAAATCTGGGAATATGCCAAAATCCATGGGTGGATGCGAGGTAACACCCAAGCTCCACCCAAGGAACGCCTCCCTGGGGCAGAGTAATGCAACGCAGCGATTTGCACACCATTGTATTACTCTAGATTTATCAAGCCACGCAGGGCCATGCAAGATGGCCTTGCGTGGCTCTTTAAATCTTACTTAGTAGTTGCGTCTCTATTGTGCCCCATTGCATGGCACAAGGCCGACACAAGTGCTTGATAAATCTGCCCCTGATTGTGTAGAGCACCAGAAATAAAATGGTTTATAAGAAAGACAAAAGACAAATCCACAATCTTTGCATGTTCTTTCAAGAAGATGGAGTTGGCCGTTATCACATGTTTCATTCTTGGTGAATCTTGTTCAGTTTGGATGCTCTTATTCACTTTTCCTTTGCCGGGATAAAATTTGTTCTTGAAGTTGATCATGTAGGTTGGCCTTCAGCCAAAGGACATCATTAGAACAACATTTATCACAGACACTTAAGAGACCTATTTACAAACCTATGTGCAGAGATCTCCACCATCACCATCTTTTATGTGCGGAGATCTCCGCCCCGACTGTGGAGATCTCTGCATACATATACAACGTCATTGTAGTAAATGCGTGAGGAACAGGGGAAATGGATGGAAAATAGGGAATATTTGAGGCTAAACGGGAGGGGGTTTGGAAAAAGTAAGGAGGGGCTACAGGAGGGACAGGCACCTACCCGCAAAGGAGTAAGCCCCTTCCCATTCACTAACTTCACTTCTAAAGTTGTTACAGCCAAAAGGGATCAAAAACGGCTATAAATGTTCTTCAGCTCAGAACTGGAGTAAGTCCAGCACTATGGCCACTCATTGGTACCGCAACACACTCCCATAAAAAAATTATAGTGGTAGGGGCATAAAATAAAACCCCATCGGAAATAGTTATAATAAATTAAATTAACCTAACCAGTATCAAATACATATGATTTTATTGTTAAATAATTTAGTTACCTTTTTTAATGTAAACATAAATGTAAATTATTTTTTTAATAAAAAATAATTAAATCAAGCTAAATTAAATTAATTGTATACATAACTTTTACTACATAATATAAACATTATTCTTTAGGTGGTTTTATTTTTTAAACAAAACCTGGAAAATAAATTTAATTTAATTGAGTTTACCTAAATGTATTTTTTTTTAAATAAGTTAAATCCTAGTTACTAGTGCAGTACCATTTAAAAAAAATATACATTTAAAAAGATTTAACATTGAAAAAGTTACATTGTTTAAAAACTTTAATACACTTTTACTTTCCCTATATTTTACCAAATACACTCGTAAATTCTCCAGTAGTAGTAACTTTACGGTTGTATTTGACTTTTTTACTGACTCCATATCCTGTTTCAGTGAGTGGGGAATAGGAATGGCTATATCTTGCATTATTTCATGTAGCGTAATCATGTGAAATTACCCAAAAATACAGCGAAATTAAACAGAATTACGCAACAAGAGAAATTTTGCATTTTCTTAGAGCAAAAATGGCACTCCATGTCCAAAATTGACGCGAGGAGGCATTTTGTGCTAAAAATCGAGCTAAATGTAACAGAACATGAATAGCAAGTGCTGAGCAGCCACTCGCTGTCAGGCCACCATAACCTTAACTCAAGCTTGCTGTGAGACCTTGCAGAGATGACATGCACCCACTCCACAGCTCCCCTACCTCTGATTTGTAATACAGAATGCCAGGACGAGAAAGGAGGTTGGAGTGCCGGGGAAAAGGCCAGTTAGTAGATAAAGAGCTTCTTCTATATTCAAGAGGAATATCACCGGAACAACAGGACACAAATGTAGAAACGGAACTGAAGAGTAACTTGGGTGCAGTAGCAAGGGATATGGAAATCACACTTCTCTGTATGATGAGTACTGTAAATAGAGAGAGAGAAAGAGAGTGTATCATGCAATCTAACTGATCACCCAGGAGCACACATACTTTATCAAACAAGCGCGAAAGAAGAAACATAGGCAAGGCAAATAATATTAACCTTCAGCATGGGAGATAGTTCAAGCATATCCTTGTAAATTCAGTTCAAGTCACTGAACTACTTTTTCTGTACTCATTCCATGTAAAATGCCTGGATCCTTCAAATGATATCTGTAGGTAGTGCACAGCCTCTGTACAGTGATTCTGCTAACCATAAAAATATGCCAGAAGAAAGCAAATTAGCTCTTTAGCGCTCTTGCGCGGTCTGACACAAAAATAACTACTAGCGCTCCTGCGCTGTCTTAAACAAACAACTGTTAACGCTCCTGTGCTGTTAGATACCAAATAACTACTAGCGCTCCTTCGCGGCCGCAAACAAACTGTTAGCGCTCCTGTGCTGTGTGATACTAATGACTGTTTAGCGCTCCTGCGCGGTTAGGAACAAACAACATTTAGTGCTCCTGTGCTGTCACATAACAATTGTTTGTGCTCCTGCCCAGTTAGACACGAACAACCATTAGCGCTCCTGCTCTATCACATACCAACAACTGTTTGCACTCCTGCGCAGTTCGGCACGAATAACTGTTAACACTGGCGCGCTCCAGCGCGAATACAAAGTATGTGGCAAGATATACCACCAAACAGTGAGCAGTACTAACAGGTCAGTGAGTTCTCCTTTATACAATACACAGAGGAATGAAGGTAGCTAGCGGGACTACAGGGATTAAAAGGCTAGACGAAGTAACGTCGGGTTGCGTGACTCGGGTTCATATACCAGGTGATCCGGAAGTGCAACCCGACCTGCTGTGTCTCCGCGTAAACCGGATGTTGATTGTCTGTAGTGTCAGTTTCTGCGATAAAAGGATATGCTGCAAATCTAGTGTAGGTAAGGATACAACCAGGATATGTTTAACACCCGCCTTCTTTCATGCCACACTCTCTCCGCTACATGTTGGTGTCAGAAGCCTGGAAACATAACAGAGGGGAACCTGGGGGATCGGATTCCTGACACGCGCACTCACTAAATGTGCATTTGGGGTAGGATTTTCCCCAAGTTACTGCAACTATTTAGTACTAGTTTCTTAGCCCAAAATGCACCCTTCCATCCACAATGGATATGAGGATTTATAAGCTAATAAAATTTTGCTAAATGCAACAGAACTTAAACAGCCACTCACACTCGCTAAATATACTCTTGTGGTAGGTTTTTTCCCTCCCAAAATTCTGTTAATTATGCAAACTGGCATAATTACATTATTATCAGTAGTTCTGCGTTAAAGAGTAATGCAGGATTACCAAAATGACTCAGATTACTCTGATGTAATTCAAATTATGTCCACACCTAGGGTGGACATGTAAGTCTACACTTTTGAGCAACTTTAAATTTGTAAATGGAGAATACCCAAAACTAGTCATGTTACTCAAAAGTGTAAGAGTAAACTTACACGTGCAGATTCAGTCGTGTGTAAGTTTACCTTTGTGAATACTTAGCCCCCTTAATCATGGTATGGTTTGTTCTGTTATGTTATAATATGGGTATTTATATAGTGCTTACAATCCCTGACGAGACACTGAATTGGTTTGCGGACACGTGGGCTACATTTAGCGTATCATTCTGTTATAAGATCAGTTTGATACCATGTGACTTGAGCCAGCCAATGGCTGATTTGATTATTACGGTGAAACCCCAAGTGCTGAAAAACAATCAGAATAGAACCCAGCTAAGGTGACACTTCTTTCTCTCTTATAACAATCAGAGATAGGGTTAGAAATAAAACTAGATGAGGAGAGTTAAATATGTGTCCTTCAGGTCCAGTTCTGTCATCCAGTCTCCCTCAACAGTTTTGAGTTGAACTACACTGTTTATCCTGAAGTGGTTAAGCACAACCAAGGTGTTCAAATTTTAATGATTTATGATGGGATTAATTCTAAAAAGATAGCACTCACAACACTTGGTCTGATGAAAGTGACCTCTATAATTGTGCATATAGCTTTTAGGTGCTGTACCAAATCATCCATTATTAGTGACTCTTTGGTGGGAAAGGGAGAGGGCAGAGGATGTACGCGTTCATGTGTTGGATCACTGAAGTCCGTTTGATAACCGGGAATACATTGTAGAATATTGGGATCAGAGGTCAAACCTTACAAAGACATACTAATAAGGATGTGCATTGCCTGTTTTTATGGGAGTCAACAGAAGTATAAATCACAAGTCTGTGGACTCGACAGTCCATACAGCCTTTGTGCTGTAGCAGAGGAGTGCCTGGACACCCTCACAAGTGATAAGCCATGCTCTACAAATCCACTAACATCACATAACAAGAAGAGATTTAGGCATTTGTGATGGCATTGCCGTACAAAGGGTAGCTCGAGCACCACACACCTGGAATCCAGAAGGTTTTGGCTGCTTAGCACCTGCTTGCACTTATTGAGGTTCTGACAGAGGTGGCAACATCCCTTTACAATTGGGGGAACACAGAAATGTAAAATTATAGATGAATTTCCAATGTGATGATAGGTCTGAAACAGATGAGATAGTAAAGATAATATACTATAACTGCCCAAGCATCAGCCAGTATTCCAATGGGCCTAATAATCAATCTTGGAGCTTTTAGCAAAATATTTAGTTCTCCTGTTTTAAAGCCTCTCTGTGAGATAATACTGTCCCAAAAACATAGAAGGGAGTTAATGGTAAAAATCGTTACTCACTGCCTTCTTTTAAGCATTGGTTGGGACGGAAAAGTCCCTTGCATGGTAATAGACGTACCCCTGCCGTGAGTGTCTCAGCTGCAGTGATATCTGGATCATTGGTAGGAAATTTTGGTCATGTGCGATCATGCTTGTGTGGCATCACATAGGCCTGTCTCAGGTTAGACCAGGAGGGATGCACAATGCGCTATCCTCAATGTAGTGAAGGGCTGCAGTCCTCACCAAGAGCTAAATAGCCTAAGCACATTGGTGGCTGCATACTGTTGTTTAATAAGTAATCAGTAGCCATGGGAGTGGGGCCTTTTTGCCCACTCATTTGCAATTCTGGTGCAGTGTGCTTAGATCACTTTTGGCCTCCTGCAGGATGGGCAAAGGGCCAGAAAAATGCATGCTGCACAAGGCGCACTGTTATGCATGTATGCCCATGGCAGCAGTACATGAAGGCCTGTGTGCATGTTTTTACATGGCGCTCTGTTATGTATGTGTGCCCCTGGAAACATTTTATGAAATGCTACATGTGGGTTTGCCTGCAACGCTAAGGATGCACAAGTGCATGTGAGCAGTACTGTGCATGGTGCCTCTGGTTCTAGATTGGGAATCCCAGTGCTGGCTGAAGGAACATGTGGAGGTAGAGGATTCCTCCAATTCCCCAGAGAAACTTATGGATTTGTGGATTGATGTTTTTCCTGACAGCTGGGTGGGACTCACACTGGAGGAATGAAGAGCCAGGCTCATCAGAATACTTCAAAACAGGATTCTTTGGTTTTGAAAGAGGTTACTGGACAAAGGGGGCCTAGGCACATCTCAGGAAGGAGATGGGGCTGATAAGGGAATCTTAAAGAGTAGGGCTTGAGCCCTTTGGCAACCTTTTAATGTGTATATCACTGAGTCTGACATCCAGGTGAGAACTTCTAGTCACTCCCATAGCCTGTGTTTGGGGCTTTCAAAATTGGAGACTGACCTCCTGTGATAGGCTGCTCTGTGGAGTAAGAGAACAACAGAGGAGTGGACTGACAGGGCCGGCTTTAGCGCTGGTGGCGCCCAGTGCAACAATCACTTTTGGCGCCCCTACGTCCCATGACACCTCCATGGATTCTCTCACTACCACCTACACAAGTGCCCCTCATCTCTCCTATCATAAGATATTGCTTAGCACAGGGCCCCCCTGAGGTCACAGCGCCCCCTCCACAGATCAGCACCCAGTGCGGCCGCACCAGTCGCACTGCCCTAAAGCCGGCTCTGAGTGGACACTTCAAATCTGTCGACCCCCAGAATACGAACTTCTTAAAGACAGAGATACTAAATCACATTTGTTTCTGGAAATGAATTATAAAAAGGGGAACTTGAGACTCCCAAATTGTCAAATTAAAGCTGTACATAAGTGTGAAGAAGCTCATCATGCGTTCCACCTGTTGTGATCAGGAATGAGAACTAAGGGTCTGCAGTCTCTAAAGCTTGGTGAGGGGAAATCACCAGGAGAATCCAGAACACTTGCATGGAGCCTCAGCTTCTGCCTGCCCCAAAATCAGAGGACCCTGTGAGCAGAAGTAGATCGCCTGGATAGAGCGAGGTCCAGTGAAGTCCTGCTGAGTGGATACCGTTAGCAGAGAATGAGATGCAGGTCCTTCGGGACTACCGCACTGATCAGGCTACTAGTGTGCGCTGTCGAAACTCTCATGTGCCAGTTGAGGGCTACGATGAAGTATAACAGTCCTCACCCTTGGTGCCTCGGTGTGATAAGAGAAAGGCCGTCACCCTGTGCTTCGCCATAACCTAAGGAGAACCGTCATCTTTTTGGTACTGGTAGCAACCCCCTTATGCCAAGTGGAGGGCACGGAGAAGATTGAGGGCCATTACCCTGGTGCATCACTGTGATGGGAGGAGGGCTACCACCCATTGCAGTGCTGTGACCTGAAGGGCTGTTGCCCTATTTGCCACACTTTGCACCCCTGGTATGCCAGGAAGGGTGCCGTGGTGAAGTGAAAGGGCCATTGCCATGAGGCAACGTGCAGCTATGAAGAAGGAGTGGGCTTTGACCCACAGAAGAAGAGCAATGATTCAGCTGCCCGAATCCCCAGAGGACTGAAGACCTGTGGCTGGATTCAGGAAGACCTACTCTGTGACCAAACGAGGACCGCAGAAGTCTGCCACCCCAACCACAGGATCCAGATCTCTGGTCATCGCAGAGACTAAAAACCGGGCCATTGGGACACAGGGGGAACTTGCTCTGTCTGAACGCTACAGCACAAGGACACTTTGACTTATGCCAAGCCATTGTGGAACTTCTAGAAGTTGAACTCACTAGTGGGACCTAGCTTGGATGTCATCTCTTGTAAATGGGGAATAACGACAAACCTTAGATAAGGAGGTGGGGCTTGAGAAGCTGCCCCGGGGAATGCAAGTGGGCCTGCTTGAGAAGACTGTGTGTATTTTTTGTGGTGCACTGTATTATAATTTGTGGTCGTATATAAATACTGCCTTTTATATAAAATCAAGTATTTGACTGGACAATCATTAATTGGGCATTGCTGGATGTATTTTGAGTTGTAAGCCTGTGTTCACCCTACAAATACTTCCTCGGCAAGAAGCCTTGGACTGCTCGATCCACGCTGCCACTGAAAGTCAAATGCTGAAGGGACATTTGGCCCAGTTACTCAGACCTCATAGTAAGTCGGGGCCCGGTACATCGGGAGTTAAAGGCCTCAACCACCACAATTGGGCCCAGTAGCTGCTGCGTGCTCAGTGGCCCTCTGAAAGGGGTTCTGACAGTGTTCAAAAGTGGGGCGAGTAGCTTAATCTAATTCCCATTGCCCAAACAGGAATAATGGTGAAGCGATAGACAACTGTTTAATCTTTTAGCATTTGGCTGAAAAATATGTGATGTGGCTAAAGAGGATTTCCATTAGGGTAACTGAGGTCATTAACTTAATTTTCTTCAGAAACATGAGCTCAAGTTTTAATACGCTATAATGGGAGTCTGACGTGTCCTATTATAGCTAAGAATGGCCTTAAAGAGGACTGCATCTTATTTCCTTTATTGTTTGCTATTTGTTTTGCACATCTTCCTGCAAATCTATGGAAGGTGACCACATTACCCATGAAGTAATGTAAAACTTCAAATATCATGAAGTACTCTCATAAATTGTGTCCACTTGATTTAAAATGTCATAACAACCGTACGTTTGGCATTAGGAATAACATTAGAATATGTTTTTTTAAAACCTAGTTCAAAAACATGTAATTAATGTGGAATCTTCAGGACTTCCTGCTAGAGGTTGTGAATCACTGTACATATCTTGGTGTCTGGTGTTCTACTAATTTGTGTGGAGCAGTTCATACAGACAATGTCACTGCTCTAGTAAAAAGTGTTGCTGGTTGTCTTCGTCAGTTATTATTAAGTACTGGGGCATTGACTCACTAAAGCAGATACATGGGAGCAAAATTTATAATATTTTCTTGTACGCAGAGGATTGCTTACCAAATACTTGTTGGGAGTTATATGGATGTCTGGAAGGCAACATTTGGTAATAAATTCTCTAAATGCTGTTCCTCTAGCCTTATGCTAGGAATGGTCTTACAGTAACAAAGTAAGGCACAGACAACAGATGACAAAAGATGCAGGGGTGGGGATCTGGTGATAAATGTGCCAGAGATGTTTGAGATCCTACGGAGGAGCTGGGAGCTTGATAAGAAGTATTGGGTGGAGGCAAATTTGGCAGCTAGACAATTGGTCATCCCCACCAGGCTCCACTTAATTGAGTTTAAATATTTTTTACAGGGTGTAGGACACCCCTGATAGACTCTGGAAAATGGGGAGGGGCAGGGACCCTGATTGTTTGAGAGGTAAGACTGAGAGTGGCACTTTAATGCATGTGATCATGGATTGCTCCATAATTCAGGGGTACTGGACACACAAATCCTAGATACATTGGGGCAGTGGTCGGATTCCCATTGGACAGAGATCCAAAGATGGTGTTGTTGGGGCTATTCCCAAGCTGGGATGGCCATGGGAGCCAAAAGACACTAATCGGCATAGGCTCTATGATAGTGAAACAGATATAGCCTTTTCACTGACGTTCATTGGAAGCGCCCCCTTATGCTGAATGGTTGAGGGGAATGGACTTGTGAAAGAATCAGTCTACAGAGCATGAAGATGATCCTAAAAGCAGGTAAAGATCTGGGGATGCTGGAGGGGTCATTTCAACAATGCTAGGCCATGCAGAATAGGGAACGCAGGCTAGTATTTAAGATTGGATGGAGTCCATACCTTGGACTGGATAAAGGGATTGGTATTGACTACCCTTGGCGGGTAATATGCCTTGTACTTAATTGTAGCTGTGCACTGTTGAATGGGTTGGGAGGGGGGGGGAGTCATTAAGGGAGTGTTGCATTTTAATTGTTTACTACTAGAAAATCAATGAAGAAGATAAATAAAGAGGCAGGAGGGTTTTCTTAAATATTATCTGTTTGCAGATAAGAACTTGTCAGTGGTTCATGTTCCATACTTTTTAATAAATGGCTATGACATACTCTCTAATTTACATATGTAGAGTGACAATTTATTCTATAATTTCCCTAGAGGGGACTCTGTCAACTTGTTAGCAAATGTAGCAAGTTATTATGTTGATTTTGAAATATGTGAAAAGAAAAGTATTGAATTAGTAGCAATGGCCACAAATATGATTACACTTATAATATAAATCATTATTAGTAGTAGTAGTAACCCTTCCTTTAATTAGTCTCCATTTGGGGTAAAGAAGTGCAGTGCTGATACCTAAACTTTAAAATCGGGTTACTTCCAATCGGAATGGTTAAAGGGGCCTGGTGTCTTGATGCCACTGTTTACCGACTGTGCACATTTTGCGGAATCAGTCCACAAAACCCTAATAATATTTTAAAAGTTCGCCACAGACATTATGTGGCTCTCCACTCTGTCCTCTTTTTCTATATTTTTGACGTGAAGAATGCACTGTGCTCACCACGGACTATCACATGTGTTTGACTGCATCCAATTGTTATGAAATATAAGAATATTATATTTATTTTTGTATTATTGTAAGCACTCAATTGAAGTGCTAATAAAACATAAATAAACTGAGACAACAGGAGTGGGCTGCTGTGGCACAAGTAACGGTGCAGGGGAGGCACGGGAAAGCTACATCTAACTGAAAATGTCTTTGCTAAACAAATACTAGAGTATGAAGCATAGAAACAGCCCCATCCTCCTCTAGAAATAGCCTTAACTCTAACCAAATATTCCTTTAAACAATATAAAATTAAATCCCTAGTCTCAGTTTCAGCAACAAACATTTTCTTGTGATCCAGGGAACAAAGTGGAGCAGCAACCATTGGTAATACTAATTGAGTTCCCTTGTGGTGGCATTTTTAGTGGCTCCTGAAGAGAATAGGCTTGCAAAATCAATGTGCCTCTGCCTTATGCAGGAATGTTCAACAGCGGTCCGTGCAGGTAAGCAGGGTGGGCGGGGCGGGGGGATGTCGACAGACGACGGAATAGGATTTATTTATTTATTTATCCCTATTCCGTCATCTGTCGACTTCACGCCCCGCTCCGCCCCACGTTTACCTGCACGGACCGTCGCTGGGACTGTTGTAGGGTCACACAATGGATATTCCTTTAGGCCCAACACACTATAATTGGAGTTAGCAGGCCTTCATAAAATGCTCAGCTAAAACTACTGTATTTCCAATGGCTGTTTGTTAAAAATCTGCAGAATTGTTTTACTGTTGTGAGAGTGGTATGTGGTGCAGTAAACACTAGCACTCAGTATTCTCTCAAGAAAATCTTGATTCATTTAATACAGCCCCAAATGTAATCTCAACAGTGGAATTATTATTTTTCAATATAAATTTTATGAAAGGCTTTATATGAAATTGTAGTGTACCCTGTGTAGTCTAGAACGCTTAGAGAAAAATTGCTTTCCAAAACGATTTAATTTAAGTAGTAACTATTGTTTAAGTAACAATGGTATATTTCTAATAATTACCTCCTATCGAAAAACCACTCTAGCATATTTGCCACATTTTCTCAAAGGAGAGAAAACCTCCAAATAAATTCTCAATAAAGCAAATCAACAATTAGAGATGAACGGAACCCTTTCTCCTTCACTCTCATCACTGGAAAATATGCAACATTGTTTCTCATCTGAAATCAACTAGCAACATGGCAAAAGTGTCACGGCAGGTATACTGTCAGTCATAAGATAACACGTTTGGGTCCTCCTTTCCCACCATGTGGTTCTGCCCACCGTCTGTGTAAGACTCATGTGCAAAGGGGAAATAGGTTTTGTAGAGACAAAAATGGCACTTGCCCCAGTAACATGGATGTCAATTAGGGGTCGCTGCTGCGATCCCTAGCATGCCCCTTGTGACTCCTGCCACTGCCTTTGTGACCCCCTAGTGGCAGCAGTGGCAAAATCAGAGGAAGGAACAGAAGCAGCCCGTCCTTATGGACATTGGTGGGGGCTTCACTCACCACATTTTTGTCAATTTGTTATTATACTAATAGTGAATAATATTAAATTATTCGCTATTAGTTTTTTTTTTAAATGGGGTACAAATAGCTGGAAAATGACTTTCCCTGGCACCTGAGGAAAGTAAAAAAATACTTTTAAATGAATATAAGTTGTGTGTGTGCCAGTGGCGTAACAAATCAGACAATAAACAATGTTCACAAGGAACTCATTCAAACATTAGATATGGAAGATATGATAAGGAGTATTACTTCCTTTTAACAAACTTCAGTTTTGTAGTTAGAATGGGAGGTTAAACCTGTCTAACTATGTTATTATATAAGATAAACATGGAATCAATCTAAATTACGAGAATTGAAGCCCACAGACAATGAATTTCTCTCAAGCCCTCTTCAGCCGAAAATGGGCGTAGCTTTTATTTTGTAAACAACAATCATAAGAAAAAAAGGTTTAAGCTATTACTGTTGTATTCACATTATATACAGGATAAAAGGTGATCCAAGTGACTTTCGTGCCGCAGGATAGTGACCAAAACCAACAGTGACATGTTATACATTGACTAATAAAAAGCGGAACAGTTGGTTAATGGAATATACTGGGAGGTCTCTTGTGGAATCAATTTGTCAATTCAATCAAATAGAATGTTGTCGGTGTCCTAGGACTCTCCCTTTTAAAAGTCGACGACGTTTCGACCCTCTCGCGTTACGGGGTCTCTTCAGGACAAGAATTTCTGGGGACTACAATGGGAAATTTAATTAAAATAAGGAAGGCATAAAGTGAGCATTGGAAAGGAGAATAACCTAAAGTGGGCTTACCCCAGGCAATGATAAAGGCCGAAGGATTTAAATTTAGAACATCTTGATGTGAATGGTCAAGGAAGTCAGGCAGACTCCGGCATGGAATCTGTAAATTGTAGCCTGCAATGGTAGCAAGGTCTCAACGTACCTATAAATAAAATACCCTCATTAGATGAACATCAGCATGGTGGTAGACAAGATGTAAGGGACAACCACTTCTTGTACTCACCAAGCGTGGGAATGCAGCTAAATATGGGTAGGGCACTGGTCACCCACCCGATGATAAGGGCACTGGTCGCCCCTTTCTAGTAGTGTAACAATCTCCTACTATAATCAGTCAAGTAGAATTTGACATGGCTGACCCTGCTGTCACAATCAGCAGTGGTGGAGTCTAAAAGATTATGGGTAAAGAGCTTCAGGACAAGGAACTTGATCCATAAATATTCTTCCACCAGAAGGCAGAACAACCTCCCAGTGAGGTATTAACGGGAGGAGAAGGAAAAATATATGCTCACCGAGTGCCAAGAAACAATAATTAGCTAACTCAGCCTCCACACGTCACATAGAATGGGACGCGTTCAAAACTGTGATGCGTGGAGTAGCCATTAGCACCACAGCAGGGGCTAGGCAGGAAATACACAATAACCTCAGGGCAGTTGAAGATACCTTGAACAAATTAGACCAAGAAGCGGTAAGTGACCCCACGCAGTCAGAGCCACTGCAGGAGGCCCGCATTAAGCATGCAGAGTTGCTGGAAACCCTCAGACAAATAGATTACAAATCATACACCCAGATAAAGCACACCGAGGCTGATAAGTCAGGTACGCTTCTGGCGCGTATAATACGAGATGCGCCCCCTACTACAACAGTATATGAAATAACCACAATGATGGGGGACACTGTGAACACCCAACAAGAAATTAACGAGGCATTTTGCACATATTACGAATCACTATATCAGACCCCCTCACAGTTAGGTGGACGAATCATTAAACCCTTTTCTGGATGACCTAACATTTCCCCAGCTGGATCAAGCAGCCCAGGATGACCTGTTGGGCCCCATCACTAGAACAGAAATAAAAGAAGCCATACGAGAACTACCACGAAATAAGGCCCCAGGCCTTGATGGCCTACCAATAGAATTCTATGCCACCTTCTCGGACGCCCTGATTCCTCAACTAGAACAACTGTACCAAACTGCGCTGGACGCAGGGACTCACCCCTCCACCATAATGCAGGCCTTAGTAGTGTCCCTCCCCAAACCGGGCCGATCAGCCACGGACGTTTCAGGGTATCGCCCTTTACCACTCCTTGCCACGGAATATAAAATATTGAGCAAACTTTTATCACGCCGCCTACTACCATACATACACAAGTTGATCCACCCAGACCAATGCGGCTTTGTGCCAGCGCGCAACACCTCACTGAATATTAGGAGACTTTATCATATCATGGAGACAACCCCCGTAGAAAACCATAATGCAGGCTGCATCGCGCTAGATCTAAGGCAGGCATTTGATACCCTTAGATGGGACTACATGATTAAGGCACTTGAAAAATGTGGTATACCACCAGCATATCTGAAGTGGGTTTAACTCTTAAACACTGCCCCCACAGCAAGGGCCCGCACTGGAAGCCACATCTTGCGTGCATACCCGGTCGGCAGAGGTACACAGCAAGGATGTCCCCTGTCGCCCCTATTATTCGTGCTCGTATTAGAACCCCTGGCTATCAGACTACGGGCAATCGCAGAACAAGTGGGAATTAGTCTGGGAAACTCCACACGAGATATCAGCATATGCAGATGATATAATCATTTACGCTAAAGACCTGACTAACGATCTGGAGCCAGTGCCGGGGGTTTTCCTGCAATTCGAGCAGGTCTCGGGTCTAGCCATAAACGAGGCAAACTCTTAAGCCTTTTTCTTTAGCCCCGGAGAACACCCGGATGAGATCCAGTTTGGCCAACTCTCCCTCTCTGTAGCGCAGCACACTTTCAAATACCCAGTCAATCAAATCTATAGAACCCCACAAGATTTAATAGAGGGCAACCTAACCAAAGCAATAAGGGCACTCCGCTCCCAGACCGCCTTCTGGATTTCGCTACCGCTGTCTGTGATGGGACGCATGGCCATATCAAAGATGGTGGTCCTTCCGCGGCTCCTATACTTCTTTACAAACCTACCAGTGATAATCCCTACCCCTTTATTCAAAGCACTAGAAACATTACTATCAGATTTGATCTGGGGATCTGGCCGTCGTAGGGTGGGTTTAGCCAAATTACAACTAGAAACAGATAAAGGGGGACTGGGAGCGCCTGATCTTCGTGCATGTTGTTATGCGAGCCAACTCCAATGGCTATCATATTGGCTGACTGGGCGCAACTTGCATGAACTAGGATACACGGTTCAAGACGTTCACCGTAGAATTTTGCACACCCTATTACTACCCCGTGCCACGATCCCCCCGGGCACCCCAACGCTACTGCGCACGGCGCTTGTGTACTGGAAAAAGACAATACACTACACGCGCCAGTGTTCTCCATACTCAGATAACACACCGTTACTGGGCATTCCTACACCTACGGGCCTAATCACAAAACGAAATACCCTCAGCTGGTCTTAGGGGGGAGTCACCACAGTAGGGGCGCTGTTTAACAACGGAGCCTTAATGGATCATGAGAACTTTATCAGGGCAAACGGGGTACCAGGTAGCCTATATATGACGCATGCTGCAGTACTTCACTACTTCAAAAAACACTGGGCCCCGACCAGAGAAGAACCCCAACACACGAGTTAGTGCGGGCGATCTACTTAATGGGGGAAGGGCGCCATCTCACGAAATGGCTGTATAAAGGCATTAGGGCACACGCAAGGACTCCCCTCACCGAGCTACGCAACAAATGGTCTGGGACTCTTGAGAAGGATCTAACCGATAAAGAATGGCTCGCTATGTTAGAATACCCCAAAAAGGTGTCCCGCAACGCCAAATTCAAGTTCATCCAGTACATGATTTTACATAGGGCCTACCTTACCCCGCACCGCCTGCAGCGCATGTTTCCGGATACGCAGCATTATTGTCCTAGATGCAGGGAGACAGAAGCTGATATCCTACATATGCTATGGTCCTGCCCTGTGCTCACTGTGTTTTGGGCTGGTGTAGTCTTGAACATCAGAACGGCGACCGGACTACCTATAGGGGAAATGGCTAGTAGCTGCGTGCTGGGTATGCACCGGCGCTCAAAATCACAAAAAGTGCAACTACGTTTCACCGACCTAGCACTACTTCTGGCTAAGCGCTCCATAACGATGCGGTGGAAGTCAGTAATGCCCCCAACAGTATACACGTGGCATGGGGAAGTGATGAGGTTGGGGAGTGCGGAGAGCGGAGAGCGCTGCCATAAGGCGGGAGGAAGCCCGAGGCCTAAGTAAGAATCTCATATCGATGGACTGGGACCTTATAGTGGAGGCGTTCAAGGCCCTTGAACCTGTGCCCATCGCTGCAGTACAGGATGCATAGTGGAGACCAGTATGCCAGTCACTGCACAATTAGTCGAGACCCAAGAATAGTCTAGACGTACAGCACTATCGCACATACATATAATGTCCTTACGCGCAGTGTCAAGGAGGCTAAGGCAAAATCAGACTATAACACTACAAGCCGGGGTAGAGCAAGCAGAGACGGGGGCGGGGGAGTTTAGACGTTCTAGAGTTACGTTAATACACTTGCAGCTATACCAAGTTATTGTCTTGTAAATGCTTACTGAATGTATATGCACTGTGTAATACACCAGAAGGTACTCTCAGCTTGTCTAAAAAGCATTGACCAACATTTAATGTATATGCAACGCATTCTACTATAACAAATGCACCAAATGTACTTATTTCTGTATAAGACCCAAAAATTTAAAAAACCCAATAGTGTGTTATAAAAAAAAATGGCAAAGTAAGCTAAATGGTATACCTGTACTAAATCTCTTTTCTTTGAAACACTTCACAAATAATACTTAACACATGACAAGTTAAAGACATTTTATTCATCAAGATATGACATGTCTGAGTCATGTCCGAAGAGTCTCCAAATTGCATGTACTTTTTCTTTTTTTTTGGGAATGCACAGTGTTACTATGCTGCTAAGTTAGCATTACAGCCACACTACTTTAACATACATTTAGTTTGAGGTATCTCATCATCTACAAGAGAAGGTTATTTATAATCAATGGTGAAAAAGAAATATTACAGAAATGGATCACTGACAAATTCCCACAACTGGGGAACTGTAGTAATACAAATAGCTGATTGTTTTTAAAGGAAAACTATTAATTACATTTGTAAATTACAAGTCACGTAGGCCTGAGCAGAGGCTTTTTGACTTGGAACAATCCCAAGTAAATATGACATTAGAGAGATGGTTTAAATGTTGTTGTGGATGTTAAAGGTCATCTTGAAGTTCTAAGGTACAGTAGGATGTAATATTTAATTGTATTGCCAGTAATTGACGTGGGGATTGGTGTTGTTAGGCTTTTATCAATCAGCTAAATGCATTATATTATAAACAAGTTTTAACCTTGCATAATCTGTAGGGGTGGGTGATAAATTCCGCTCCGCCAGCTTAGTTGACAGAATTTTGGCCAGAGTTCTGGCCACATTCCACCAACTGCCGCATGGTGGAGTTTTTCCTTGTGCACGGTTCCCAATGGTAACTTGGTGAGCATGAGTGAGATTTGGCTTCTCGTAGCGCGATATGCGGTGGCTAGGAGAGCATCCGGTGAGATGCATCCAACATGGGCTGTCATGGGTGTTTGCAACTGTTTGCGGTGAGAAAGCTGCTGCTCGAGTACAAAATCTACTTAGGCGGCAACAAAATCAACTCGAGAAGCAGCGTCTTCTGGTGCACCATGTGGTGTCGTTCACGCTAAAACAAAGGGCAAGAGCGCAATGTAACTATTTCCGCCCATTTGCGGAATCTTGATGAGTTTTCATGCAACTCCATGAGTTCCGCCCACCCCTAATAATATATTACATAATTTCCAAAGCTCTGCTAACTTTTTCGATACTGTAAGACATTTATATTGGTCCTGGGTTTTCTATACATGGTCTGAACTTTTTCTGATTATTATTTTTGTATGTTTATGATAAAAATTAAACGATGTCTCATTTGGAAGGGGTGAGCCTATAGCACCAAATTCCACAGCAACATGTTCCAGCTGTCCAGCAGATTGAATCCAGGACACACCAGTTTAGGATAGTCTTATGGAACAAGAAATCATTCTACAATGATGGCAAAGGTATTTATCACTGCAAATGAATTACTTAGTTTCTGGTTCCTGGAAAGCAGCCATTCAATAGGGACTAGGAATACAAGAAGGTGCATACACCAACACGTCGAAATACTACACTTGAAGAAGACCTTCGAGGAGCCTGTTGATGCTTTGTGGATGGGAATTGTGCAATTCCTGTTCTCCTCATATTGGTACCATTTCTGACTTTATGCTTATGGTGCTGTTCCTATCTTCTATTTGCTGCCTAGAATGACTGCTCGAATCGCTTTGTCCCCCCCAGGCCGGTCTAAGAACTGCAGAGAAGCCACAGAAAGCAGTTTATAATTTTCATGTATCTCTCACCAGACAATACAAATCTATAGAAATGACAATAAAATGCACATAAAGTGGCATCAAGTAGTAGAGCTATTGCTTTCTGGAGTTTTCTCACCAGAACAATAAGTGACCTTTTTACTAAACATTATCACTAACCACTTGCCTCCCTTGAAGTCAAACGAGCAGAAATCATACTTGCCGTGTGCCCCATGGCTGTAAAGAAGTCCATATTTCAACATGGAGAAAGCTAGACCTGAGTGAATCTTAATTGAATTGGCATTGCTTAACTTTGTAACAAAACTGACTGATTTGCTAAGTGTGCAACAACTTTTTTTTTTCAATAGGATATTTTTGATGGGTAGGTTAGGCAAAGGACTCGAGACCACTGTTTCTCATTTTTACTATGGTATATTGTATTTAATGCATTACACAATTGTATATGTTTATTTCTTTGTGAATAAGAACCATGACAGGACATTGATATTTATTTTATGTGTACTAACTGTTTTGTACTTTATTTGCTCCAAAAACCCACCGCCTATCATGAGTTGGGCCTTGACTTTTGAACCAAGCTACGCAGGAACATCAAGGAGTTTTTGAAGGTCCAACAGTATGATACCACATAGTCATGATACATTTCAGTAGGGGACTTCAGAACTAAGGGGCTCATTGCGATGGCGAACGATCGCCACCGCCGGGCCGGCGGTGGCGATCGTTCTGCCATCATATTGAGATTTACCCACCGCCATATTAGGATGGTGGTGGGTATCGGGGCGGACGCAAAGTCTGTCCGCCGCTTTTCCGCCGGTGGCAATCGCATCGATTGCCTGGTGGGCGGAGCAGGGCCACTAATATGGGGGCGGTGCCTAGCAGGCACCGTCCGCCATATTAGGATGTGTGTGGCCAGGCGACTTTCCATGGCGGCGATGCCGCCATGGAAAGGCTGGCGGGGATTGGGTTTGGGGGCCCGTTGCAGGCCCCCCTTGTTTGGGGGGGGGATGCCGCTGTACTGGGGGGTACCCATGGTACCCCCCTGCATTTCCATGCACCAAGTGGCAGGCACCGCATGGTGCCTGCCACGTAGTGCAGGGAAATGCAGTGCAGGCACTTTTTACATTGCGTACGGTGCTGCAGCCAGTAGCACCGCCCGCAATGTCAAAAGCCCTGGATGCGCCCGCCAGTATGGCGGGCACATCCAAATCGCAGTGGCGGGACCGCCGCATGTCTGGCGGGTGGTTCCAATCACCGCTACGGTGGCGGGCGGACCAAAGCCTCCCGCCATCGTAATCAGCCCCTAAGTACAGCAATTGAGTAATGTGCGTGAAAACAACTTAGCACATATATTTCTCAAAATAATCTCCTAAACCACTACCAAACAGAATTCTGAGCTGGTTTCAGCTGAGTTGGCAAAATTAAAGGTTTGAGATAGCATCTACCATATAACGGATGAAGGTGAGCCATGGATAAAGGTGATCCATAACTACTAGTAATGCTCAACTATGATGAATCATTGAATCTGCTTGAATCTCGAAAGGCCTTCCTCAATCAAGTCCTTGGTTGGTTTTCTGCACACCTCTCTCAATGCAACCAGATAGAGAAAATTAGAACTACACATTATGTGCTGCACCAATGAACTGTGGTGTTGTGTTCCCCAAGGCTATCCTAGCACCAATATTATTCAGTCCCTATATAGAACCTTTCTAAGAAATATTCATGGATTCTGGAGTCAAATTAC